>CM040760.1:1923506-2471006 GCA_022829145.1 Albula goreensis
AGAGTGCTCCTGCGACTCCGGGCGGGGCTCACAGAGTCCCGGGACCTCCAGCGGGGGTCCCATGGGGGAGAGCTGGAGCACGGGTGGGGACACTCCCGCAGCACCCACAGCGCCCAGACCTCCCTGGGCCACAGGGGCGGGGAGAGATCCCTTAGCCCCGTCCCACTTGGGAGGCATCACTCCTTCCAGGAAACCTACACCAATGACATGGAGACCGTGAGGCCAGCTGGAGAGTACTACTCCGTCTACTCCACCCTCCAGCTCAAAGACCTGTACGGTTCCCCTAAACTTTTGTTTTCACTGCAGAGATTTCAAAAGTAGGCGTGAAGTAATTTAACACAGCCATAACCAGAAATATCAACCTACCTGTACTTTGATAAACATTCTATTGCTTGTTATGATATTTGGGTAAATAGTTCAGTGTATGTGTTTTTACCTTTGTCAGCCATTATGTGCAAATTTGAACTGAAGGCAAAATTCCGCCTTGGATAATATGCATTATAATATAAAAAGCATTATACAGCCTAAACTCTCCTTGGTATGTTCTTGCGTCCACTAAAATTCTTATGAATGAAGATATATTTTAAAGAATAAATAGGTAGGATAGAAGGGCTCTAGAGCTGTGTTTGACTTAAGTTTGTTAATTCTATCCTTTTTATTTTCGGCTGCAGAGGGGAAAATTTGACTTGTGTGTGCTTGTGTTATGACCACTTACCTGGCAGCAGGTGCGTGTGTGTGAGGCGGGAGGCGGGGGTTATATATTTCACACTTTCCCACCCGGAGTGAGGATGTTGGAGAGCACTCATGTTTTTGCCACTCTGTGTCACATTCCTTTCATTCGCCAAAATGTTCACCCTCTAATAGCCTGTGGGAATGCACGGCAGATGTTCAGACAGATTTATAGATCACAGACAGCCAGATAAATCAGGTTTATTGTAGCCCATCCCCTTTTAACAACAAAATAATGAGCACACGCCTACATGTCATTTACCGGCCATTTGCCACCAAAATCGTTTGATCGCAGACTCATAATTTGGAGGAGGGAGTTTGGGTCTGATGCTGTTGGGAGTGACTTTAAGAATGGGAAACTTGGTTGTTGTACATTTCAAAATTGCATGTCTCTCACCAACCCTCCTTTGTGTGAAAATGGGTGGAAGAAACACCCAGGTGACAGTGAAAGACATGTTGAAACACTGTACCTTGTTTGTTTTTCCCTACATGGAACATGCACAAACTCCATCAGAGGTGAGAAATTAACTAGAAGGTTCTAAGGGTTAATATCTGTGGAAGGTTCCTTGGATCCTGAAACATCACCCTAAGTAGGGTGCACTTTGCGCCTCAAGTGCCAGATCCAGTCAGTTCATCTGATCACCATAGAGTGAAAAAACCAGAAACTGACCTGGGGTTGGCAGTTTCCCGAACTTTACCTGTAACATGGTGTGTGTGTTTGTGTGTGTTTCCCTCAGGCCCAGGCTCATAGACATGGGCAAAGTGTACCGTCAGACCAACCTGGAGAACCTGGAGCAGGCTTTCAATGTGGCCGAGAAGGACCTGGGGGTCACCCGGCTGCTCGACCCCGAGGGTGAGTATCCTCTGTTTCTATAGAGACTATTGTCTACACCTCACCCCTCCACATCCATCTCACCAGGTACAGCACCTCTACCTGTCATCGCTGTGATTTACACATGACTTTAATTAAAATCTATCATGTCTTTTGTCCTCCAGAATATCTCAGATAGAGATTACTCCCAGTAATGACGTTGTTAAGTTGTTTTTAGTAACATAATGGAGTTATATCTCTGCCAGCATCACTCACCTCCTAAGCCACATATTAAATTAAATTACTGTTTGTATGATTCCACCACAAGCCATTGTTTACAGTAAAGCGTGTTATTAAAGAATTATTATTATTAGCACGATAAATTATAAATATAAACACAATAAACAAAGACATATCAGAACAGATCGAGATAATCCATTACTATTATATGCAGACAGTAAAAAAGGAATTAGGATTAATGGTATTAGATAAATGATATAGTTTATGAAAGCCTGTCTTAGGTTTGGCCTAGGAGCTGTAACCAATAACAGTGAGTTATCTGGAACCGATGGGAGGGAGACAGCAGTCTAAAACGTCACTACAGCACTGTGGTCCCTGGCTGTCAAGTAGTGGCTCAGACTAGAGCCGTTTCCAGGCTTCAGTTAATTCAATAAGGGAGATTAATTAGTTTTCATGTCAGAGGGACATTGGATTCAGCTGTGATGTGAAGGAAGAGTGGTGTACTGTCTGACGAGGCTTTGGAAGGGGTTTGCAATTTTTTTGTGCTTGGCTGTTTGACAGTTGATACATCTAAATTTCTTTGAGATAATCTGTAAGGAGTTTATACAACCGTGACTTCACAGGTGTCTGTGAATGTGTTTATACCAAGTCTTCCAGTGGTACTGCAGAGGCACAGTGTCTTTGACTGCTTTTCTGGTTCTTCTCCTTTTTTTTTTCCTGTGAGAGATGGCAATTGAAGAGAATCACTGTGTGACCAGTTCAGAGGAATTGATGTAATCTGTTTCAGAAGAGGAGACAGAGAGGCTTGCTTAGAGTGTGAACATGCACTCCGTGGCCAAGACCTGATTCAATTTATCTATCACATCAATTAGCTGAGTCTGCTTGTGTGATACCTGGCATCCCATGACTTCTAGTAGAATTTAAAAAAGCTTGTTTGTGTGTGCTTGTTTGTGTCTGTCTGCCCGTCCATCTGTCTGTCTGTCCGTTTTCTGTGTTTGTTTGTGTGTGTGTGTGTGTGTGTGTGGTCCCAGCAATTTATGCTGTTTTGTCTAATCATCCCTGGAGATACCACAATGTACAGAGATGTCATATCTGTGGTTTGGTGAATATGAATGTGAATATGTATTTCTTGTATATTTCCCCAGATGTGGATGTTCCGCACCCAGATGAGAAGTCCATCATCACCTATGTCTCGTCCCTGTACGACGCCATGCCCCGTGTGCCCGACGTGCAGGACGGCGTCAAAGCCAATGTGAGTCTCAGCGCATGTGACCAATGAGGGCGGGAGCTGAGTGGGAGAAATGTCCCGTAAACATGACAGATTTGAGATGCATTCACGGGACATTTCTTGCACATTTTAAAAACAGATGTGAGATGGGTGTGAGGGACATGTGAAAAAGCATGTTTTTGTCGTAACCAGGGTGATATTCTGAAGGGTCGTGAGACTCGTGAGGTACGTGTCCCTACTACGTGGTCACCGTAGGATGCAAAAACAATTGGCAAAGTAGCGACTCAGCAAGTTTTTGACTGGTTCAGAGCGCCGGCCAGGAGAGTAAAACCACAGCTGAAGTTTGAGAATTTGTGCATGAGTGTCATCAGACTCAGCTTCTTGCAGATTCCAGTTTCTACTTTCTGTAGATACATCGCATGGTAATGCAAGAAGCTGGTCTTGGCAATCTTAAATTAACATTGAGTGGACTTAATGAAATGCAGAGAATTTGTGAAAATCAAATCAATCACAAACAAGAAAAATACATCAGTTGAGCGAGTATTCCTCGACTTCAATCGTAGTGCAGATTAGAGTGCGCTTTTGGAGTTCCTACCTTGCGTAATAATCGGTTCTCGTAATGGTCCCGTGTACTCAAACGTTGTGGATTAGTTTGCTTGTCATCATTTCTCTGAGATAATCAACACATCCTCATCCCAATGATCTGTAAAACCACAGTAGTGATCAGCGAGCCCTTTCAGTTTTTTCAGTTTTTTCTCCTGCAGTTGTTTTAACCATGGCCCCCTTAAATACTTCCATATGCTATTTACAATACTGGATCCATTCCAGTTCTCATGAGAAGATTTTGGTCCAGAGACCATCAATACCCCAAGCTACATGGCCATCGAAATAACGTTTTTTATTACTGTATACCAAGTTAATTTGTCCTTGAACATGATCAAGCTTTCCCGCAACCTTATTTGCACTGTTGACTTTAAGCCACATCTGTAGGTTTAAACTTTGTTTAGGTGGTACAACTTGACAAAAAAAGACCTTACTTAACCATGGCTCATAATTTTTGTTTATGTGTTCAAATTTTCATTTGCTTTATTTTTTGATATCAAATGACAGTCCTATGACCAGAGTCCTGGCCAGGGAAAATAAGGGACCCATGGCTTTCACTTTGCTCTGCAGCAATTCGCATCAGCCCCAGCGCCAGCTCTTCACCGTGCCGGACACACTCACAACAGCCGTACCTCTCCCCCGACCCGGTCCCCTGACCGTCAGCGAGAGGCGGTTAATGTCCTCGTTAGCTGTGTGAATCCGGCCAAACATTCTCAGCGCCCCCCCCCCATCCCCCTGTTTGGGGGGGTGGGGTGGGGGGTGGCAGTAGCACACAATCCCTAGGCTGTGACACCTAATTGAGAGAGGGTGGTATTTGAGTAAAGCAGTTAGCATCGCGAGACTCCCTCCTCCTGTCTTTTGTTTAAGACGCCGTTTGTCGTGGTATCTTCCCCCAGGAGCTGGAGTTGCGCTGGCAGGAGTACTACGAGCTGGTCACCTTGCTTCTGCAGTGGATCAGACACCATGTCGTCGTCTTCGAAGAGAGGAGGTTCCCCACCAGCTACGAGGAGATCGAGGTGAGTACGGGATCTCCACCCACCAGACCTCCCGCCCCTGGTACAGATCCGTGGACCAGAATGCAACGGCTGGAGTTTCTGCAGTCTTGTGCCGGTTTGGATCCTGCTCAAGTTGCTGGTTCCTTTACAACGCCCTTCCATGGTGCATGCTGACAGACCAAACGCGTGAGAACATGCAACAGTGGTCTGATTCATCGCATGCCCCTCCTCAGTCCGCCATCGCAGATTTTAAAGAGCCAGACCTGCGTGTATATTACCTTACAGTTCAAAAGTTCAGTACAAACTGCAAGAATACAGCTGTAATGTACAGACTGCATAAAGTAAATGGTTGAAGATTGACTAATGAGTCATATTTTACATACTGAATAAGTCTCAGTTGCTGATATTGGGAGATGGGCTTTCAGCATTGTGAAGAGTAGGGAGTTTGCTAATGTTTTCCAGCAGTTTTGAAGTGTTTCTGTTGCCTTTTTAAGAAACCTAAACCATTTTTATGTGCAGTTTTTAAGTAGCTCCGTCCGTATTGAGGATTTGCCCCTCGTTGTTTTGCTGAGTAGCCTACGTGCTGCTGTTTTTGGAAATGTTCACCACACGCTGTCATGTCCCGGAGTGAACCCTGTCTTTCAGTAGCAGATCAAAGAGAGTGGCAAAGGTTTGTGTGGAAGAGGAGAGATGGCATTGTACCACCACCGGGCGGGGCCCAGGGCAGAACCCTGGCTGGGTGGGGCAGCACTGAAGAAACAATCCTGGAGGAAAAAGAGGCCCTAAGGCTGACATTTTATTCCTCTAATCTTCTCTTTGCCCCGCCACACCCTGGCTGGGTGGCACAGGAGATGAAGTAGTTTCATAGTTGGCTTTGTTGAGAGAGAAAGTCTGAATGTTTACAGGAGAGACTGACTCTTTAAAGTCCCGTTGCCGGCTTGCGTGCGGTTACCTTTGAGTCATCCTTTTTTGGTCGGAGTATAAAGCTTCCAGTGTGTTCTACATTCATTATCCTATGATATGAGTAATGAATAATGCAGTTCAACTTAGCTTTCATGTTTAACTTCTCCAGGTCCCCGGTTATATGATCTAAGTGCCAGCGACACAAGTGATGAAAATGTTGTTTCCCTTTAAAATTAGTGTGATAAGCGTCCTAATGGGATTTGTCCATCTTCTCATTTGTGGTTTTTTGATGAGTACGTGTGCCAGGGCTCAATTAGAATTCAGAGCAAACCTGAGGAGTCAGCATGCTCAAATCTGTCTGTCATTCAGAAATACCTCAAGTGTTTGTATCACTTTATTTTAAACTTTCTTGAGTATTTAAGAATGTTCAGTTCAGTTCAACTTTCAACAGTATTTTACATGTTTATTAAAGGCAGTATTTTCATTCATGTTTATTAATGGAATAATTGTAATTGTGGCAAAAGGCATGCAGTCTTCCCCATGGGAAAAACATCTGAAAGAGTATTTGACAGAAAACATTTATCTGTTTTAGGATGTATTCTTAAAACTATGGAGGGAATATTTAATAATAAACAATTAAAATAATAAATCCAGCCAAGCATTTTTCTGGTTCCATTTACCCAACATAAACTAGTTGAGCTTGTCATAAAGTACTGAACAAGTGCATGAGACTTGTCTTAGATTATATATTTTTTTCCATTTTGAGCAAGACATTCACAGACATTCAGTTTTTAGTGCTTTTTCCTGTTTTATCCAGGCAGGCCTCCAGTCATATTCTCTAACCTGTCTAACCTCCACTGAATAGAGTCAAGCACAGACATGCACTATCTTCCAAAACAGGAGAGGTCAGCTGCCTCCTCTCTTCAACTCTCAGTCCAAAACTTGAGCTTGTGCAGACACAATTTAGTCGAAGACCATTCCGTGCACAGCGTTTTGTAAGTTGACTGTGGGTGCCCAATTGACTAGTGGGAGGTGCTGAAGAGTGATGATGCAGACATCGCCATAGACTATATCCCTCCCTCCCTGAGCCATGAGCCACAGTTAGCATTTGCACATTCTGGATTTAGTACCAGACTATGGGGCTTATCCACACATTAAACAGAGTCTTTAAAGAACAAGCCACCGACACTCATATTATACATACTTTTCATGTTACCAGTGGATTTTTAATCATACACAACATCTCTAGAGGGGAGTTTACTTTTTAACTCTATTTTTCAGTCATTGGATTCATAATATGCTCAATTAATCTTTCCAAGGCAGTGAATCCAATTGGAGGTTCCCAGGCTGTGAGTACTGTAGAGGAGGACGTAATTTAATACAAGAGAACATGTGAAAGGCTATGATCAACACACATGACATTTAAATACATTAAGCAGGGTTCAGCGCCGTTCCTGCCACATACAGAGCAAACACATTGTGTGGTGGTCACCTCTGACTCTATGAAATTGAGTTGTTACTTTGTTGCCCGCGACTCAATATGATTAGCAATTCAGCAGCTTTAAAGGTGTGAATGGCAGGACATCCTTGAATTATTATCCAAGGAAAAAAAGGTTCCTGACTTTTTGGCATGTTTTAATGGACCAAGTTTCTTATCACAGCTTGGGCTTTTTTAACCAAGACGTCCATCTCTCTTGCAGATTCTGTGGCGCCAGTTTCTGAAGTTCAAAGAGACCGAACTCCCAGCAAAAGAATCCGACAAGAACCGCTCCAAACACATCTACAAGTCCTTCGAGGTGAGCGAGCTGTTAACCGAGCAAAGTTTTTTTTTTTTCCAAGCATGGGTAATGAATGAAATCCATTAATGGCTCCATCCTCTGTTCTTTCCCACAGGGTGCAGTCCAGGCTGGTCAGATCAAAGTGCCCCCAGGTTACCACCCTATCGATGTTGAGAAAGAATGGGGGCGCCTCCACGTGGCTATTCTGGAGAGAGAGAGGCTCCTTAGGACAGAGTTTGAGAGGTGGGCTTGCTGTGTTGCTGAGAAATGTATTATATTTATATCCTTCACATTTTGTCAAATTTTTGGGGGTGTTTCTTTATCAATATTTAACCTAACCTCCATTTAAGCTTGTGACCTGTATGAAGACACTAAAAGCTGGTAAACATTAGGCTTGCTTGACATTTGTGCTAAGCTTATAACTACATAATGTTATTATGTTAGGATGGGGACACTGACCTGTAAGTGGTGCTGTCATTCAAATACTAAAATAATGATTGTTCCCATAATGATGTTAAGATCGTTTGGTTTGCCTGGCATAGTGAAGACCTTTTAATACTGGTATTCTCAGTGTCGAGTTTAATTAGTTAAATTTCTATTAAATCTCGCTCCTCTAAATTAAATAATGTGTGGTTAGCATCAGTAGGCTAACCACACATTACCACACATCAGAGGGGATGGCATCCCCCTTGTTAGCAAAATGACCAAAATGCATCCCCCCTTTTAACCTGCCATCCCCATTTTACATGTGTGTGTGTTGGTTGGTGGTGTGGGGGCAGGGGGTGGGCCACCCTTTGTTAAAAATTAGCAAATCACCTACTGGTGAGCGTTCTATTGCATTTGGGCTGCATTAGGTTGTTACCGCTTTAGTTAGTGTAAAGTGCTTCCATATCTGATAAAATTTGCAGATTCAATTACTGCTCATAAGAGGAGCAGTAAGGCGTACCAAAGCATAATTTTCTCCCTGTCAGATTCCTTGTCAGGGCTTTTACTTTATATAAAACTATCGTTTGTTTTTATTATTTTTGCTGTTGCCATTATTTTCATAATATAAAAACTGGTGGGGTTAATTTTCTGCAAGCGTGAATGGTTTTCCATGTACTTTATCAGCTTCTGTGGAACAAGAAGTCTGTCTTTTATGTCGGGGGAAACAAAATGGTGTTTGTTGTTCGGGAAGATGACTCATTCGGGGCGAGACTTGAGACCAGATAAGCCCATTAGTCACGGCCAATCTAGCGGTAGCTCTTCGGCATCGCCGTGGGCGCCAGGTCGCAGACTGACAAGGCCGTGGTTACGGCCTGCGCTGGAATGGCACCAGCAGGGCCGCCATTGTCCGACTCTGATTTCTCACATCGGCAGTAATTTTCTTGACAAGGCCTGTTTTCTGCCCCCAGCCTGCTCTAGGAAGTTACACAGTACTGTTACTCTGTTGTCCCTAAGGGGAGGCAGCAGAGAGTTTGATATTTCTTTCATTGTATGCCGCACTAAGTGCCACCTAAAATTGTGGAAGAGTATGAGCCCTAACAATCTCATAGCTGGAATTTATACTGCCGTCTGTGCGAAAAATCATCTCTGTGTATTACATATGTCTAAAAGACATGCTGGCTTTTAAACCGATGCTGCATGTGCACTCATTACATTAATTCACATGTTTGTGATTGGCCAGTTGTAATGGAGCGTGGCATGTTTTCTTTCCTAATTTTCCTTGGCTTGTTTTCACAAGCTGCCTGTCTGCACACATAGGAAACCCTGAGTTGGAGGAAAACACAGCAGAATAGCAACTGGCATAATCCAATAAGTTGATGCCGTTATACCACTTGATTATTCACAGCGTAACTGGTCTAGCTTCTCACCAGGTCACATGGGGGGGGGGGGTTGGCGTTGTGCTCGAGCTTGGGCGGTCCCCCGTCACAAGACATTGTGGTGGCTGGTTCTGTTCTGAGGAAACAGTGTAACTGGAAGGGTAATGGAGCTCAGAGGACAATGCCATGATGCGGCTGGCCATTCGCCTCGGTAACCCAGCTCACACCAGGCCGTCCGTCACGGGATGTAACATTGAGGTGTTGTCAGCAACAGCTGCATCTTAACGTGGGATTTCACACAGGGATCATGGCTTTTGTCACTGACAGCTATGGGTTAGAATACTTGCTTCGCCCTCGAAGAAAGTGAGTGTCTTTCACGTTTTAATTTAGGTTTTTTTTTTATTCTCTCAGTCTTTTTTTCCTCTTCGATAAGTCTGAAAATTTATTAATTTTCTCATACTTTTTGTGTCTTTAATTCTGCTGAAGGGTGTATTTGACTCACTTTGTTAATAATTTGTTTTATTTTTTTTTGCTGGATGAAAAAAAATCCCTAAAATGTTTAACTTTGCACATTTGATTAAAAATATATATAATCTTCTGTCGTTATGGTTTTTACAATTTTTCCAGTTGAGTAGAACCATATCTGATTATCATGCTAGTGTTCTGTAATGTCTGTTAAAAATACATCTATATTAAATACATTGTGTTTCACTGTAATTGCTTTATTATATTATGCTTTAATCCAGTTACTGAGCCGACAACTGCATTGTTGCAAAAGAACAGCTGATTTTATATGCATGCATGCCTGTGTCTTCATGCTCGCGTTTTGACGTTTTTACTTTGTGATCTCTTCAGGCTAGAGAGACTCCAGAGGATTGTCAGTAAAGTCCAGATGGAGTCGGGCGTGTGCGAGGAGCAGCTCAACCAGGTGGAGACACTGCTGCAGACGGTGAGTTCCCACAATTCAGTGCTCCCAGGCCTCTGCCCAGACACCTTGGCCTTGTCTCAGTTAACGTTTGTCTTTAAATTTGACTTTTGATAAAATATCAATGTTAGCTCTTCATTTGCACATCTCATGCCTGCATTTATTTTTAAGCCAGTTTTAAAGGAAGATGTCAGTTGAATTTTAGACCGAAGACACACATTGATTCAGTGCAGAAGTCGAGCCAGCATGCCCTGTGACCTCAGGTTGCAGCTGCGCATACAGGCCTGTCAATGGCTGGGGCTGCGCAGTCAGGCCAGTTAATGGCCGTCTGCATAGTCAGGCTTGTCACTCACTCCACCTGTGCCCTGAAGCTACGGACTAGCTCAAACCGCGCAATCAGGCCAAAAACCCTTTAAATCAGTCAGGAAGAGCTTTACCACCAATATTTAATGAGATTCTTTTTAAAGAATGTGGAAGGAACGAAATGTCAGATGCCCTATAAATTGAGAATCCGACAGATCATTTTTTTCCTCTCTCCTTTAGGACATCCGTCTGCTGAACGCAGGAAAGCCCGCCCAGCACACTGCTGAGGTAGAGAAGGACCTGGACAAGGCCGACGGCATGATCAGGCTGCTCTTCAATGATGTACAGCTGCTCAAAGATGGCCGCCACCTGCAGGCTGAACAGATGTACAGGAGGTAGGACCGACGAGAGAGAAAAAACAAACATATTTTTCATACTGTTATCCAAGAAAGCCTAAAGGAACATAGTCAGCACACCAGGACCTTGTGAGATGAGTCACTCTCATTTGACAAAGTTATGCAAAGCCATAAAAAACTATGTCATGGAGTGGATCATGATTATAACTGGAACACAGTGCTAATAGTTGTTCCATGTAATGTAATAATGAAACAGTTTCCTTATTTCCCCAGAAAAAGTCTATTTGAAGATACAAGTTTTATTTATGATGCTGACATGTTCTTCTCCTATTGTATTTGTCAGTATGTTTAAACTGATGTTTACATCTTCTGATTGCTTAGGTAGTGAAATCAGTCACTAGTTATGAAAATTTTGTCATGTTCCATTCCTATCAAGCACTTCTATTTGATGCTGTTGAAAATCAGTTGACTGGAAAAAGATAGAATAGCAGTGTGACAATGTAGATAATGATTATTGCGAGGATAACTGTACTCACGGGTCTGTGGCAAAGACCTGAATCATCGTGCTCTGAAATATGAACAATTTTTTTTTTCTCCAAATATGATTTGTATCTGATATGTGTGCAGTCTAAACAGCAACTAGTCACATGTAATCCAATTTTTTTCAAAACCAGTCTGGACCGCATTCATGTGGCTCAGATCAGATACAAATCGGATTTCCTGTCCATGCATCTGGTGTCTGGCCATTCAGACCAGATCATGTTTGTGCTCACTTCTTGTATTTCATCATTCCCCATATGACATAGCACTGACTTACATCATCACTCTGTCCTGAAGATGAAGAATTGCTGTAGAAATATCAGCACATGTGCTCAAGCCAGTATCTTGTTTGAACCGGTCTGGTCAACTGGTCACCTAAAACTGAGCGGATCTGAAAAAACATTGGATTTTAGCATCAATAAACTTTCTAAATGCCGTTTAAGTGTCTTGGCGTTGTATGTCTTCTTAGGTCTTTTGTCACAGGTCTTAATTAAGGTTTTCCTGGGCTCTTGAATTGAGGTATGTAACCCTCTGCCTCCCCTGCTTGTCTCCAGGGTTTACCGCCTCCACGAGCGCCTGGTGAACCTGCGCACTGAGTACAATCTCCGGTTGAAGTCTGGAGTGACTGCCACCCAGATTCCCATGACCCAGACCATCCAGCAGGGCACCATGCGGGTGCGCCCCGAGCTGGATGACGTCACGCTGCGTTATGTCCAGGACCTGCTGGCCTGGGTGGAGGAGAACCAGCGGCGGATTGAGACAGCCGAGTGGGGCTCTGACCTGCCGTCCGTGGAGTCACAGCTGGGCAGCCACAGGGGCCTGCACCAGACCGTGGAGGACTTCCGCTCCAAGATCGAGCGCGCACGCGCTGATGAGGTGAGATGCCAGTGAAGAACACCAGGGGGCGCTATACATGTCAGCGATTACACTGCGTCAAACCACACCCTCTCTCAGATTTTTCCAAGAAAGCTGAATTATTCAAGCCAAGGCGATGGTTAGTTAAATGAAGAGTTTAAGTGTCCGAACGACACAAGAATGCTGATACTGCATCCATCCTGGGGCAGAGATTCAAGGCCCGAGTCCAGACTGAGGAAAAATAGCTGGGGTATGGTTTACATTAAATGAACCTCTGGCTTTGTCTCCACTGTGGTCACAGCTAGAGGGAATCTTAATGAGAAAATGGCAAGAAATGTCACAAGGAGTAGTTTCATTTATTCAGTGTGTTTGTGTGTGTGTGTGTGTGTGTGTGTGTGTGTGCGTGTGTGTACTGGCACATATAAAACACAAAAACAGCTTGTTGAAAATGGTGTGCAGAAATAAATACACTACAGATTCGAATGCCCAGGTGGTTTCTCCAAAGTCATTGGTTGGCCTTGTTTCTGTCCCACAGAGCCAGCTGTCGCCTGTCAGTAAGGGTGCTTACAGAGAGTACCTGGGGAAACTGGATCTGCAGTATGCTAAGCTACTGGTAAGTGCCTGGAACACCCCAGTGCTGCATTCACATCATTTAGCGTTTCAGTAGCTAACAGTCTACAGCTTATAGCTTCCAATTAAGTTTGACAGTGTGCCTCAGATACATGAGTAAATGCACACAGAAAACTCCAGTGGCATATTATGAAATCATGTAACTCCAGAGATGAAGAGACAATGTAAAGCTTGCTTGTGTCTGAACGTGTTACAAATTATTCCGTTCAGAACTCGTCCAAGTCTCGTCTTCGCCACCTGGACCAGCTCCACGCTTTTGTCACTGCCGCCACCAAGGAGCTCATGTGGCTCAATGACAAGGAGGAGGAGGAGGTGCACTACGACTGGAGCGACCGCAACACCAACATGACCGCCAAGAAAGACAACTACTCTGTACGTCTGATGTTTGGGGTTTAGTCCATAGGTTTCAGACTCTGATAGCTGCCCAGGTTTGGATCTCTAACCGTCTGATTTCATTGTTTCCCAGGGATTGATGCGTGAGCTGGAGCTGAGGGAGAAGAAGGTCAACGACATCCAGGCCACTGGAGAGAGACTGCTGAAGGAGGGCCACCCAGGCAAGAAGACTGTGGAGGTGAGTGGCATGGTGCCCCCTGGTGGCTAACCGAGACATTACATAAAATCACATAATGGGTGTCATGACTGACCCTTTCTTGTGTCTCACTCTGTCCTCACAGGCCTTCACAGCTGCCCTGCAGACGCAGTGGAGCTGGATTCTGCAGCTATGCTGCTGCATCGAAGCCCATCTAAAGGAGAACACCGCCTACTACCAGGTGGGAGGACTAGCTGTCCCTAATCCTCTCCTAAGCGACTACAAGTCAGCTTTGCATAGCCATTTCATATCTGTTTTATACTGAGTAGAAAATGCCACTGGTCTTAACCTGTCTGGGTTCCCTGCGCAGTTCTTTGCAGATGTAAAGGATGCTGAGGAGAAGCTGAAGAAGATGCAGGAGACCATGAGAAAGAAGTACACCTGCGACCGCTCCATCACCGTCACCCGCCTGGAAGACCTGCTGCAGGACGCCATGGTAACGGCGCCATTTCATTTGGATTTGTCATGTTTTTTTTCTGTTTTTTCGGTTTGATTAAGGTTTGATACTCTGTGTATAGTATTAGAGAAGGATGCATTATAAATAAAATAAATGTGCATAACATAAGCTGAAATAGGTTCATCACTGTAGTTAAACCTTCACCATACTCAAGGGCCTCTGTATTTGCAGTGAGCAGTAGACTTGTGTAGAGTGGTTAGTGCCACAGAGAGGCCAAAGGTACATGCAGTGCACCCATCCTGACTCATTGCTCCTCCCTCTCCTCCTCGCAGGAAGAGAAGGAGCAGATGAACGAGTTTAAAACACACATCGCCGGACTGAACAAGCGGGCCAAGACCGTCATCCAACTGAAGCCCCGTGACCCTAACACGCCCCTCAAGGGCAAGGTGCCGATCCAGGCTGTCTGTGACTTCAAACAGATGGAGGTAAGGGTAGCACTCCCAAAAGCAGAACATACCAAATCCATATTTGAGATAAATGTGCAATAATCCACATTAATATTTAATGTCTATGTGGTAATAGTTTGTTTTTAAACACCTGTAGATCACAGAGTTGTATAAATTGTAAGTTTGAGGTGGTTAGGTTTTGTGTTTGATTGTCAGTAGGTCAGAGACTGGTATGCATTTTGAAGTTGAGGTGGTTTAAAGTTTGTGTTTAATCACCTACAGATCACAGTCCACAAGGGTGAGGAGTGCGCACTGCTGAATAACTCCCAGCCCTATAAATGGAAGGTCCTGAACATGACTGGAAACGAGGCTGTGGTCCCCTCCGTCTGCTTCATGGTCCCGCCGGTCAACAAGGAGGCAATGGAGAGCGTGTCCGGGTGAGTGCTCAGGGCCAACAGAGCCTGCGCAGTGGGTGGAGATAGTCCCCCAAAGTCTTTTTAATGGGCGCAATTTTATACTAAAGCAAAAGTGTCAGTCAGTCATTCAGTCACCCTTAGTCTGACTGATCATCAGTATGATTGATCCTCGGTCTGACTGATCTTTGGTGTGACTGATCCTCTGTGTGGCTGACCCTCGCTGTCCTCCTCCCCAGTCTGGACGCGACCCACCAGAAGCTGGTATCCATGTGGCAGAGGCTGCACATTGACCTTAGGAGCATGCTGTCCTGGCAGTACCTGATGAGGGACATCCAGCAGATCCGCTCCTGGAACATCCTCATGGTGAGTCTAAACCGTCTCCCTCTGCCCAGAGCAGGAATGGAGAGGCGTAAAGAGAATCTGTTTATTTAAAAAAACTCAGGCCATCATGCATTCATCTATTTATCCATGAACATGAACAGAAACCAGCGTGAATCTATGAAAATGCACTTGACCTACCCTTATTTTCTACTCTACTCTACTTTGCTGAATCTGTTCTCTAAATTAATATAATTTTGTACCATGTAACACGATGTATCGTGAACTACTGGTACAAGTCATCACAAATAACTAAATATAGTTCTGGACATATTTTATGAACAGGAAAATCAAATTGAATGGTTATATTTTTTGCTATTGAATTAAGTGAGGAGAGGTTTTTGTCTTTTTTTCACTCTGTAGACTAAACAAGGGAAGCTTGCCTGTTAATAAAAAAGTGAGACAGTGAGATGTACAGAGCACTGTTGTATGTTTGTTTTAATTGACCCAAAATCCTTGTAAAAGGGACACAAAAATATAAATATCACACATAAGAAACCTATGGCATGTAAGCCATAGATAGAAAATGGTTTACACATGATGGAACAAAAGCTGATTTGTTTGTTCTTGAGAATTCTCAGTGTTTTGCCAGTTTTGAATCATTAATCTAAACCTCCTTCTTTCTCTGTCCGTTTCTGTAGTTTAAGACCATGAAGGTGGAGGAGTACAAGCTGGTGCTGAGGAACCTGGAACTGCACTATCAGGACTTCATGCGCGACAGCCAGGACTCCCAGCAGTTCGGCCCAGACGACCGCATGCAGATCGAGGGCGACTACAACAAGGCCACGCAGTACTACGACAACCTGCTACGCTCCGTCGAGAAAGGTGGGCATCGTAGCTGCTGTCTCCCACCGTGGTTTTCTATTTTGTATCATTCTTCAACTGTCATTCACCCAACTGCCAGCCATACCACCCTACGGCATCAAAGGTTGCAAAGATGCTGGTTTCAGTTGCACAATTGATGATACACATGTGTATATACATCTTTCCGTGGTATGCAGAATTTGCCTCAGCAGGGAGAAAGCACTGAATTGTAACGTGAGTATGTGTGAAACCCATTGAGATTCAGTAAATTCTCTTATGGTCAGCAATGATCTCAACAGAATGAACTGAATCCCAGACTATTCTTTGAACATCCACCAATTGCTGTAGTTCATCGGTAGTTGATGAGTCTCCTAACTGCGGGTAACTGTGAAATTCGTGTTTTCAGGCTCTCTCGTCCGCGCCAAAGGTGAGTTGCTGTGCAAGTAGCTTTAGACTGATCCACGCAGGTGTGGTTTGGCTGAGCCTCACTGTTATGGCAGCCATGTTTCAGACCCGCCCCATTTCCATCGCATAATCTGCCATCCTTCATTAGTTTGAGAGCTTTGTTAACAGGAGGATCTGCAGCAGATGTTCGCCCCAGTGCCTGGTTTGGAGTTTTCATACGGTTTGCTTGATTTTTCAAAACGCAGCACAAGGAAGCTTTGGTTTAATGCTGAGCGGGTTGGCTGTGTGTGAGAAGAAAGATATGATGATCTGTTTTAGGTGGAGGAGAGTCGAGCACAATTCCTGCAAGAGTTTGCGCATATAATTCAACCAATCTCATGGGCTCAGCTGTTCCAAGTAGTTAATTAACCCCACAAACATTCACTCACTGTGTGCCAAAAGTACTACTTAACTATTTTCACAGTTCTTAAGAGCAAGAGTGCTTGCATGGGGCCCTCTAGGAATTGAGCTTTCCTCTTCTGGCCAGAGCTTGTGTTTACAGAGTCAACCACCTGCACCAAAACGGAGAGAATTCTGACTGTGTTTGAATATATCTTTTAATCAAAGGCTCGGACGTAGTCAAATGCACCTAGTCTGTTTAAGGGCACACTCAATTAAAAGAGGTTTTCTTTTAATTGATGTTGTCTTTTTCAAGGCATGTGCTATTCCGTGCTTAATTCATAAGCAAAAAAAATATTCCAAGGGACATGTTTTTGTGTCTCCTGCAATATAGAAATATTAAAATGCTTTATTTATGCTGTAATGAATTGCATATGCCTTTAAAGAGACTAAGTGCATGTGTTTGTGTCTAGCCACCGTTTGCATGTGCCAGAAATACTCAAAGAGATGTTTTCTTGCAGGAACCTAAACAACTTTAGACACCGTAGTTTTAATGGTGTGTTTTAGATCCAAGCCCTAGGCTTCACAGGTATATCTCATTTAATGTGCAATAATAACCGTGTGTGGAGAGAAAATGAAATCAGTGAAAATAAGGAGGTGTTAAACAACGTATTCCTCTATGCATTTTACCCTCCATGTGGAGAACCGCATTTATCACTGGAGATATGTAGGGCTGGTTATGACTGATGCCTTTCTGAACAGGTGAACAAGATGAGTCTGTGTGCAAGAGCTACATTACCCAGATCAAGGACCTGCGCCTGCAGCTGGAGGCCTGTGAGGCTCGGACCGTCAGCCGGATCCGCCAGCCTGTGGACAAGGACCCGCTGAAGGACTGCGTGCAGAAGACTGCCGAGCAGAAGGTACCGTGGTTACCGGGTTACCTTTTTCCAACATGCTGGTGTTACATCACATACGAGTCATGTTCAATTCATGAGTGAGAAACACTTTCAAAAGGAACATAAGGGAACACGAGCCATCGCCCTTTAAATAGTTATTATTGGTATTATTTGAAAATAGATGAAAATGTTTCATTTGTAACAAGGCCAATGTGAAACACCGAGAGAATGAGAGAAAGAGAGAGACACCGAAAACAAGAGATATATTGAAAGGATGCTAGCCTCGAAGAGCTAATGACTGGCACTATAGACAAAGGTCGCTGTTCACGGGGGTGGGGTGGGGTGAGTCATGTGGAATGGGGGGAGATACAGAGAGGGAGGGCACCATATGCCATGCCCAACCTCCCCATTTCCGCCACCGAGCCTGGGGAGGGCGTGGCCGGAGGCAAAGACTGCGCGGCTCACAGTGAAGTGACTCAGCGTCTCCCGGCTGTGCTGCTGTGAGTCTCCCAGCTGCTCCTGCTGCTCCCCTGCCTCTCTATGGAGTCTGAGTCTGGGTCACAGGATGGAGCAGGAGCCATGGCGGTCCTGCTCGCCCTGCTCTCCCTGCTCCTCCACCTCCTCCTGTCCTCCCTGCGGCTCTGCCTGCTCGGACTGCTGTCCCTGCTCTTCCACTTCGATCTACTGGAGGCTCTATGCCCCCCACTGCCCCTTACAGGGGTGCAGCAGTGCAACACTCGCCCACGGGTACCCACCGTTAATACCTAATGATTAATATGCTGTTATAGATCCTTGATCTTGTGGTTTGGGTCAGAGTATCTCTAACCTCTTATTCAGGTTTAATCTGCTCTTCTTATTTGCAGCTGCTAGAGGAGCTTCTGTTTACAAAACGTCTGGATGCAGCAATGTAAATATAAATTATTTGGGCTAGTGTTTTTAACGTGACTGTCTGACCTTTGTTTTTGCGTTTGTGCTCTTACAGAAAGTCCAGATAGAGCTGGAGGGCATCAAGAAGAACCTGGACAAGGTGGCGGAGAAGTCAGAGGCTGTCCTGGCCTCCCCAGAGCAGTCCAGCTCCACCCCGATTCTGCGGTCCGAACTGGACATCACCCTTCAGAAAATGGGACAGGTCTACAGCCTGTCCTCTGTGTACCTGGAGAAGTGAGTCTATCCTGCCCGAGAATGCTCCATATCTGTATACAAATGTTGAATATATAAGCACATATGATGTTTACTTAAGAGACAAATTCACTGGCTGAAGATCAAACTCAAATTCAAAGTTCTTTATTGGTATGGCAATGTTAGCATTTATATCATTAGGCTAAGTTTGTTGCAGCTTGTTGTAGATATACGCATCATTAAGATTAACCAGTGCTGTAATGGCAGGGACGGGGCTGAAGATTCACGCTCAAGCTGTTTCACCCCTCTCCCCTCTCCTCCTTCCTCTGTAGGCTGAAGACCATCGACGTGGTCATCCGCAACACACAGGAGGCTGAGGATGTGCTGAAGAAGTATGAGGACCGGTTGAGAGAGGTCAACAAGGTGCCCACCGACCTCAAGGAGGTGGAGACCTTCCGCACTCAGCTCAAGGTACTGACCACTGTCACCACTGAGCCATATGTATGTATGGTGTAGATTTTTATTAGCTATATCAAGACAAATTCATTACCCACACTTACATATGCAATTCAGTCAATATGGACATTACGTTACAACATAATGTTCTTAGTTATGTTTTGGCGGAAGTGTAGCACATTATTCTAAAGTAAAATAACATATGCCCTTAAAGAGACTATTGTCAGTTTTGACTGAATTGCATTTGTCCTTGAAGAGACTAATTGTGTCTGATATCCCAAACCTGGACCCTGTGCAGTCTGTGTGTGATTTTTTTAAACATAAGGGTTGAATTTCACATGCAGGGGATGCAGTCTTCTAAGATCCTCATCTCTCCGTGTTTAAATTTTTTTCCCCAGAAAACCCGCGGTGAAGCGGAGGGTGAGCAGCCCGTGTTCAACAGCCTGGAGGACGAGGTGCGGAAGGCCTCGGCCGTGAGCGACCGCATGTCCCGCGTCCACAGCGAGCGCGACGGTGAGCTCGACCACTACCGCCACCAGCTGGGTACCCTGCAGGAGCGCTGGCAGGCCGTGTTCGCCCAGATCGACGTGCGCCAGCGTGAACTGGAGCAGCTGGGCCGCCAGCTGGGCTACTACCGCGAGAGCTATGACTGGCTGATCCGCTGGATCGCCGACGCCAAGCAGCGCCAGGAGAAGATCCAGGCCGTGCCAATTGGTGACAGCAAAACCCTGAAGGAGCAGCTGGCCCAGGAGAAGGTACAGTGGGACATCCCATCATAGCCTTACTCCATCACTTTATCATGGCCTTACTCCATCACTCACTGCATGCATAAATGTAACAGCGCAGTGCACTGTGGGTACACTTGAAAAGGTTTATGTACCACACATAAGTAAGGCCACATTTTCTGTAGCTAGAGATTTTTTTGCCTGTTATTCAGTTAGTGTTTGTGGAATAATGTAAATAAAAACCCTGTAACTACTACTAATCAACTGTCTCATAACTATTTTCTCCTGAGCAGAAACTTCTGGAAGAGATTGAGAAAAACAAAGAAAAAGTTGACGAATGTCAGAAATATGCCAAAGGGTACATTGATGCCATTAAGGTAAGCACGAAGAAATATCTGAGATCTGAATACATGCACACACAGAAAGAAAATGTGTGAAATCTAAACTGATGACTGAACAGAAATTAATTTCTGGACTGAAGGTTTACAAAGGTATGACATCGCTTCCCAGGTCTTTTTTATTCTGTTGAGAAGAAGGGCTCAAAGTGCATTCTCTTTTTATAGGACTACGAACTGCAGCTGGTGACATACAAAGCTCTTGTCGAGCCTTTGGCTTCGCCCCTGAAGAAAACCAAAATGGAGTCTGCTTCCGACAACATCATTCAAGAAGTAAGAGTTTTGTTGTACTCTTACTCAAAAGAGTAGAACTGTCTGTTGACATGTCTTTTTGTTTTTGGGGAGGGGAGTATTTTGGTGAATGAATGTAGTCAAGGTTTTTGATACATAACAGTACTTTTTAACACTTTTTGTAATATGGCACAAGGCCAGTATATAGTATGATGCACAGCTCCCTAATGTTATCGCATCATCAAGAGTAAGCCAAGTATCAATTTACCCTCTTACAGTCTCAAACTTTTACTGTTTAAAGCTGAATGAAATTGGAAAGTATGTAAGTGCCATGTTATATTTCTGAGGTCAATTCTTAGATGGCAACCATTGTATGATTGAATGTGATTTAGTAGTCGTAGAAGAATGGAGATAAATGTAGGTGAATGCGAGTTGTCTTTTCTTCCTCCCTCACCCTGGCAGTATGTGACCCTGAGAACCCGCTACAGTGAGCTGATGACTCTCACTAGCCAGTACATCAAGTTCATCACCGACACACAGCGCCGCCTGGAGGACGAGGAGGTGCGTAACAGCCCCCCAACAGTGGCAGCAACGCAGCCCTGCCTTCGCGCAGACTAAATACACTAACACTAACCAACTCAAACCACTACACACACTCTCTCACATGATTTAATGTATGGGTGATCAGACCATCAGAACTTCAGGTTTTACATGTGTGTATGCATTGGTTTGCTGAACACTGGCACCATTGCAACAGGCTGAGGGAATATGCAGAAAATCTGATTTAAAAAAATTCGATTAATGGCAAAGTAAAGTCTTGCCAAAAAAAAAAATCATTCGGATTCTCTTTAATTTGACCCTTTTCAGCAAAAGGCATCATGTCTGCTTGGAATGCAGCAGAATACCTGAGTAGGACATGAGAGAAAGTTAGAAGTGATTTCATTTACTGCCATGTACTGAACTGTACCAGTTGAGCAAAATAATGGCATCGTATGTGAGGTAGATGCCCTAGTGTTGTGAAAGTGAAGACTGAATGTTACCCAAACCCTAATCCTGTCAGTTTTACAAGCTTCTCCCCCAGAATGAAGGAGAAAATGTTCCTGTGGCAGCAGCAACACCTCATTCATGATATTATGTGTCTCATTTGTCATGCATTGTAAGATGCATTGTAAAGTGGCAGGCCAGGTTAAGAACACACTTCCAAATCACACATACCACAGTATATTCAGTCTGAAGCAGACTACCGCTCCTTTGTTGAAGTATTATTCCTTTTGGGCAGAATGGATTTGATCATTAATTATTCAAATAAAGAACAGACCATGCCCACCCATGGAAATAAACAAATTAAAAATTTAAGTCTGAAATTTGAGCAATATTGATTCTGATTTCTTAAGATCTGCACTGTTTTCTTTTCTTTCGGTAATCTGAAAACTGCAGTCTTTCCTTCTTTCCGTCAGGTTTATCCTGCGACCTTATTTTCACTCTCCAAAATGCTTCAGGCTGATTATTACTGCTCTCAAATTATTTTTTAAGATTTAACATAACTTTCCTTTTTCCTTTCTTTTCTAACCCTAACTTTATTTTTTTGTTTGATTCTCTAAACTGCTTGCCAGTGCTTTATCATGATGAATGTTTGTCTTGCTTGGCGCTAAAGAGGTAAATTATCCACAAGCATCAGGTACTCTAAGCAATCTTCCCCATATCTCACCTTCCATCGTCATACACCAGCAGTCCCTTTCACGAAACATCGAACATTTCCACCTCTCTTTCAGTGACCATTTCAATATCACCCCACAAACCCCGATATAATCAGTTTGATCTTCACGTGTGCTTTATTATATTGAAATCGATATAATTTTAACGCATTTTGCACCAGTTCTTATCTCCATTTTGATTCCACACATACTGTAGCATAGTTTTTGTGGGCAGAAAACAAACACTTTGAAGCAACCAGTAGGACACAGGCTTGCAAATTGCACACACATAACCACATTACAAACTCATGTCATCCTGTAAATAACCAACTTATTATCCATATAATTGTCCAACTTTCATTCATAATGCCATGTTGACATCAGATTTCAGGATCATCTCTTTTTGTCAACACCTGGCTTTTTCTTTGCTGCATCACTTAGTTGTGTCTTGTAAGGCAGAGGATTGGGGATTGGCTTGACAATCTGCCATTAGTCCCATGCATTGGCTCGGGCTATAATGTATTTTTGCTGGCACACAATTTCAAGCCGGAATGTGATGCAATGGTATGATTTTATTTATACCTATAAGACTCTGTGATATGCATTTTTCTTTCTTTACTGGCTTTACCTTGCCTTATTTCTGTGTGCTTTACATCTTTTTCTGTATATGATCTTTTCTATAATCTATAAACTCTTGCCTTTTCCAATTTTAGTGAAATCAATCAAACTCCACATTGTAATGGAGTAGTATTTTAGTTGGAGAGCAGAACAAATTTACAGTACAAGTAAATTAAAACGTATGGTTCAGGGCTAGGGGCAAATTAATTTGGCATTGTCACAGGTCAGCATGAAAGAAGCTTTACTGTCATGAGTATAAAAACATTACACATATTTTCATGAATTAAGAACAAAACATGTTATAGGAGCGAACAGTATCTCTGCCTTATAAAATGAAGGTGTAGGGAAAACACTGTCGGGAACTGAATTTATTTTACCTACCTGCACATACACAAGCAGATACACGTTTGAGCTCCATGCAGCAAATGGTTCCTTTGTGGAAACCAAGAACGAAAAAGCTCAGTTGCATGATGCCATTCTTGAACCAAATTGTGCTCAGTGTGGTGAAGTAATGTCTTGTTCTGTCTTCCATACATTAACTAAATGTAACATGACATCCAGTATTTGATGTTCAGATACTCAAACCTCATATACTTCAACATTGAAATATATACATATATTTGTTAATAAACTTTCCATAATAACAGAATTATCATGTATGTTATCCTACATTTATTGTATTTACATGTAATGTATCTTTATGTTAACAATATAATGTTTTTGTGTCTAAATCTACATGTATCTATCTCTAATCTACTTATAGTCTTTGTGTTTAACCTGTCATTAATAACTCTTGGTTACTTTCTCTTTGACATTTGCTTCCACTAATGCAGAAAGCTGCAGAAAAGCTTAAAGAGGAAGAGAGGAAAAAGATGGCGGAAATGCAGGCTGAGTTAGACAAACAGAAGCAGTTAGCTGAGGCTCATGCAAAGGCAATTGCCAAAGCAGAGAAAGAGGCCCAGGAGCTGAAGCTGAAAATGCAGGAGGAGGTTAGCAAACGGGAGGTCGTCGCTGTGGATGCAGAGAAGCAAAAGCTCAACATCCAGCAGGAGCTTCACGAGCTCAAGAACCTCTCAGAGCAGCAGATAAAGTCTAAGAGCCAGCAGGTGGAGGAGGCCTTGCAGAGCCGCACCAAGATCGAGGAGGAGATCCGCATCATCAGGCTCCAGCTGGAGACCACCGTCAAGCAGAAATCCACGGCCGAGTCAGAGCTCAAGCAGCTCAGGGAACGGGCGGATGAGGCCGAGCGCCTCAGGAAAGCTGCCCAGGAGGAGGCAGAGAAGCTCCGCAAACAGGTGAATGAGGAGACCCAGAAGAAGCGCAAGGCCGAGGAGGAGCTGAAGCAGAAGTCGGAGGCCGAGAAGGAGGCCGCCAAGCAGAAACAGAAGGCCCTGGACGACCTGAACAAACTCAAAATGCAGGCCGAGGAGGCCGAGAGGCGCATGAAGCAGGCTGAGCAGGAGAAGGAGCGTCAAATCAAAGTGGCCCATGAGGTGGCGCAGAAGAGCGCTGCCGCTGAGCTCCAGAGCAAGCGCATGTCCTTCGCAGAGAAGACCACCAAGCTGGAGGAGTCCCTCAAGCAGGAGCATGGCACTGTCATCCAGCTGCAGGAGGTGGCAGAACGTCTCAAGAAGCAGCAGGAAGAGGCTGAAAAGGCCAAGGAGGAGGCCGAAAAGGAGCTGGAGAAATGGAGGCAGAAGGCCAACGAGGCCCTTCGTTTGAGGCTCCAGGCTGAGGAGGAGGCCCACAAGAAGACCCTAGCTCAGGAAGAGGCAGAGAAGCAGAAGGACGAAGCTGAACGGGAGGCTAAGAAGAGGTCCAAAGCCGAAGAGTCTGCCTTGAAGCAGAAGGACATTGCTGAGAAAGAGCTGGAGAAGCAGAGAAAGATGGCAGAGGGCACTGCCCAACAGAAACTGTCAGCAGAGCAGGAGCTGATCCGTTTGAGAGCGGACTTTGACCATGCCGAGCAACAGAGATCTCTCTTGGAGGATGAGCTCTACCGCCTCAAAAATGAGGTCAGCGCTGCAGTCCAGCAGAGGAAACAGCTGGAGGATGAGCTCACCAAAATGAAGAGTGAAATGGAGCTCCTCCTGCAGCAGAAGTCCAAAGCAGAGAAGGAGTCCATGTCCAACACAGAGAAGAGCAAACAGCTTCTTGAGGCTGAAGCAGCGAAGATGAGAGACCTCGCTGAAGATGCGGCCAGGATGAGAGTAATTGCTGAAGAAGCAAAGAAGCAGAGGCAAGTGGCTGAGGAGGAAGCAGCTCGCCAGAGAGCAGAAGCTGAGCGAATCCTCAAGGAGAAACTGGCTGCCATCAACGAGGCCACCCGTTTGAAAACCGAGGCTGAGATTGCTCTTAAAGAGAAGGAGGCAGAAAACGAGAGGCTGAGAAGGCAGGCTGAGGATGAGGCCTACCAGAGGAAGGCCCTGGAGGATCAAGCTAGCCAGCACAAGCAAGACATTGAGGAAAAGATCAACCAGCTGAAGAAGTCCTCTGACACTGAACTGGAAAGGCAGAAGACTATCGTGGAGGAAACCCTGAAACAGCGCAGGGTAGTTGAGGAGGAAATCCGTATTCTCAAGCTCAACTTTGAGAAGGCCTCATCAGGTAAACTGGACCTGGAGTTGGAGCTCAACAAACTGAAAAATATCGCTGAGGAGACGCAACAGAGCAAAATTCAGGCTGAACAGGAAGCTGAGAAACTCAGAAAACTGGCCCTCGAGGAAGAGAAGAGGAGAAAGGAGGCAGAGGAGAAAGTAAAGAAGATCGCCGCCGCCGAGGAGGAGGCTGCACGTCAGCGCAAGGCCGCTCAGGATGAAGTGGAACGCCTCAAAAAGAAAGCTGCTGAGGCCAAAAAGCAAAAAGAAGATGCGGATAAGGAGGCAGAGAAGCAGATCCAGTTAGCCAAAGATGCCGCACTGAAATGCAGCGCTGCACAACAACAGGTTCAGAGTGTCCTCGTTCAGCAGAAGGAGGACAGCCTCGAGCAGAACAAGATGAAAGGGGAATTTGAGAAAGCCAAAAAGCTGGCAAAAGAGGCAGAGGCCGCCAAAGAGAAAGCGGAAAGAGAAGCCGCCCTCCTTCGTCAACAGGCAGAGGAAGCTGAGCGTCAAAAACAAGCTGCCGAAGTGGAAGCAGCTAAGCAAGCTAAAGCTCAGGAGGATGCTGAGAGGCTCAGGAAGGAGGCTGAGTTTGAGGCAGAAAAGCGAGCCCAAGCAGAGGCAGCAGCTCTGAAGCAGAAGAAGCAGGCTGATGCAGAGATGGCTAAGCACAAGAAGCTGGCAGAGCAGACGCTGAAGCAGAAGTCACAGGTCGAGAAGGAGCTGACCAAGGTGAAGCTGCAACTGGATGAGACCGACAAGCAGAAGTCCCTCCTGGACAATGAGCTGCAGCGCCTCAAAGACGAAGTCAGTGATGCTGTCAAGCAGAAGGCCCAGGTGGAAGATGAGCTGTTCAAGGTCAAGATCCAGATGGAGGAGCTGATGAAGCTTAAGCTCAGGATTGAGGAGGAGAACAAGCGGCTGATCAAGAAAGACAAGGACAACACACAGAAGTTCCTGGAGGAGGAAGCTGAGAACATGAAGAAGCTGGCTGAGGAAGCTGCCCGGCTCAGTGTGGAGGCCCAGGAGGCCGCACGCATGAGACAGATCGCGGAGTCTGACCTCGCCCAGCAGAGGGCACTGGCCGAGAAAATGCTCAAAGAGAAAATGCAAGCCATTCAGGAGGCCTCGAAGCTGAAGGCCGAGGCAGAGATGCTAGAGAAACAGAAAGAGCTGGCTCAGGAACAGGCTCAGAAGTTGCTGGAGGACAAGCAGCTCTTGCAGCAGCGCCTGGAGGAGGAGACGGAAGGTTTCCAGAAGTCCCTGGAGGCTGAGCGCAAGAGGCAGCTCGAGATCACAGCCGAGGCAGAGAAGCTGAAGCTCAGAGTGTCTCAGCTTAGCAGCGCACAGTCCAAAGCAGAGGAGGAAGCCAAGAAATACAAGAAGCAGGCAGATGAGATCGGGGCCCGCCTCCATGAAACGGAGCTCGCCACTAAAGAGAAACTGACAGTGGTGGAGAAACTAGAAGTACAGAGGGTACACAGCAGCAAAGAGGCTGATGAGCTTCGGAAAGCCATCGCTGACCTTGAAAAAGAGAAAGAGAAGCTGAAAAAGGAGGCCACAGATTTACAGAATAAGTCTAAAGAGGTATTGATGAAATGTTCAAGATATTATTAAAGTGCAGCGTATCTTATTTTAACCCCTCTTTCAAGTAACTAACAATGCTTACAAGAGTTACTTTATGTACTTCCTTGTAAATTACAGATTGCTAACATTGTTTATTCAATATCGACACCTCGTGAGGAGTAGGTATGACTATGCATTAAAAAGGTGGTTGTAGCACTATTATTAAGGCCTTTAGAATGATTTTAGGGGTGTAACGGTTAAAAAAAAATACTGTTCGGTATAGTTTGGTTTTGGTGTCACGGTTAGATATTTTTATATAGTCCAACGGGAAGCAATGGCATGTAAAAATGTACTTTTCATTTACAGGTGGTGAGCAAAATAACAGAAACACCTAACAATATACGAATATTAAGTAGCTAGTAAGGAGCAGGGTTATTGTTTGTAGTCAAAAGCTCTTCAATTCTTCTTTTGGACCATTCTTCAAGAAGAAAAGCCTCTTCCAGTTCTTTTAGAGATGGAGGTAGAAATCTACCTTGCACTCCGCATTTAAGAACTTCCCATAAATGTTCAACGATGTTTTAATCTGGTCATCGTGGAGTCCACGGACGGCCTTTGAGTGCTCTCGGTGCTCATGAAAGAACTCTTAAATTTCTTTAGCAGTGTGTATGAGAGCTTTTATCTTCTTAGAATATGTGTTTTACAGCCATATCCTGTTAAGTGTCCGTCTGTCCCTGTTGGTGAGATTCCACTCACTTGACCCACTGTACCTCTTTGCGAATGCAGTTTGTTTTATTTGGCATCTGTTGTCATTATTTGTGACATTTCCCCTTGACAGTTTGCAGCTGCAGTTTTTGCAGCCAATACACCTTCAGTGTTGCAAGTGTTGATTATCAGATCTCTTTTATAGATAACACATACTGCTAATTGGCATTCCCTTTAATGTCTCCCCATTTGCCTTTGTAATTACAATTCAGTTACATCAAAGTCCATTCCTGCATGTTGTTTCTGTTATTTTGTCCACCACTTGTATTTGCTATTTATAACATGTCAAAATATGATGACTTCTGCCAAGGTAAAATAGCATATGCCCTCAAAGAGACTAAAGTCCAGTTTGATAAAATGGCATATACACCTAAAGAGGCTAAATGCGTTTGAATTTAACACATTGCCCATGACCTTAAAAACAGCGGTTCATTACAGCATGTCATATGAAAACAACTTAGAGACAGGAACTTAGAGCTAGCTTGGTGTTTTATTGCTTCCGGTTGAGAAATGTGCTTTTATAAAGAGTGAACAAGCCACTGAAAATCAAGTTTATAGCCTGTGTAGACAAAGGATAAAATGAACACATAAAACAGTGGCTGGTGGCAGAATAGGACAGGGTTTTTTTTAATTGAACTGAGAACTACTGAAACTATCCGTGTAAACAGAAATTCCTGTTAAGTGAAGATAAATTAGGTAAAGTCAACTCCAAACCTCATAGCTTAAGGAATTCCTAAATAGTATAAATTTGAGCAATAAAACTATTATACCAGACACACAAACAAACATTAGAAGTTTAGTAAGTCTGGTGTGAATCAAACAACAGACAGTCCTTTTCCAGTAACATGGGCATCTGCTCTCAGTGCTGATTGGGCAGAATTTTTTAAAGGATTGGTATTTTATTCATTTACTGCCTGGGGACTTCATGCCCTCACGTATGTAAGCCTATGCATGTAGCACACTTGTTCAGAGATTATACCATCCGCAAATATAGCAGCATAAAATATATGTGTAGTTTCGAATATTATTTAATTTCACAAATAAACTTTAGATAATATGTTTATTTCGGGTATAGCACAGCGTGGACCAAGCCATATTGAACCGAATGGTTCAATATGAATACGTTACACCCCAAATGTTTCTAAATTTTCTAGCAGATGCTCCTGTTCAGACCAAAATAGTGATATATTCTAGCTTATTAAGAGGGTATAATTATTTGTAATAGTAAAAACTATTCATGTAGATGATATTAACAAAGATAATGTAGATGTCTACTTGATAATGTGTCACGAGTAAAGTAGATAGTTTTGCACTTTAAGAAGTAATTATTAATAATTTTTGTCATGTTGTCAGTAAAATGTTGCTTATTTTGTCTCAATGTATTCTTTCCCCCTAATAGATGGCTACAGCTCAGCAGGAACAGATTAAACAAGAGAAGACTATCCTCCAGCAGACCTTCATAACTGAGAAGGAAATGCTGTTGAAGAAAGAGAAGCTAATCGAGGATGAAAAAAAGAAGCTGGAAAAACAGTTTGAGGAGGAGGTCAACAAAGCAAAGGCCCTGAAGGAGGAACAGGAGCGCCAGAAGGCGGCCATGGAGGAGGAGCGAAAGAAGCTACAAGCCACCATGGATGCAGCCCTTAAAAAGCAGAAGGATGCAGAGGAGGAGATGCGCAACAAACAGAAAGAGATGCAGGACCTTGAAAAGAAAAGGCTTGAGCAGGAAAAACTGCTTGCCGAGGAAAACAAGAAATTGCGTGAAAAACTTCAGGAGCTCCAGAATGCATCAGCATCCAGAGAAATTGAGATTCAAACAGAAGTTCTGGTCGGAACAACAAATAAAGTCCCTAATGGGCAAAGCGCCGGGGATGATGTTGATGGCCAAAAGAAAGGCTCACCATTTGATTTTGATGGAATTCGTGACAAGGTGCCCGCAAGCAGGCTGTATGAAGTTGGCCTGCTGAGCAAGAAGGAGTATGACAAACTGAAGAAGGGCAAAACCACAGTACAGGATCTCAGCCAAACTGACAAACTGAAGACCTATTTGAAAGGCAAAAACAGCATTGGTGGAGTCTTAGTGCACCCTAACAACAAAATGGGCATCTACCAAGCCATGAAGGAGAAGAAAATCACTCCTGGAACTGCCGTAGTGCTCCTTGAGGCTCAGGCCGCCTCTGGATACATCATCGACCCAATTAAGAATAAGAAAATGTCCGTCAACGAAGCTGTCAAGGAAGGGCTGCTTGGACCTGAACTGCATAATAAAATGCTATCTGCTGAGAAGGCGGTAACTGGTTATAAAGATCCTTTCACCGGTGGTAAGATCTCTCTCTTTGAAGCCATGAAAAAAGATCTCATTGTCCAGGACCATGCCATCAGGTTGCTTGAAGCTCAGATAGCAACTGGTGGAATCATTGATCCAGTGAACAGTCACCGTGTGCCTATTGAGACAGCCTACAAGCAGGGGCAGTTCGATGCAGAGATGAACAAGATTTTGTCAGACCCTTCAGATGACACAAAAGGATTCTTTGATCCAAATACTCAAGAAAACCTCACATACCTGCAGCTACTGGAAAGGTGCACCACTGATCCAGAAACAGGCCTGGTCCTCCTGCCCATCACAGATAAAGCTGCACAGAGTGAAAGGTCATACACCGATGAAGAAACAAGGGATGTGTTCAGTAAGACCACAGTTTCTGTACCGTTTGGAAGATTCAAGGGAAAGACAGTCACTATCTGGGAGGTTATTAACTCTGAGTATTTCACAGAGGATCAGAGGAAGGACTTGATCCGGCAATACAGAACTGGAAAAATCACAGTTGAAAAAATAATCAAGATTGTGATTACTGTGGCAGAGGAAAAAGAGAAAAAGAATGAAATTGCATTTGAGGGTTTGAGAGCACCTGTCCCTGCCGCTGAGCTTCTGGAGTCCAAGGTCATTGACAAAGACCTTTACAACAAGTTACACAAGGGCAACAAAACAGTTAAAGAAGTGTCTGAAATGGAGCCAGTTAAGAAGGCCTTGAAGGGTACAAACTGCATTGCTGGAGTTTTTATTGAGCCCACCAAGGAGAAAATGCCCCTCTACCAAGCCATGAAGAAAGACATGCTGAGAGCAGGGCCTGCATTGCATTTGCTGGAGGCACAAGCTGGAACTGGGTTCATCATTGACCCAGTATCAAATCAGAAGTTCACAGTCGATGAGGCCGTCAAGGCTGGGGTCGTTGGTCCTGAGCTGCATGAAAAACTACTGTCTGCCGAGAGAGCTGTCACTGGATACAAAGATCCCTACACTGGAAAGACTGTATCTCTCTTTGAAGCCATGAAGAAGGAGCTCATCAACAAGGAGCAGGGCATTCGTCTTCTCGAAGCTCAGGTGGCAACAGGAGGTGTCATTGACCCAGTGAAGAGCCATCGCATTCCTCACGATGTGGCTTACAAACGAGGATACTATGATGAGGACATGGACCAGCTCTTGAGCAACCCAACAGACGACACCAAGTGCTTCTTTGACCCCAACACTCAGGAAAATGTCTCATACTCACAGCTCCTAAATAGATGTGTGAAAGACCAAAAGACTGGACTTCAGCTTCTTCCATTGTCAGAGCAAGCCATCAATGCAAAGGAGGAGACTTACACTGAAGTTCAAACTAAAGAGGCTTTGAACCAGGCAATGGTTGAGTTAGACTCTGGACCCTTCAAAGGAAGGAAAGTAACCATCTGGGAGATCATCAACTCAGAGTACCTGACAGAAGAACAAAGACTCGAGTTGATCAGGCAGTACAGAACTGGCAAGGTGACAATTGAAAAGATTATAAAAATTGTGATCACAATTGTTGATGAGAAAGAGAGTAAGAAGCAAGAGCAAGCCAGCTTCAATGGACTGAGAACCCCTGCCCCTGCCAGCTCCCTTCTCAACTCCAAAATCATTGATAAAGCCACATTTGATCAGCTGCAACAAGGCAAAAAGACACCCAAAGAGGTTGGTGAGGTAGATTCAGTGAAGCGGTACTTGCAGGGTAGTGACAGTATTGCTGGAATCTTCCTTGAGCCGACTAAGGAAAAAGTCAGCATTTATCAAGCCATGAAGAAAAAGCTTCTGAGACAAAACACCGGTCTTTCACTGCTGGAAGCTCAAGCAGCTACTGGGTTCATTGTTGACCCAGAGAAGAATCAGTGCCTTACAGTGGATGATGCTGTAAAAGCAGGCATTGTTGGCCCAGAACTTCATGAAAAACTTCTCTCTGTGGAAAAGGCAGTGACTGGATATAATGACCCTTACACTGGCAAGAAGATTTCCCTCTTCCAGGCCATGCAGAAAGAACTGATTCCACGGGAGCATGCTCTGCCATTCCTGGAGGCCCAGGTTGTGACTGGAGGAATCATTGACCCAGTTAATAGTCATCGTCTTCCCACTGAAGCAGCCATTCAGCGTGGCTTTTTGAACAAACAGACAGCTGCCACCCTTGCTGAGCCTTCTGATGAAACCAAAACCTTTTCTGATCCCAACACCGATGAGAGTGTCACTTACAAGCAGCTGAAGGAGAGATGCGTAAAAGATCCTGCAACAGGCCTCTACTTCATGCCCCTCTCTAAACCTCAGGCTCCCACTGTGGTGGAGAAGACCTACATGTATACCGAGGAGCAAACCCAGAGTGACTTGTCCAACACTCAGGTTGAAATCCCCCATGAAAGCCTAGCTGGAAAGTCAATGTCCCTTTGGGATGTCATGAACTCCAACCTCCTCCCTGATGATGAAAGACAGAAGCTCCTGGAAGAATACCGTTCAGGCAAAATCACGAAGGAACGCATGATCATCATCATCATTGAAATCATTGAGCAAAGAGAGATAGTCAAGAGTGAACGTGTAATGACCTGTGATATGATTAGAAGAAGAGTCACCATCGAAGAGTTGTACAGCGCTCGCATCATTGACCTGGAAACCTACAACCTGCTGAAGCAAGAGAAGAAAACCATCCGGGAGATCATGGAAATGGAAAAAGTGAAACAGTATCTGTTTGGCACGGGCAGCGTTGCTGGTGTGATGGCTGACTCCACCAAGATAAGTCTTTACCAGGCTATGAAGAGAGGGCTTCTGAAGCCTGAAATTGCTCTCAGTCTGCTGGAAGCACAGGCTGCAACAGGCTTCATCATTGACCCAGTAAAGAATGAAATGCTCACAGTTGATGAAGCTGTCCGCAAAGGTTTGGTGGGCCCAGAAATCCATGATAAACTCCTGTCGGCTGAGAGAGCAGTCACAGGTTACAAGGATCCTTACAGTGGCAAACTTATTTCACTCTTCCAAGCAATGAAGAAAGACCTTGTCCCAGAAGACTACGCCCTCAAGCTGCTGGATGCCCAGGTTGCCACTGGTGGCCTCATGGATCCAGAATTCAACTTTCACCTTCCTACAGATGTTGCCATTCAACGTGGATACATTAACAAGGACACAAACGAGAAGCTCTCTGGTGATGTACAGGAATATGTAGACCCCATGACTGAGGAGAAACTGTCTTACTCCCAGCTGCTTAAGAGATGCAAAGTTGACAGTGGCAGCGGTTTGCGCTTGTTATCACTGGCAGACAGGAGACTGCTGTTCAAGGGTCTGAGAAAGCACATCACTATGGAAGAACTGATCAGCTCTCAAATCATTGATCAACAGACAGTCAGCAAGCTCAATGAAGGTCTGATCACAGTGGAGGAAGTCAGCAGGGACCTCCAGAAATACCTTGAAGGCACAAGCTGCATTGCAGGGGTATATATTGAGTCCACTAAAGATCGCCTGTCCATCTACCAGGCAATGAAGAAGAATATGATCAGACCAGGAACTGCCTTTGAACTGCTTGAGGCTCAAGCTGCCACCGGCTATGTGATTGACCCAATTAAGAACCTGAAACTGGCTGTAAATGAGGCTGTACGGATGGGAATTGTGGGCCCAGAGTTTAAAGACAAACTCCTCTCTGCTGAACGAGCTGTAACTGGCTACAGAGACCCATATTCCGGGAAGACCATCTCTCTTTTCCAGGCCATGAAAAAGGGTTTAATCTTGAAAGATCATGGAATTCGTCTGCTGGAGGCCCAGATTGCTACAGGTGGAATCATTGACCCAGAGGAGAGTCATCGCTTGCCAGTGGAGGTGGCCTACAAACGTGGCCTCTTCGATGAGGAAATGAATGAAATTCTCACTGACCCATCCGATGACACCAAGGGCTTCTTTGACCCAAACACTGAGGAGAATCTCACATACCTACAGCTGATGGAAAGGTGCATCACAGACCCAGAAACTGGCCTTGTGCTCCTACTCCTGAAAGAGAAGAAGCGGGAGAGGAAAACGTCCTCCAAATCCTCTGTTCGCAAACGCAGAGTGGTCATTGTGGACCCAGAGACAGGCAAAGAGATGTCTGTGTATGAGGCGTACCGCAAGGGGCTTATCGACCATCAGACCTACCTGGAGCTCGCAGAGCAGGAGTGTGAATGGGAAGAAATTACAAGCACATCCTCTGATGGTGTGGTGAAATCCATGATCATTGACAGGAGGTCTGGACGGCAGTACGACATTGATGATGCCATTGCAAAAGGCCTCATTGACAAGTCCGCTCTGGACCAGTACCGCGCCGGCACTCTGTCTATCACAGAATTTGCTGACATGTTGTCTGGAAATATGAGCGGCTTCCGATCCAGGTCATCCTCATTTGGCTCAACTTCCTCCTACCCCATGAGCCCCATTCCCTCCATCAAGCCTCCTGCAACCACATGGAATGACCCCACAGAAGAGACAGGTCCAGTGGCAGGAATCCTCGACACAGACACCCTTGAGAAAGTGTCCATTACTGAAGCCATGCACCGGAACCTTGTGGACAACATCACTGGTCAAAGGCTGCTGGAGGCTCAGGCCTGCACTGGTGGCATAATTGACCCCCTCACAGGAGAAAAGTTTTCAGTTGCTGATGCAGTGAGTAAAGGCCTCGTTGACAAGATCATGGTTGACCGCATCAACCTAGCCCAGAAAGCCTACAATGGGTTCGAAGACCCCAGAACCAAAACAAAAATGTCAGCTGCTCAGGCCTTAAAGAAAGGCTGGCTCTATTACGAAGCAGGTCAACGTTTCTTAGAGGTGCAGTACCTCACTGGTGGACTGATAGAGCCAGACGTTACAGGCAGAGTCTCTTTGGATGATGCCATCAAGAAGGGCACACTGGATGCACGCACGGCTCAGAAGCTGAGAGATGTGAGCGCTTACTCCAAGTACCTGACCTGCCCCAAAACGAAGCTGAAAATTTCATACAAGGATGCAATGGACAGGAGCATGATTGAGGAAGGGTCTGGCTTGCGTCTCCTGGAGGCCTCCTCCACCTCAAGCAAAGGCCTCTACAGCCCCTACAATGTCAGCGGTGCTGGGTCGGCCTCTGGCTCCCGGTCCGGATCCAGAACTGGGTCCAGATCAGGTTCTAGGCGTGGCAGCTTTGATGCGACTGGTTCTGGCTTCAGCATGAACTTCTCTTCATCATCTTACACCTCCACCAGCTATGGCCGCCGATACAATGCTGGGCCGCACAGCGGACTGAATGTTGATGAGCTAGCACTGGCTCTTGCAGCACTCCAAATGAGCAGAAACTGCGGCTCAGAGGAGAGAGCAATCTTCTCCACAACACTACAGATGCAATCACCAGTTGCATAATTCAGTTCAAAGTTAAGGAAGTTCTTAAAAAAACAAAAACAAAAAAGCAAAAAAATATATTTATTCTGCTCTGCATGTGGTTGCATTTTTAAATTGCAGGGATGGAAAAAAATTGTGCTGCAATACTGCTGGATATAGTTTCATATATTTCCTATTTTGGTGTGGATATTGAGAGTTAAATCTTTTTTCTGTTCAACCTAATATTTTTAAAATTCTGATTAAAATCTCATTTTTATAGTTCTATTTTCAGCTATTATACTATATGAGTGTTTTTAAGTGCAAGACCTTGCAATTCTTCTTTTTTAATATCATACATCAGTTACTGCTTTTAAAACTTACCAGTGCTAGTATCATTTCATTTTGTTGCAAATGAACTGTCAAACCTAATATATGAATAGCAAGGAAAATAGAATCTTCCAAACTTCCTATGATATTTCTATTGTTGATTACGTTGTTTTTGTCCTTCTCAGTTTTAAATTTTATTGATGAGAATACTTCAAGATATGCCAAGATAGAATATAAAAGTGATGCTGTTTACCAGAGGAAAAACTATATATATGGCTTTATATTTCTAAATATGTGTATAGATGTCTGATCATAGTCATTTTAGAGTGGAAGTTTTTATCCAGCAAAGTATGAACCAGTTATTTGCTTGCTATCTGCAGAGCAGAATAAAAAAGTATAAAAACACTATGCTTACATAACACTGGAAGAAAATAAAAGCTTCAAGATTCTAAGCTCTTATAATTTTTTTGCCAACAGTGCTACACTGCCACACTTGCGATATGCCCTATCCAACATTCTAATTGGACAGCCCATTTAATTCTCGATTACTTTAGAACAGTGGACAGACAGAGGCAAACACACCCCCCAAAGACTATACCATCATTCCTTTTTCCTAGCAAGTCAAACCTCTGCCACTAAAACATTAGCCCCTAGTTTTCCACATTTTGCTCCCAAGCATTCCCCATTACCATCTCAAGACTTAAAGAAGACTTCTGAGTTGACCTGGCTTCAATGACAGTACATGTACCTGGCATTCGTCAACATCATTTTGGTACTTGTAAGTGATCATCACTCTCCATTTTGTTTGCCTCATTTATTCATTCTCTATCTGTCTATTTCCTTCTGCCACCCACTTCTGCTGTTATGTACTTTCTGCCAATAGGATCTTACAGTGTTTTGAGTCTGGATTAGGCTCTCTGCTTTGCATGTGAGTCTCTCTCTCTTTCCTCCTTTTCTCTCCAGCTACAATGCCACACAGATATGACCATCATCTTTGGTAAATTAATGGGAAAATACGTTGGTGACCAGAAACTTTAACACTATAAGACTGGAGCTCAAGGTTATAATATTTATAGGGTGTTTTTATCAGTTTAACTATTTGTATATCAGGTTATAGTGAGCACCTTCCAGTATTCTGCATATATTGTATAGCAAGTCAGTCATAAAATAGTTTCCCAGACAAAGCCCAAAATAAATGTTAAGAAACCTTAGCTGTAATGTAACAATGGAGATGATCGGGGCTAAACTGTAGCTTGCTTCCTTTTGTTCGATTTCCCTAATTTGAGAGCATTATCAGGGTTTGAGTGGTTTGTCTATTGATGTCACATGCCTATGTAAAGCACTAAATTAAGAATCAAATATTGTGTGATTCGTGTCACCGACAGGTGTCCCTCCCTGCCATCTATGGAGAAGGAGATGTAGACATCCAGGCTGTATGGACCGATGGACACTCCATCACAGATTACAGTGCAACACAACAGCTGTTTTGTCCAGACAGTAAGGTAATTAAATTTTTATAATGGCTGGAGAGCACTCTAGGCTTTTCTCGGTTTGAAAACATTCTTTTTGACAGACAAGTGAAGCAGAATGCATATACTTCATGCACCCACAGACAAAATGTCTCGCAAGGGTAATATTTTAAGTTAATGCTCACAGTGATTGGCAGGCTGCATGTAAATTATTATTTAAATATCTGCAGAAAATCAGCGCACACACATCATGCATGAGTTTTTGTTCACTCATCACCCCCCACCTTCATTCTTCGGGTTGTTTTGCGATTTTAGCATTATTTTGGACATTTCATTCATTCAGAATCATTTTTCGTTTTGTTTTTAGATCCGCATTCCAGCCCTCCTTCTTTTCCTCCACCTCTCCCACCACGCAAGAGGAAACTGGAACACTGGTACTCAATGGCCACCGTGACTGTCCGCTCTGAAGCCAGAACCACAGCGAAGCCTGCAGAATACGGCAACACGTTTGCCACAAGCTCAGTTTCGGAGGGAACCCTTACCTTTTGGGATCCTCCAAGGCTATGGAAACAGCTTTACCCCCTGTTTCATTCGATCTCTGCGTTTCAGCTCCACCTTAACCAAACGAAGGAGCTGGTCTTGAGACACATGGAATGTTAAGAGCAAACAGACCATAAAGTTCGGGTTCACTTTGAATCATGCTACAATTATTTTTTTTCCAAATGTGATTTTAGTCAGACAGTGTAATATCACTTACAATTGTTTTAATACTTATTTTATGGGCCTGAAATACAAGCGAAGTATAAATAAGGAATACCCAATTCGTCAAGTTTTAAGCTCCCTGGTCATGCTGTTAGCTTAATATAAATTGATTTTAATATGTTAAAAAAGTATTTCATTTCCAAAGGATCTTGAAGCTTTGATTCTGTTACCTTTTTACCAGTGTATCAACTCCTGTTTTCTCGGTCATCTTTTATGTCCCATTCTTTCTTTAATGTACTTGACTTCTGTAAATCATCATGTTTTATTTCATTTTTCAGCATATTTTTGATATCATATGTTATATATTTTTTGCTTTGCATGTTTTACTAACTTGGTTACAGATGTATGGAAAAAAACCAGATGCAAGATGAAGATATTTAAAAATGTATCCTCTTAACAGAACAATTTTTGTTGTTTTAAGCAGGTTTAAATGATTAAGAAGATATTTAATCAAAACTAACTGGTTGGTTTTGCCCATAAAAGGAAGTTTTTGTTGTGAGGCATGGTGAAAGGAACTGGGTGTATGTTTTAAGCGTAACACTATCTAATGTAAATAAATATGCTATAAAACATGCTTGTTTTGTACTCATTATTGAGGAGAAACATATGTTTGAATACATGTAAATGGTGAACATTATACATGTTTAAGTATTTGTTATAGACCTACAAAATTAATGATCTACCATTTTTATCACATCAGAATATAACCAGTGGTCGATTTGTAAAGAAAAAAAAATCCAAGGGGGATGGTCAACCTTGGAGTGTGTATGCCACCATCCTTCAAATAAGCAATAAGCAATCAAAAGCCACAAAGGCACAGAGGATACAAAACAACACAAACTGGAGTGCAAATAACTTAAGATTGACCTTTAAATATCATGGAGGTTTCATCTTTTCGCGATTAGGAGATAGCATCGCTAATTCCATTCAAGCAAAGAGGATGGGAAGGGAGAATACAATTTTACAAGGGGGATGGTGGTGGCCAAGATTTTTTCTAAGGAGGATGGCACCCCCCTTCATCCCCCCTCAACTCGAGCCCTGAATATAACTTGTGTAAATATAAAGGTCAACAGAAACATTTTCAACTTGAAAGAAGGCAAAAAATGCAATTGGACAGAATTTACAACTGATACATGTCCACATCCTGCCCTAGTGATTTGTGTCTCACTGATCAAATGTTTTGTTCATCAAACCAAAAAACAGTTATTGAACCTCACAAACGAGATGACGCTTATATACAAAATATATTAAAACTTTAACTTGCCAGGAACTAACTACTTGGAAGTAAAAACTGCAGCTTGTCCCCTTATATATTGAGGAAGATTGTAGGCAAAACAAAGGAACCAATGGTCATAGCTGGAGAACTGTTGGATTGGGGTTGCATAGTGGTGTCACTAAGTCAATAAGCCAACAGCACTGGCCACATCAGGACATCACTGAGCACAACAAACAAATTGTTGCACTTGGGAGTTTTCCCGATGCCTTTGGTATTCTGCTTTGCACAGATTTCAGATAAACTGATGCTCAAATTGCAGTAGAATCAGTCACAGAAATGGTCAAATTTTTTGATTTATGAATGGGAGCTGTATCATGTTATGCCAAACAAAGAAAAACTACAATGTAATTACATCATATGTTCATCTAACCGTTTATGTTGCTTTCATGCATTGAGGAAATTGCTAAGGCTATATATAACCGACACAACGAAAACATACACTGAGATAGTTACAGTAGCAGAACAGTTGCGTCTTAAAGGGACAGTGACATTTATTAGCCTGTTTCCAGTTTGTGTTACCCAATGATCCAGAAATAACAGGGTGTTGATTGCTTAAATGTTGGTCAAAGTAAGTGATTATGATGGTGCAATCAACATATATTTCTTTTGATATATGTAACCCATTACACAAATTGCTTGAGCTGAAGAAAAAGTGGCAAAGCATGTGTACATGTAGTGTATTGGTGTTACACAAGATGAAATGAAGGGATTTCTGGGTACTGGAATTTAAGATCCAAGTCAATTACCTCTAGCCATCAGAGAGGGCGCCAACATGCAAAAGTTACTTGGAGCAGATATAAACGAAACGATTATCCCCTTTTATACTGAATAAGAGCTGTCCACAACAAAACAAGGCTTGCCCCAGGGAATGCTAAGATATGTTTATTAGGAAAAAATTGTTGTGTTTGAAACTTGTTTTCTGGTGCAGTACAGTTGCATGCCACAGGAAGGTACTATTTAGTATTTAATTTAATAGGCCAACAAGAAAAAATGATGAAAAACAGTGAATGTTCTTGAGGACCGTGCTAATATTTCACAAACATGCAAATACTATGTACTGTAATTTCTAAAATAAAACAAAAAAATATACTTTTCAAGACTACAGATCAAGATTTCAAAAATAAAACAGATATCAGAACATGTCAGACAATATGAATACAGTTTGGGACAAAATTATGGGGTAGTGGGAGAGCCATGTGTTGATGCAGTATGATGGAAGAGCTCAGCTCTCAGGCTGAGTGTGTATCTGCCTTTATCATAGGCTGTGAGCCCAGGATCAGAGCTGCTCATTTCCCAGGATTCCATGGGAGGCAGAGCACATGCACATGACCAGTCAGTCATGCTAAACTCATCTGCTTCACTGGACAGGTGGACACAGGTAAGATTCTTACTGAAGCTTACTGAATTTATTTTGATATTATCAAATATGACATGTGTATTACATTTTTAACGACACTAATATACATAAGATAATGGTATTTTGAAACCATTTTTTAGTTATGAGTGAGGAATTGTGCTGTTGTGAAAGTTAAAGTTTGAAAACATGATTACCAAAAGAAGGTTTTCAGGGGCAATGGAGCAGATGTGGATTTCTTCAGGGATAAAGAGCAAAAGCCTTTCCCATTATTCTCGTGGTTATTGGACAGAAGTTTGTCCAGTAATCCCTGTGCATTATGGTCTAGAAGACAGGAAAAATTACCCACAGACATTTCATGTGCCACATCATAATGAAATTGATTCATGTTTTTATGACATTAGCATGTGAAAGTACTGCATGAGTACTGAAGAGCACAATAACGATTATGTTGCAAAAATATTTAAATAATTCATAAGTTATAAAAAGAATCTTTCATTTTTGTCTTAGGAAGAAATGGATCCTGTGTCTGAATTACAGAATTCCTCAGCAAAAGAGAGCAGGTACTTGATCTCTGGGCATTTCCCAATAAATGAATATCTCTTTATTAAATCAATCTTGATTTAAGCTATAGTTCACCCATCTTAACAATACTAGTATAGTGTTTGACATGTGTTATAAAGATAGCTTGAATTCTGTCAGCCTTATTCTTACTGTTGTTTAAATACAAATGTTACTTATTAAATGCAAAAACTTTAACTTGATGACTGGACACACTATGATTGTGAAACAATATACTAGAACTGTTATTACTATTTAATGATTTAATATTGTCAATTGTTAAAGACAAACATTGTTTGATTAAAGTCCCCTCAGAAACCTTTATTAAAGGGATATTGAGCCTAATTTTTTTCCCTTGAGAAATTTCTTTTGACATGTGGAGGGAAAGTAACTGTTCGTAACACCTTTGACAGTGATTTTCATGACTCCTCATCAACTCGGTGATTATGCACGAACTAATGTGGAAAGACCCAATCCGTAACTGCACTACAGTTTAAAGAGGTTCTCTTTCCCCCAGTTGTAATGCTGTAGCCTGTGGGTGGCTTAGCTCTTTATCCAGTTTGTAATGAAAATGCTTGCCACCTCCTCACCCCTTCGATCCCAACCAGGAGCGCTGCGGAAGAATGGAGCCAATGGCAGACTGAGTTCAGAGGTCAGATCCGGGCTCTGCGTCACTGGCTGAAGGACATGGAGATGAGGCTGCCCCAGCTGGAACCAGGGGTAAGCTGGTTACAGTTATTAAGCGTTCATCCATTTTGAACACTAATGAACAATATACTGTGGTACAGTGGAACTGTAACGAAGGTACGACCAGAGGAGTGGTGGAAATGGGCTCATAGCCACAAGGTCTGGGTTCAAATCCTATCTGTGGCAGAGCGCTTGTACCTTTGAACAGGCTCTTCTCCTTAAATGGCATCAGTAACTGTACAACTGCATTTGGATCAAATACGACAAGTACAATAATGTCAGGTACTCTATATAAGAGTAATAAATAAAGAAGACTGACTGACACGGCAGGTAGAAGGATGTAGAATGGTGATGATGCTAAAATCTTAAAATCTGTCATTTGTCCAAAGCACAGATCCTGGTGCTTGTGTGTCATGTGCTAAAGTAAAACAGTTGTCTACGGACCAATTTAAACACTGCTATCTACCATTTTCATTGTAAGTGGTAAGTATTGCACTGGTGCGGGTTTCATTTGAAATCATTTCTATACTCTTCTCAACAGATAAGACTTCATCTACATCTCTTAAGTGATGAATTCCTTTTAAAATATATGAAGTGAATTTCACTACAATCATTTTCAGAGTATTGTGAATTTAATTTAACTGAATAAAATAGTCAAAATACAGAAATATTGTGTTGCTAAACTGACAAGCAGCTCCCACAAGACTGGTCAAAGTCATGATAAAGTCACAAAAAATACTAGCACAAATAAAACTGGCAAAGAGGATGCAGCCTGGAGTGTTGTGTCAGTGTTAATGTATGTAGCCTGGAGTGCTGTGTCAATGCTAATGGATGTAGCCTGGAGCGCTGTGTCAGTGTTAATGTATGTAGCCTGGAGTGCTGTGTCAGTGCTAATGTATGTAGCCTGGAGTGCTGTGTCAATGCTAATGTATGTAGCCTGGAGTGCTGTGTCAGTGTTAACGTATGAAGCCTGGAGTGCTGTGTCAGTGCTAATGGATGTATCCTGGAGTGCTGTATCAGTGCTAATGGATGCATCCTGGAGCACTGTATCAATGCTTATAGATGTAGTCTGAAGAAGCTTTGTTAGTACAGGTGTGTGTAGCTAGGAGAGGATTACCATCACTGTTGGATGATGCCTAGAAAGATGTACCTGAAAAGATGTGTCAACTCTGGTGGAAGTTTCTGGAAAAAGTATGTCTGGGCCAGTGGATGCTCCTTGAGGAAGGGTGTCTTTGCCAAATCTGATGATGGCTGAGGAGATGCCAACACAGCCTTGCTGCTAACCAGAATTACTGTCTGACTGAATTTCTGCAAACACCCTATGAAATAACAAACACTAAAATAATGTTGGTACACATTAATACACAGTATTTATGTTTTCCTTGATAATGTTGGCACTTGAAGGCATACAGCATAGTGTTCTTTCTGTGTCTTATACTCAACTTCTAGGGGAACATATTAACAGTAACTGTAAGGTTTAGCATGCAGCAAAAGCTCGTAGTGATGATGTATGCTACTGTTTTTTTTTTTTTTTTTTTGTAGATACTCTTTTACTTTTAATAACAATTTTATCCAGTACCACTGACTTGCATTAAATAATGTGATGTTTCTGGTGGTTGTTAACATGTTAAACCATAAGCTTAAGTTACTTTCTGAGCTTATGTTTTCAACAAACAAACACCCATATAATGGATATCATATGGTAGCTAGTTAGCTAGCATGCTAGTTAACTAACAACAGCTAACTTACAATGTTCCAGGACAACAATTTTCATTATGGAAATACAATATCTACCAAGCATGTATGTTATCATTTGGAACAACAGAGATATTCCATCTACACCACATGTCTCCATTACACTGTTTTTACAGCTATCTACTGCACATGTGCTCTTAGTTCAAGTTAAGTTAGCATCTATTACTTGGCTAATATTAGGCAAATTCCAAAATCTTCCCCAAACAAGCACCCATCTTTCTGACAAAATAAATATGTAGACATTGTACCCAATCTATGTAAGTTATCATGTGCCCTTCATCTTGGGGATCCTGTAAATTTGGGGGTGTCAAGATCACAAGGAAACTACGAATGAACTGCAATAGGAATCAGCCTAATGAATGAAGCTGATTCTGTACAGGAGTAGCATCCTACTTTGAGCTCTCTCTCTGAGCTTCACATAGGAAGTAAGATCGACCTCCTAAAGTTGCTCTACAGTAAACAACAATTATGTGGGGTGTAACCATGGAAGGTAACCTGACAAAGTTTGAGAGTTAATGTTGAATGTATCTGAAGTCGCCAAAATATAGGTGTTTTCACACAAGTCTCTGACAGAAGGATTGCTTGAGTGTGATTCTGTTTATGTTGGCTGGTTTCATTTAACAGGGCTCCAGAACAAAGGCAGTGATTTTAGATCCTCGTCTTTAATAACCACGGTCCCCCGTGGCTCAACAGTAAACACTCCCCCAGGACCAGAGCTACTTTCTCAGCAGCGGTTAGTCTCGCTGTCTTTGACACAGGAGGGCTGGGGGCGGACAGGGGCCACGAGGGAGGAGGAGGAGGAGGGAGAGGGAGAGGAAGAGAGAAAGACAGAGATAGAACATAGAGAGGTAGAGAGAGGGCGAGATAGAGAGTAAGGAGATACAGAGATCAAGAGAAACTGGGACAGAGGAGAAACAGAAAGAGAGAGACAGAGGGAGTGTGAAACAGAGGAACAGGGTTAGACAGAGAGAGCGAAAAAGAGAGAGAGAGAGAGAGAAGAGAGAGAGAGAGGGAGGGAGTGTGAGATCAAGGAACAGGGTTATATGAGAGAGAGAGAGCGAGAGAGAGTGTGTCCATCGGAGGGGTAGCCTCTTTTGTACCGTGCTCAGGGGTGGTATCGGAGGCCCTCCGCACACATGAGAGAGCATTCTGAAAGGAAATTAGACTGCAATTGGTGGATGAGAGAGAGAGAGGAGAAAACACACAATCGGACAGATGGATTGTTGTGATCTGACTGAAGAAAGATTTTCCATACATACCACTTTCTTCAGGGCAGAAACATAATTACATAAGAGTAGTCATTATAACAGCATTTCTATGACTAGTATTAAAACTTTTAATATTATAAATTTTATTATTATTATTATTAGTAGTAGTAGTATTATTATCGTTATTATTAGTAGTAGTATTTTATTGTAGTTGTCTTACTTGTAGTAGTACATGATTGTAGATAAGCCTAAAAAGTATATTTAAAGTCTCTGTGAAGCATTTTCTTAACAGCATAAAGAAAAGGCTAATTAAGACAATCTGTTATGTCTCTATTTCTGAGAGGGAGACACAGGATACCTACCCTAATCCTTGGAGTAACAGTGTAACAGAGGAAATTAAGTTGGTTAATATATAGGCACACAGTAATGAGCAGCACACATTCAGTGTTTATACACTGTCTCAAATACACTGGTCCCTGCGTCGACTAAAGACATTATAATGTGTGTATATGTACTGAATTAATCTGATATTAACCATACGCATTTCTTCAGTAAACTTAATTTTAATGGTTTTCCTAACATGTACGATTACTGTTGTCATATAACGGTAAAATATGACTGCTCAGATGTTTTGACTCATACTCTTGATACTTAAAATACAGTTTCCGCCAGTTTCCCAGTTGTTATGAATTTCACTGAAGTACAGCACACACATTTTTAATGATAGATTTAATAATTAATCTAATTACTTAAAATGCTGTCCTTAGAAAACTACAAGCTGAATGATTTTCCTGTTGGTAAATTGCAAAAATGTTAATATTTTCAGCGCGTTAATAAAGTTTGTTAAAGTTTTTCAAGTGGTATGTTGTATTTGAAAAAAGTGACTAACATTAATGCTGCTGGAAATGGAGGAGACTTTTTTCTTCCATTCTCCACATTTTCAATTACAAATGTTGGTGTTGATGGGGAAAGTGTCATTCTCTTTTAACTGTACGGTATGTCACTTCCATAAACTCACTGGCAGAGTTTTTTTTAGTGAAATTCAGTTGTGTTTCTTTATTCGCCTGCATATGTGTGTGTGTGTGTGAAAGGCGGGTTCTTTTCAGTTCCTCTGCCATTATCGCTCTGTATTAGCCTCTCGCGGCTTTGTCATGCTAATGGAAGTGGCCTGCCCAACCGCTGCTTTACAGTGAGGGGAGGGTCCGTTAGCTCGCTGTGAGAATTCAGTGTGACAGCCCCTTGTGTGTCAACAATGGGAGATTCTCACACCTGCCTTAGCCAGGCCTTCACTCCCTGCCACGGATGTACCTGTTTTATCCAACCCTTCTAAAGCACAGCTGGGGAGCATCAAAGATAATCATCTCAATTGTGTTTTTGACGTTTGAGACTGTCAGGTCAAAATGCAAGTCCAGTATACATTCCGTCTGTTAAATGGAAAAAATATTACATATTCATTAAATCACATGGCTAAACAGTGTATTGTGTTGTGGTGAAAGTGTGAAGTGGTAAAAGCGTGAAGGCAAAAGCCAAACGGCTAAAGAGCTTCATACTCTTTTAGATTTATTGTCAAAAGGCAGTAAATCTAAAATGGTGCGACAGCCATGCTGGACTGGAGATAAACTGTGCTTTCGGAAACTGTTCTCGATGAGGAATGATGTGCTAAATAGAGGGTCTTTCCTCGTAGAGGTCTCTCCTCCCATGGAAACGGTGAGTCTGCACCCTACAGCGGCTGGAATGCGCAGCCCGTCGATGTGACCAGAGAGCAGGACTTCACTCCTCATCCTGTAATGGGGCGATGGCAGAGGGCAAACATTGAGGGATTTTCTTCAGTCACTCAGTCATGTGTATAGGAAGTCAGGGAGCTGGGGGGTGTGAGGGGGTTTAGAATTGGGGATTGGGGCTTTGGCAAAGACTCAGGGCTTCAATGTCACTATTGACCTGTTGTGTTAAATATCCTCCTGGATTCTAGAATGGAGAGACTGCTGTTTTATTTTGACTATTTCTTAATGCTAAAACTCAGCTTTAGCTTACATCATTCTGGAACAACAATATGCCACCAACATTACAAGAAAAATCTTTCCTTTGAATTGGAATTTGTATTAGTTTGTTTAATGGTCATTGGGTAGCAACCTTGGTGTTAGGTGTATCAGTATAATTATATGTTTTCATAAATGATCAGAGTTTGACTCTGAACTGTTGCTAAATGTAGATTTTTTTGCACTTTGAAACTGATTAACATTTTTTAATAATAAATCAGACAGTAACCCCTAAACCATTAAACCTTTCACCCTAAAGTGTTCATATCACTGTGTCTTTTTGTACAATCCTTCAATTCCAATAACCACAGTCACATCTCAGAATTTACATACTTCCAAGCCATGTGACTCAAACAGGCCAAACAGAATGCTCAGAGTCCTAAATGCAGCTCATTATGACCTAACTTCCTGTTAAGAGACTGGGCCTGTGCTCAAAAGCCAACTATAATTTTTTTTCCTTTAGAAACATTGACTGCTCCTGCGGACAGAGGGATCAGAGACACGCACGTTCCGTTATTTGTGGCTCGGGCCTTGTATTTTTTAAAGAGAACCTCCCGTACTTTTTATTCCCTGCACTGGGCCCACTCTACAGCCCATGACTGTGGTGATAACTGTCTGTAGTGAGGAATGGGCCTTACAGAACAAGCCATCAAAGGGGTCCTGTTGTTTTAAAACGAAGAAGGGAAAAAAACCTCCAGCGCTCCATTTGTCTCTTTTAAAGGGAGTGGGTATGTTCAGAGGACCCCTAATTACCATATACTGGAGTACCTATTCAGGTCTTATTTGATTTAGGGGCTGGGGGTAGGAGGAGAGGGAAGGTTGGGGGAGGGGAGAGGAACATGCACAGGATTAATCCACTTTGCGGGGCTTCTAAGTCTTCTGTCTCATGGGACTTTTGATCAAATTTTTTCTTGTCCACAATCCATTTACCACCCCTGCCTGTCTGGGCCCATACCTCATGTGAAACCCAATCAACATGTGCACTCAGGACACATACGAGTGTGGCGGATTGGAGCACAGAGAATATACAACACTTCAAGTCTGTGCATGCTTAATGCATAGTCCATGATGTGATGTTTATTGTATAAAATGACTTGAGTTTGTTTTTGACTCATTTTTGACATTTATTCATTCGATATTTTTTTTTACTGTTGGTGTAAAAAGAGCGTAATTTCTTAATTAACAGACCAGCATTTCCTGTTTGCTCATAAAATATACTTGACATTTTTTATACCTTAATCTGTGGTTATTTTACATCAAAATAAAGGATGGTTACTTCAGATCAAGCTCAAAACAAGTCAATTTTGCGAATTTGTTCCCAAAATCCATAATATTTCCAACGATACAATACATTTTCTATTTATACTTTACATTTGTGAATAATGTGAATGAAGATGCCTGTGAAACAGGGCTGAAGCTGCTTTAGCTGCAATTGTAGGCCTCAGATTACTATAGGAGCTATTCAAGGTAGTATGTGAATGGACGGGCACTTCATTTCCAGGGAGGAATAGGGACATTTCAGGTTGAATGGGAAATCTGTAAGCCTACACATGTGGTCCATTAGGGATGTGGTGTAGTTTACATCCTCCTTTTTCCATGTGCCAGCACCCATGTTGAGGCGCTCCATTGGAGGACTGCGCGGTTAATGCCACTTTGTTCGGCGCTGAAGCGAGGGCCGAGGGGCAGACGATGACTCAAATATTTCTGAATGGAGCCGAGCGTTGTGAAAAGCTCAGGCTATGTGTCATTTTTTTGTCCCTCCAGGTCCTGAAAGTTACTGTTTGGCAGAACTCAGTCAAGCCTCTGCCAGGCTGGAGAAAAGAAGTCCATTCGGGCTCTGTAAAGACACTGGCATTCACAGATGGGCAAAAAGTAATCCAGATTTTGGATGATGGCCGGGGTCTTGGGGGATTGACTGACTGGGTTTAATTGACAGCACTGATGTTGATTCCCTACTGATGAGGCAGGATCTTGGTGGTAATTAACTAAAGCCACAGTATATCAGAAACCGACTTGTATTTTAACATTGGTTAGAATAGAGGCATTGTTATCGTGACAATGCCATAGACATAAAAACATCTAATTATATTATTCAATCAATTGATTTGTTTTACTTTAATCGAAGCTGGTAAATGAGCTGAGAACAAAATTCTGTTTGGCAGTAATGACCAAGGGCGTCCAATGGGAAAGCAAGGAATTGCACAGCCAATCAGAGACAGTTTTGAGGGAACTGGATCAGGCCATTGGACCTAACTTCCATGCTCTACCAACAAGTGTAATTAAGTTGGAGAGAACACGGTAAATCGTGCCCATAAGTGTGTCAAGCAGTTTTGTCAAAATGGAGGTTGTGGGGTAAAATGTGTCACCAAACTTGGTGCAAATTGAGCCAATTTCTCTCTCCACATACCTCTTTTACAGACTGCATGGGAAGACAAACCCTCTTCTTTCTGTTCCGCCACCTGCATTACTGGCAGTTTTTTCAGAGCAAACAGTGTTCTTCCAAACAGTAACTTTCAGGACCTGGAGAGACAAAAACATGACACATAGCCCAAGCTTTTCACAACGCTCAGCTCCATTCAGAAATATTTGAGTCATTGTCTGCCCCTCGGCCCTCGCTTCAGCGCCGAACAAAGTGGCAAGTCCTTCCCTCCTTTTCTTGGGAAGCATCCTTCATCCATTGTTTTGAATATGTTGAATAAGTTTGCTTCCCCAGCATAGGGCATACTTGAAAAGATAAGATATCTTAAACAAGATTTAAAAAAATGATAATAAAGAACTTAACTGATGATAATGAAAGAACATCCGTGTAAAAATGGTAAAACAAAAAGTTGTCACATGCTATTTGCAGCTGAGTCCTACATATGGTAAAAGTTCAATCCTTACTACGAATTTTATGAGTAGGTTAGTCGACGTTACGCGACCACAGAACGCATCTCGAGCATTTCCATTAGTTTAAATGGGGATATTAGACTTGAATTACGCAATTCTGCTTTACGCGAGCCTTTTCAGGACCACATCTTCGCGTAAAATGCGAATGCACTGTACTTACACCTGAGTTACTTCTCTCTTACAGCCACACACAATCACAGTACACATTTACACACATAGATTCTCTTTCTCTCACTCTTTCTCACTCTTGGACACACACACCCACCGACTAACACTTTCACACATATATTCACACAAAGCAGCAGCATACACAGAGAATTCAACTGATGTGATACAATGTCAACATGTGACAACTGAACCCATATGCATCACCAAGCACAGAAATCCTTTATTCCATTGTTGAAATTAATATCAAAAATGTCTTTCGATATGTAGTTAATTCGGTGTGACATTTTTTACCCCACCCCCATGCTCAAATCAAACTTTTTTTGATTGCCTCATACCTCTTAAACTGCACTAGTTAGAAGCAATGTTTTAATTGGTTCTATGGATGGACAGTAAGCTTAAGTATACATAACAAGTGTTGTTGAAATAAATTCACATTTGCTTTGCCGGAAGATCATGGAATGTAGAAAGTGACTCTATTTACCCCGTTCTCCCCTACTGGCATCCAATGTATTTGATCACACATATATGGTGAAATATGAAATCTTGTACTATACATGCTTTTAGAAAACTGTAAGTCATTGAGGATAAAATACTCAACAAGGTCTATGGTTATACAAAATTCATGCAAATCACAGAGGTAAAGAACATCCCCAGGCAAAACCAAGGGGTGTACCTTTTTTACTAAGTAGATTCATTTTGTATAGCTATACAAATCGGAATCCATTATCCTGCTTGTACCAAGTTAAATTGCCAAAGATAAGGATATATTACTACAGCAGGTACGCTGGCTATGAAAGTTTCAGAATTAAAAAAAAAAGGTTTTTAATTCACTTTTTTTGAAGCGAATCAACCAATCCAAGAATATAGTCCTCTGTAAAGGTTATAAATGTAATATATAGGTAAATACTTCACTGCTATCCTTAAACCTAACCAAACCTTTGTTATAAGAAATTCACAATGTAGAAATTCTGTCATTTTCACAGAACTTATTTTGTGAAGCACTCCGGTTAATGTTTGCATGTTGCTAATGTTAAATGAGCTAAATTTCTAGAAAAGTTACATTAACATTTCCACTAAACAAGTTTGAAGCCAATTAAATAAATACCAATAATAAAACCACTCTTTGCAATAAATTGAGTTACCACTTTTGTTTTTAATATTTTATGTGGGTCAGCCACTACCTGTCATTCATAGATGTGTGTGCTCTGAATAAGAATCACAGAGTCATATTTTGGCGTTCTGTGGTGCAGTTTTCAATGTAGAGCACAGAGCTCTCTCAGAACATTATGGCTCTCAGTCCTGACAGGGTAACTGCAGGAGGTTAAATATCTTGACCTCGAGGGGTCAACCCCATTGAAAAGTTTTTTCCCAGGACTGCTGTGACAAGCATTGTCATTTCAGTGTTCTCTTCACCTGTTTTTCCTTTTTAACTTTCACCCCCTTGGCTTAATAGAGGTTGGGTAATTTAAGTGCTTGCTTTCAGTGAAGTAGCTTCTCCATGATTTGGGCTGTTTGCTCTTGGAGAAGCTGATCCATCATCATAAAAGTTGACGTAAAACACCATTTCTTTTCTCTGTTGCCCGGATGCATGCCTCTCTTGCTTTCTCTGGGACCTGTGTTGTAACAAGTCCGGCAGTCATCTGACCCCTGGGGGGGTTCTAGGCTTATGGGGATGGGTGGGACTCCTGCAGTGCTCCGCCCCCCTCTGCGAGGTCATCACTGGGGTCAGGTCCTGAGTACCAGGGCTTCTTTTGTCTGTCTGCTCTCCCACAGGAGTTTGCGTGCTCTCATTCCTTCACTGTCTCAGTCCATTTTGGTCTCTTGTGCCAAAAACCATCTCACACAAAGATATGCGGACATCCCTATCAAATCATTACCAAGCTGCTAGATATGCTTTGAGAAGGACTGGAAAAAGACAAACTCTTACTATAGCTTCACAGCTTTTCTATCAAACCAGACTAAAAGACATTGAAACACACACACGCACGCATACACACAATCGGGTTAGAGGGCAGCCAATCAGTGTTGAGCCAGTCAGCGGTCATCATTACCACCCAGAGGGAGGGCCGTGATGTTCGGTTTCCATGATCACTAAGGAAGCGTCTGTCTCGGTTGGAAGACAAGGTCAATATTTCCTTTTCTTTTCCCTTCTGCCGTTCTCTTTTCTCTGACTAATCCTGTAATCACCACACCTCAGTGTGTGACAAACTGTGAACTACAGGCCAAGACGGGGGCTGGTGGGAGGTTATAAGCAGGGCCTGAGAAGGAGCCTGTCTGGACCTTATCTACCATCTGTGAAAAAGGATCCAGGGCACCTGTCCCCCTGTGGCTGGTTCTACTCTAATTCTAGCATTTTCTGGACCAGCTATGCTCTAGTCACAGCATGGGGGTCTGTTTCTTCTTACACGTAGTTGGTTGCACATCTAAAAATAAATTAATTCATTTAAGAAAATGCTACCATATATTCTTGTTATTATTGAATATTTGCACCTGATTCTAGAGGGGGTAGCTTGGTAACTGCCTACTGACAATGTACAGAGCTGCTCATTATGTTACATTTCTACATTCATCAGTTTTACATTCATCTGTTTAAGCTAAATTATGTTTGGTAGCTAATGTTACTGTAACAGCTAGCAGCTTTGCCAATCTTTGGTTAATGTAAATGTCACTTGCGAATGACCCATACAACCTTATTTTTAGTGAATCACTTAATTAAATACAGATGTCTTTTTTATTTCTGCAATTAACTGTTGGTATTATCTTTGTTCACAAAACATTGGCTGTGAAGTTATTTTAGTGAACCAGCAAATGACTACCTGACTGAACCTTTTTTGCTTTTCTACCATAGGTTTGCTTGATTTCCATTTTTCTACTTCCATACCAATGTCATGGTATGTCAATCTTATGATTTAAGTCAGCACAAAAATACAGTGGTAATGGAGACTTGAGACTTTTTCCCATGAACTTGATAATGAACTTTTACAGGGCTGGTACAATCCAGCCAAGGACATTGGTCCACCCATGGCCTTGGCAGACTGATCCCAGTACAGCGGGGCTGTCTCTTCTCCAGTTTCCTCACCTATCCAATGGCAACCGTCAGTGCAATGATACAGAACAGGGGACTTTTTCTTCACTTTTCTCCTGCTGGAAATAAGAAGTGCAACCCGAGTCTTTAATTGAACAGGTTTTAGCATTCTTTGCTTTGCTGTAGAACAACAGGCTCCCAGAGCTCGCTGCTGGCAGAAGACCAGGGAGGTGTGAGCCCACATCCTGGGTAAGGTTTCAAGTAGAACCCCTTCATTATGCAGAGGTAAAGAGGCAGGAGCAACAATTTAAAGAGAGGCAAGTCTTCAGCTTACAATGTGTTTGATTTGGATTCAATTAAAATTTGTCCTCCCATGTTGACTTACAAGCAAATTCAAGTGTTTGTCTTTTTTCTTCACAAACTCTATTTGGCAAGTTAATTTGGCAAGTCAGTTTGGTGTTTGCCAAATTCACCAGCTGTAGTTGTAAGGAAACCTAATAAAGTCATGTTGACTGAATCTCAGCCCCTGTCAGTCTCTGGGTGTTTTGATTTAATGATTATATTTACAGAATCATAAATATCTCTCGGGTTACATCTGGATAGAGATCAGCTAAAATCTATAGAGTGAAAGTCCTTATTCTTTAAGGTTGGTAACATCTCATGATAATAACTGAGAGAGGATTGTAGATTTCAGACTGAAAGCAGTGAGATGTCTAATGTCTTCAACATATAATTTAACAATTGGATTGTGCATTACAGCAGCTCATATTGATTTTTACAGAATGAAATTATTTCCTGAGATACTGCTTGCGGGCTCATTTTGACTGTGTGTTCTGTAATCACATTCATGTGTCATATGCTTTTTACATCTGGGGCCAACACAATTGGATGTAACAACACATTCAACCCATGCTTGTTAGGCAGGCTACGGGAAGATGTTTTCAGTTTTGGTTGCTCTTGTAGGGGGAGAAGGGGTAGGGTTGCGTTTCTCAAAACACCCATTTTCCTTACAGGCATCTGTGCTGTGCAAGGGTTCACTGTTGCCATTAAATTAACTTTACAAATTGATCATCAGAACATCCTGAGCTCATAGTGCAAAATCTGGGCAATGCTACACAAATAAATCGACCTGCTGTTTTTGAGTCCCTTGTTCCTTTTGCCAAAAACGCACGTTTCCCACTGTTCATTGCAAGACCAACCAAGAAAACCACCTTTGCAAGGAAAGCACAGGAAAGATCCTTGAGAATAAGAGGAGCGCATGGTTAGCTCACTCAAATTTGAGCCAGCACCCAGAATGCATCACAATCTCAGTGGAAAAAAACTTTGCTTTTTATTACCACGAGGAATGGTCATTTGATTGGTCCCTTGACAAGTCTTGACTTTTCACTAACAAGCAAACTCTGTTTTCATAAATTTTTGTACAACTATGGGTTTAAAGTTTTATAAGACTACAATGGAAAAACATGTATCATCACTACTAATGGTGTGTTTTGTATTTGCAATGGTATGTAGGCAATATCTGTAATGAAATATTATATTGCAAAAACAATAATTAGTTCACTGGATTGGCTAAATCAGTGCTGTTTAAAATGAAATGAAATATGGAGTTTCAGTTTCGTTGTTCTTTGATGAAAGTACAGACAAATGACATTTTCAAAAGGGAAATAGAAGGAACATGCTGATCTCCTGGTTATTGCAGTACTTTGGTTTGACATTTACCATTTTTGACACTTTTATACTTCCACTTATGTTCTTTTACAATTGCAATGCCCTTATTGATGAGCTATGTTTTTTATTCATTAGCTTGGGCTACATGATATTAACAACACTTAACCACTAACTTCTGTAGTATCATGGGCCTTATGCATGCTGCAGCCATCAAACTACTCAGTTTTGAGAATGCCATAAAACTGTTCCCATAAAAAATAAGAGGCTAGAGGCTATCTAGCCCATTGCTGATAAGTTTCCTTATCAAAGTAATCAATTTAGATGTTATAAAGGCATTATGATAATGCTGAAGGCCAATAGACTGTTTTCTAATATGTATAACATCCCAAAATAAAAACTTTCATTTTTATTTTTGTCATGACTATGGCCAGCTTTATCCACTATAATTGTTGGTCATTATAACCAAGAATTTATTACAGCCATTTTACAACACAGCTATGTCCATCCTTGTTGAAAAAAAGAATGTATCTGCCACAGTTTGATCTATAGATGCGTTTAGTGATGTTTAGCTTATGATTGATTTGTTCATTTAACATGATTGTATTTGTCGTTTCTGAGACAGACTCATGAATTATGAATGCGTTGGGACTTCCCATTCATCTGCTAAGAAGACATTAGGATTATTAAACTCCATTGAGCTCTTTAAGGTAACAGGGCCACTTAATTAATTTCGCTAGAGGTGTTTAGGTTTTAAGCATGACAAAGACTTACTGTGAAAAAAGACAGTATATAAACAACAACAGGAAAAAAAACTTGGAATGATTTCTTTTATCCTTGCATTTTCTCTCATTTTGTTTTTGTCAGTTGGCATCGGGGTGGACTGGAAGCAGGTTGAAAAGTAATGAGAGGTGTTTTACAGTAATTAGTCTCCTTTGTCACAACTGGGATGGCTGGTGCACTGGTCTCAAAATAGATGGGAAGCGGGGGGTAGGGGGAGGAGGGGGTCCTTCTTTTGTGGACTATCCCGCTTGCTTCTGTGGTCACAACACAAGAGAGAGTGAGGGAGAGAGAGAGAGAGAGAGAGAGAGAGAGAGAGCATGAACAGGGGTTAGAGGCATCTGTCACTTAACATCTGAATGTGTGGGGAGCCCTGGGGTCTTTATGAAGTCTCTTTCTCCCCCTGGAAGCAGCATGGAGTTTCTGAGCTGAATAAAGTAAGAAAAAACCTGGGGGAGGGACTAGCGGAGTTTGTGGGGGGGGTGGGAGATGAGAGGAGTAGAGGGGGGGATGGGGAATAGGGGGGAGAAGCTGTCTAACAGTCTGGTGGGGGAAACACAACGGGCTAAGAGGAGCTCGCATCAACAGGCAACTGCCGGCAGAGCGATGGAGCTAACCGGACCAAACTGGGATGTAAGGGACCGGATGACCTGGCAAGACAAACGGAAAGCGAAAAACGCAGAGCTGTGAGCCCACCTTGTCTCCCCGCACGCCCGTAACTCGATGAGGAGGAAATTATTCCGTCTCGGGAGTGAAACAAAAGACAGTGGAAGGGAGGTGTGGTCAAAGGGGGACGTAAGTGAAAAGTTGAACATTGTTTTCTGGTGGCTGTGGGCAACGGGGAAGCATGGGTTATCGGACTGAGAGGAGCCCGCTTCTGGGAACGGGGGAGGGCAAATGAAAAGGATGTTGAACAAGGCAGGAATTTTTGGCTTTGAATGGTAACGGACGACCTGCTGGATTTTCTGTTTGCCGTTTGTGCGCTGCTGCAAGGGTGAGTATCGCGGCACTTATTCACAACTAAAAACCGCCAACTTCACAGTATGAAAGCTGTTGAGGCAGAATCTGAGGCAGAAATGTAGGTAAGTTATGCTTTCTTGCATATTCAGATGTTGAAGCAGACAGTGTGCCGGTACCAGGTTTTCTTCAACCTATTGAGCTGCTTTACAGTACTGGCATAGATTACAGTTACCATAGTTTGGAATGTCATTCATTCTTTCATTCATGGAAATCTTCTTGTGGTTCATATACCTTTTGAATTCCTTACTTGCCAAGTTGGAGCACCTTTAATATTTTGTGTACATTATTGTATAGCTATGGCATAAATGAATACGAATTTATCTTTAATTGTGTGATCTTTGTAATTGTAGAAATACAGTGTAACTGCATCAAGCTCAGTAAATAGGTAAATATGAGAGACTACCACATAAAAATTAGTAGCTGAGTGAGAACATAATATTAAATATTATTGCTTGTCATCCCTCATCTTTATAGCTTGTATAATTCTTTTACTCATGAAATGCTTTTGGCATCCTGTGAATCTAGGTATTCCTTTACAATTGGAAAATTCTGCATCAGTGTATTTTAACGCTATCCTTGCCAGATACGGTATTATTCTTGTGAGCTCTTCACCTATGGATGTAGCATAGAGTATTTCAGCATAATAAGATTCTGTAATTCTTTTTCTTTTATTCCTTTAATGGGAACCTTGGGTTATTAAACAAAAAGATACCCATTAGTCTACCTTACAGTAATAATTAACAGGTGCATCCAGGTAAATGTTTTATTTTTGATGTCTGTTTGTCTTTGACATTGAACTGCACCCAAAGGAAAGCAAGTGTTCTAAGAGGACACCATATGGACTGATAGTCAGACAGTCTCTTATCTCCTTACAGACGGAATCATGGCTCAGGTCATTCCTAATAGTCAACATGTTTTGTCTCTGTGTCATGTAAGCTGGAATAGCAAACACGTACATTCATTTTTTGACATACAGAAAGGGAAAATGTTGACTTTAGTGAAATAATTGCTTTGATTTCCAACATCCTGGTAATTAGAGGGGCTGTGTGTGGTGTGTGTGTGTGTGTGTGTGTGTGTGTGTGGGGGGGTATGGTGTTGCAATCAGTGCTTCTTCCAATCTTCCAATATGACCGGTTCTTCTGAAAATCAGTGCTTCTGTGCTGGTGTCAGCATGTTGATTCTCTCCTTTGAGGAACCCAGCGATTGTTCTGACACGTCAATTAGCATTACAATCGACACTACAGACATAAGTGAACGTCAATTCCAGACAAACAGTCTCGATCCTCAGCATCTGAATCACACACATCCCCCCCCACCACCCCCAGTCGCTTTCATTGACAGTTGTGTCAACACTGATGCTGTCCTGTAGGAAGTATTTTGGCAGGCTTTGTGTGTGTGTGTGGGGGGTGTTTCTTTCAAAGGATGCTTATGGCAAAAACACACATCTTTGTGTCTGTCCATCAACTAAAGAAATGGATTCCAGTACCAGGGAAATAGACATTTATTAATTGTGTTCAATAATATTGATGGGACCAGGTCAGAGAATATTATTATAAAATTGACAAAGCACACATAAATATTGAACACAGGTTGAGTACAACAAATACCCATAGCTTTTGCCCGAAAATGACCCAGCTGATCTTCAGCACACTACAATGAATTGCAATTGTATTAATGACCACTGTTCTGGCTGGGTGATTTTGCCAATGGATGCTATTGCAGTTGTCCTAACTCTAGTTGTTCCATTGCACACCTTAGGCACAAAATGACATTGCTGGTCTAAAGTATGATGGCCACCATTCTTTTCACCAGAACAAGAGAAAGCTACAATCTGGTGATACTCTTCTTTTTTTGCACGCAAACAGGTATACAGGATGACGATTTCAAAAGTGAGGGCAGGTGCTCAAGTAACTGTTGAACTTGCTTGAGGTCCTCCGATTCAAATTTCATAAACAAACCAGTTACCACCATTCTTTGCTCCATTTGTGGAATCACTTTTTTTCAAACCAGTGCTTTATCAGTCAGCACTTACATATTCACAAACCTTGGGGACAACCTTTTCATTAGTTTTACAGTGGACTGTGAACAGTCATCCTCTAATTAAAGTAGGTGGCTGGGATCTTGCAAGCTGATGTATTCATGCTAGGCTTTGTGTGCATTAACAGTGCACCATTATAATCATTATTACCCATGAGACACACTCTCTCGCTCTGCTCATCTGCTAGCGTCCATCACTGAGCTCTGGACACACCTATTGTGGCGTCATGGACGGTGATACTACATCAGTGAAAAAGCAAATGACATATCTTAGTAAGACCCCTATCCTAGAAAATAAATAGGTTAGTGTATAACAACTCAAAATTTCCACCTGTACGTTCATCTACTTTCAGCACGAATCAGAATGGATTTAGCTGCTTGCATTGGGATTGCAATTTACTTCCCTGAATGTGAGGAGGAAGTGATGACCAGTGACATGCAGGGTCTACAGGGGTTAAAGGTCAGTGGGCAGAGCTTTGGGGACAAGCAAAGATAGAATGTCCTTTTAAATTTAATTGTCCTGAATGTGTTTTTTGGTGAACAGGTAATGCCATGATACAGCATGTACTGTTTGATGTTGTTACAGGTCAGAATGAGGGTTTGATTGGACAACAATCATGCAGATACCTGTATAATACAGTAAGGATTATACAGGTAGGATTATACTGCAGTTGCAATAATATGCATTAGAATGTAGAATTAACATCATTCATTTCATTAAAAAGGAAGATGATACTGTTATTTTCTGTTGAGGTGCTAGCTATGTTCAGGTTTTTAGTGATATGGGTTATATAAACAACAGGTAGTCCACTAATTTGTAAGTTAACCTGCTTAAGTTGTTGATTTCACCTTTACTAGCTAATTGTTTGAGGTTTGGGGGGTCTCCAGTACTCCAAACAGAAAATTATGGTTATGTAGAATCAATCAATCAATCAATCAATCAATCAATCAATCAAATCAATCAATCAATTTAAGAAAGTAGCACAGAATTAACAATGTACTGGACAGAATGATCTGTTTGCTGTTGGCTTCACATGAAGTGATTGAATAATAACAAAGATATTGTTGTATTATTCCAGGGGGGAAGGGTGCTCTGCTGGTTTTTTTGTGTTTCTCTTGTTTGAAACTGCAAACAACTGGAGGCCTGCCTACTGAATTCCTGATCCCTCCCTAGACCATCTGCTATTGGCTAACATACTCCAGAGTCAGCAGGCACTAAACCACAGTTTAACTCTGTTGGTGCAGCAGTACTCAGTTTTCATTGGACAGCTGAGTGTTGTACTGTCACACTGCCATGTGCTTTGTCCTCCTGCCATGTCCTCTAGCTCCATTGGAAAACAATGGCAATGGAGTGTTTTTGACAGATACCATAACAGCAGAGTGAAATAGCCGTAAATGATCTTTATTATTAGAAGGATTAGAAGGTTTTTACAGCCTAAATTATGTTCCGTTGTCCTCCACTACATGGCTTTCACTTAAGTCAATGGTTGAAGTGTGTTTTTGATGGATACCAAAACAAATGTGTGAAACAGTTATAAAATGTTTTATTTGTGAGACTTGAGATTGTTATAGAATTAAAATTATTTTGTTATGAAGACATTAAATTAAATATAAAACACGGATTAGGAATGGTTTAGGGAAAGAAAATGAAAAACTATAGCAACAAAAACTTTCTTAGATCAAAAATGGAAGCAAAAATAAAATAAAAAATAAATGTGTTCCAGATGCAAGCCAGTTAAGGTTATTTTATGTTCCTGTTACCCCTTCCCTTTCTTTTTTTCTAGTTGATAATTTTGCCACTGCCCTGGACATCCTAGTCAGAAGGGGTTGAAGCTTTCATAGTATTAATTTTATCATTTAAACACTTTGCAGTTCCATAGCTTTTTACACCAACACATGTAGGTCTTTTGTTAATTTTGTTAAATGTACAATGCATATGAACATGGGTGTGTCCTTCTACCTTTCTTATCAAGTTAGTTCTCCAGGTAATGATAAGCGTGTCTTTTGCCACTGCCCTGGACATCCTAGTCAGAAGGGTTGAAGCTTTCATAGTATTAATTTAATCATTTAAACATTTTGCAGTTCCAAATTTAAAAACGTTTTTACACCAACACATGTAGGTCTTTTGTTAAATGTCAGCGATTTTGCCCTTTGATACCTATGGACATGGGTGTGTCTATTCTATTACTACTGATGGTGACTACAGTCATACTGGTGTGTTTGGAATAATTATAACCAAATGTTCTGCATGATTATAAAAAATGGGAGCTAACAATCTGGCCATTTCCAGGTAATGAATAACATCACATCTATTAATAGTAAATAAAAACCGATTTAAAATGATTTTACACTAGATATGTAGGCAAAGCGTGTCTATATATGCATAATGAACTACAATTAGGAACATTTTTATGACAAAGCCAATTGCAATACAAGTGAATTACAAAGCAAATACAATACAAATCAAAATAAAAGCCTTCATTTTATATGACACTGCCAGCATGATACAATTCTAACAAATGTCTCACTTATGGTTGACACTAGGAGACTGTCAGTATAGTAGTTAGTAGTAAGACGCCAGCTTGCAGTTTAACAGTAGCCTATACCTGGCATAATTATTGATGTTATAAGCGAGTTTCTGACAGACTACCCATAGCTGCTTGCTAGGTTGCATTTTAATGAACAGCAGTGTTCTTTGTCTCTCCATCTATTTATTATATCCATCTGTTTGGCATAACCTGCATTGGAAAGCAGCACGATTTGGCACTTTTTATTTGTTTATTGTAAATGTAAACGGGCCAGACATCGCGGTTTTGAATCATTTGCTAGCAAAGAAATGTGTGAATAAACAGTTTTGATACTTGTCACATCAATCTTTCCAAAATATGAATCAACCCACATTAAAACATTAATTTGTTATTCATAAGATTTATCATCTGCAGCTATGGACTGGCTGTCTGCCTTTCCAAGGCACACCGCTAATAATTTAAAGTTACTCTCCTTTTGGCAGTTTTTTTTTCTATTGCTATGACAACACTATCCAAGTTTTGGTGCACTTTCCTTGTCTAGACGCCATTGTGATGCCATACTGTTATGAACTGTTTTTACACTGTTTACTATGTGAGGGGAATGCTGGAGCATAAAACTATTATACCTTTTTTGTTCCTATTCCCTGGTATTCATCATATTAGATGTATTTATGCAAAGACATGCAGCTATAGCTGAGTGATTGAAACTGACACATTTGGTAATCAAGCTAATAAAATTGGATTAGTTGAAAAAATAACATTTTTGTTTTTCTCAAGAGCATTCTGTAAACTATTAATTAAAATAATATTTCCCATGCTTCCTTTTATATTATTGGATTGATTATTTTTTTGGATAATTGATTTATTGATTGACCAGTAAGATCACACTGGAATCCTAAATGCAAAAAGTGGGGTTACTGAAAACCAACACACACTTATGGAATACAAATCTTAACAATGAATGCAGTCTGAGTGAATGAGTTTATGTTGGCAGCTACCTGAAATAATTATGGGATGGCAGAAGTAAAACCCTGCATGCACAGGGGCCAGGAGGCTGAGTTTGAGAAACCCATCGCTAACGGTAACGAAAGGTCCGCAGCACAGCGCACAGGCCTGGATCGAAACGAGGCTAACAATGCGGCACCTTCTGCTTCAGCGAATCAGAATACCTTACCCTGACCCATACTGGCCTCTCAGCCAGGGAGTTTCGGGGGCGGAAGTTGTGATGGGAGGCCAGGATTCATGTGACCCAACCCCACCGCCCCCATCAGTGCCCCTCCCCCCCCATTCCAAATCCTACTAGAAATCCTGGAGGGTTTCTCCAAATCTTTCCCTCATCCTGGGGAATCCCACTCTGAGAAACATTCTAAATCCGTTTATACTATTATGAATGAATGAGACAGTATTGTGCTTAGACAGGAAACTGCAGCAAGAAAGGTATACTTCACTAGCACCTTTACTAGATGTCTGAACAACATATACTCACATGTCAGTTCCTGATAAAAGGCAACTAGTGTTTGTCAAACCACCATTGTCATTAAAACGTGCAGCCTGTAATTTTATTTATTTAAGTACTTAAGGCACAACACATCCTGTTCACAAAAATAGCTGAAGCACCATACACTATAATAGTATACTCCTTTCAGACCTGAAGAATTCTGGAGATGATCTGAGCACCTTTCACACAGATGGCAGTTCTCGTTAGGAACTGCTCACAGCTTCGAGTGTATTGAATGAATGTACATGTCTTAGGGGTAACAGAGTGACCCTCAGATCTCTTCAGTGCTTCTATGGATGGGAACACCACCCTTTAGAGAGGTTAATAATTTTTTAAAAATCACTCAAATGAAGAATTTGTTGATCATTTATGAAGTCTCACTGTAAACAGCCCATTAAGTGATGCATATGCTTTTACAACTAAACAAAAGCCAGTATTTAAAGTTTTCCAGGTTTAAGGTTTTACCATATTAACGTTCTCCTTTTACTGTTTTATTCACTGCCATGAATGGCAGCAGGCAGGGCATTCTGGGTAAAATGTCGTGTATTTTGCTCCGCACAACCCATCAGGGCCTTTTATGCCGGGCTCTCCGAGCATGCAAGGTCCCCTCACCGCTCGGAAATGAAGCGGCAATTTTATGCCTGTCATATTTGATCAGGGGGTAAATGGTTTCCCAGCGCTGGTGCAGGGCCAGGCCTGGCCAGGAATGCAGGCTTGGGCTGCCAGCCCGAACAGTGGGGCATCCTGGAGGACTCTGCCCCACAGACAGGCATGTCAGTGTGATTCTATACCGGGAACAGCCAGAGAAGACACCAGTCCAAGCCATCCAACAATGAGAGCTACAAAAGCTCCCCACCCCAGTGAATCCCTGTTTCTGCTCACATCCAATTTTTTTCCCCAAAAATGCAAAAAGCATTCATGGAAAGACTCTCAGGCCTCAATTCAACCTGATTTTTTTCTTATAAATACGTGCAGATTTTAAGGTTTTCATTGAAAAATGTACAGTTTGATGAGATAATTGATGTTAATAATTGATAACTGAATTAATGTTTGCGAAGGAAAAAAAAATATTCATGCCAGTTAAAGAAAAATTCATGAGTCAAATTCAGGCCTAAGTCATGTTTCTTCGTTTAACACTGTCTATGCCTTTATATAATGTATTTTACAACAAAGTATCTAGTTCACAACTTGAAAGACAGAGTAATTGTTTAGTTATACAGTCTTGAGTAATTGCAAGTCATAGCAGAGCTCAGGTTAGCCTAATTAGTTATGCATCTCAGCTATGACATCAACAGTCCAGCTTGGAAAGCATAATGTTACTGTACCTGAAAATGGGTGGAGCCTGTGAGGTCATCAGTTGGCAGACCAATCTTGTTTGTCTGCATCTTGTTTGTCTGTCTGGGGTTGATTGAAATTTGGTTGTTTGAACAGAGTGTTGGGAGTTCCATGAGAAAGAGTATAGGGCCATGCCATAATGCCCAACTTATGAAGAGTCTTGTCTTATTTAGCAAATACAAACATTTTGAGTAAGTATTGATAGGAATGATGAACTTTGTCATCCACAGACTGCATGCTGGATTTTTATGCAGAGGCCTTGTTTTGTTTTAGGCAGCAAAAGCATCCTCTGCATGCATGACCGTGGGCGTCTTCATCATCAGCCCAATTCGCTAGTCCGTTGGCTGTAGAACCATGGGAAACCTCATCAGCAGGCCCGGCTGCCTGGGCCAGAAATCCAAAAAGGTGACATCGGAGGAGGACTTCCTGCGAGAGTGCTACCAGCGTCGGAGGGAGCAACGGCCGTTGAGTATACCGCGAGAGAGGAGCGACGTGGTGGCCGTCACCCCAAGCCCGCCCACTGACAAACCAAGGACTCCGCCCCTTGACAAACCAAGGACTCCGCCTCCAGCCCCTGTGGAGAGGCCATGGCAAGGCCCCAAACCTGCTCCCAAGACCCCTCTGAACGGAAGCCTGCCCAGGAGGACTGACTCAGATATGGGGAGGCAGGCAGCGGGGCGGCCTGGGTGGAGCTCCACGCTGGAGCGTGAGCGACCCCCGAGCTTCCAGAGGCAGAACTCCGGAAGCCCCTGGTCCTGGAAGGCCCTCTCCACACGGGAGGTGACGGAGGTGACTGAGGTGACCGAGACGATCGTGACAGAGATCGTGGAAGTGACCGAGTTTCCTCCGGGGGAGAAGGGGGGTGACCCCATTGTCACCAGGACTGTGAGGATTCTCACTGGAGCTGCCGAAGAGCTTGCCGAGGTCAATATGTAGATTCCACTTTTAGACAGCCCACAGATACACAGTGGGACTGTAGGCAACCAGACAAAGACCAACTGGAAAAGATAACTCCTTTTGGGTGCAGTTGCCATATTAATTTTTCTTTTCTCTGAAACATCTATGTCACCTGTCACTAATCAATGTCACATTGACTTTTCACAGCTCCAGAGCGATGGGCATTCAAGTTCAGACCAGGACTCCAGTTTGGACCGATGGAGCACACTTAAGAAGGTAGGAATGAAAACGTTCTTAACGTAGCCTTTATCAAATCCACTGCATCTACTGTGTATGAAACAGACGGTTCGCTTGAAATACACCACTGTCTCAGTAACTTGTTGCTGTTCAAATCCATAAAAAAGTGAATGTTGACAAACTGCACAGTTAGCCAATTTGGAGAATTAACATTAAAGACTGACTGAACAGGGTCATGGTCAAAGAAATGCGATGAAACAGCTTGCAGGATCTGTGGTCCTGAATCAGGATGTACCTATACCTGGTTTTATGGTATAAGAAGGTTTGAAAATTCTATGGTTCTGGAACCGCATGTTTTTATAATCAAAAATGAAATAACAAAACCATACAGTGATTTCCTGTTACTGATGTAAAGTGTAATGTAGTAGAGGTCATACAGCGTGCTGTAGACTATGCACAGGTAATCCAGTTCAGTCTGATCTCTGCTGACATCATCAATGAGCAATCAGAAAAACTTGAGTAAGATTTGAAATGGCAATGTTGCATAATGGAACGATAGTGGTTTTCAGTTGTACAACAGACTATAAGACGTGAATGAATATCTGGCAAGCTAGCTCTGAGCTTTTAGCCAAATACGTCTGGCTTACTAATTAGCAAGAAAGCTAGCCAGGTTGTTCGGTTTCTTGCTTATCAATTCATCTTTTAGACAGCTTGCCAGCAAACATAAAAAGAATACAACAAATAAATACAATAAAGTAGCCTCTGTTACAGAAATCATTCTGCTGTATGATTTTAAAAACTGAATAGCTAGTGGGTGTGTAGTGGTACTACTTTGCAGCTACCTAGCCACTGCTAGTTATGATGGGCGCCACCATTACTGTGGATATAAATTCAAATCGGCTATTTTTGTGGTGCGTATCATATGCCAAAAGTATGACTGAACAATTTCTAAAATGTGTCCGCTTCCAGACGCGCTATTGATATGTGTGTGATTGTAATGATCTTCTCCAGAGCAACACTTTTTACAGTGTTGTCAAGGGCTATCATGACACCGATAGCCTGTAGTTTATCTTGAAAGATTGAATTCCGTCAGTGGACAACTTTGCTTGAAATTGCGCGCAGAATGAGTGTCATGTCCACCAAGACGGTTACCTAATTTCGCAGACCGGAACATGTTTGGGAACCTGAAATATTATTACTAATCTGCATTTATTCTCCAAAATGCGAATACATACTTTGAGTCTTTGACAGCTGTGGTTACCTTTCATGGTAAATCAGTTGATTTTTCTTCACTAATTGCATAACCAAAATGCGGTGATGCTTTGCTGGTTAGGCTGCTTCAGAAGAAACTAAGTAAAATGTTGCTCACCACAATTCAAACCATGTCCCTGAATGACAGGACGGCAATTGTCAAGTTTACTAAAATGTTTTTCTTAGAGAAAAGAGGTAGCTCGTTAAAATCGCAGGCACATAAATTTAAACTTAATTAAAAACAAGGATAACGCTGTCTTCATCTGTTTTGAAATTAGGCGACGTTATTGGTTACCCCTAAACACAAGACAAACCTTTCCAAAACACAAAGGACATACCCTATATTCTAACTGTGCTATTAACTTCACTACTGCACATCAAATGATTTGGACACTGGAGATTTTTGGGTTGTGTGCTATAATATTTTACAACATATTTGTGTTTAGAGTAGAGGGCAAGCAGCTCAATGTCTGATGTACAACTGTGAAAAGTCAAATAAGCACAGGCCTCCAATAACCGTTGGTCTCTAGTAAGCGCCTTGTGCGCCATGATATTTCAGAAAATAAACACCTATGCGATTATTTGAAGTTTTACGGTCTATTAAATACTGTACAGTGTTCTACCTTTTGTGCATTAGCCTTATACAACTGTACCTGCATTCTGTACACTGTATTTGTTCAAAACTGCAGTTCTGTAAAACTATAGTCTGCAGAGTACAGAAGAGTATATTGTATTTAAAACTATTTTCAGCTTAACTGTGGAAACTGGAAAATTAACTGTTTGTTTCCTCATTTTTTGAAGGGTGCGAGATGTGCCTTAACTCTGAGAGAAGATATGGGAGATCCAGAGACACTGCTCCAGAACCTGGAGTCTCTGCTAACCTGGGTTACGGAGATAGAAGAGCTAATGGCCAATCAGAAGCCTCCTTCTTCAGAGGTGAAGGTGGTGAAGGCGCAACTCCAGGAGCAAAAGGTATGCTTTACGGCAATGTACACATTCGCTCTGCAAATGTCCCCATGAGTTCTGTCAACCACAGGTGAAAGAACCCCATGGCTGATTCCAAACTACATACAACCTTCTGGTCAACAAAGATGTATTTGGATAAAATGGGACTATCCTAGTGTTTACTACATTCCCAGAATTCCCTCATGGTTAAATATGAGCTGGCAATTTACAATCCCACCCATTCTACAGGATCTGACTGGGCTTGTATTGAGTTCCTGTAAAAAAAAAAAAGACAAGTCATTCACCTTTAGAACTAAAACGATGGCTTTTGTGTGTTGAACAGGTGAGGCGAAACCTGACTGCTGGTACAATACCTTCAGGAAATTTGAGAAAGGGGTTTTACCTGGTAGTACAGTCTCGTGGGACATTTAAACACAAGGGGCTTTGGGGCATCTGCTTTCTCATCATTAGGAATAATTGTGTGTGACTTGAATCTGGGCCAAATGGAGGCTATCTCCACTCATTCTCTCCCAGTCTTCTTTTCCTTGTTCCCATTTAAGTACAGTTTAGCATTTTATATTGTCAATTGCATTTCCTAACAGCCAATAAAAATGCACACATAAAAATTCAATATCATTTGAAAAAAACTTCAATGTCCAATTTTTAAATTAAGTAGTATACAGAATTATACAGAATTATTTATGCATGCATTTTTTCAGGAGTGTGTTCATTTTATATAAATATGACCTCACTCAAAATGCAAAAAGCTAGTAAAAATACTGGTAGCTAGCAAAATACTCAGCAATATCATCAACAAGAGGGTGTTCAGTGGAATCTGTTTGGCTAATGTGTAGATTTGTGGTAAATGAGCATGTCTGCCATCTGTTGTTGTGAGGAGTGCATGTTGTGTGGCTATGTGGTGGTCCTGTGGACTGAGTGAGGCTAAAACAGGCTGTGATTGTGCCCCAGCTCCTGCAGCGTTTGCTGGGGGACAGGAGGCGGAGCGTGGAGTCCATGGTACAGGAAGGGCCCCTGTTTGTTGAGGCGTTCCAGGGACTCGACCGGGAGCAGACCATGTGCCAAATATCCAACCTGAAGAGCAGATGGGAGGCCTTGCTTCTGGAAGCAGAGAGCAGGTTTTGTTTCACCTCCTGTGTCTTGTAAAATGCAAATTACTGAGGAGACAAGTATGGATACTAAATAACAGTCCAGATGCTGATCTATCTGAATCTTTCTGAATGCGCATTGCATATGACTGAGATTTTATTTGGGTGTTTCTGGGGCCTCAGGTACAGGAGTTTGGAGGAGATCCTCCCCAGAGCTCAGAACCTCCAGGAGAGCATGGACAACTTCCAGCAGTGGCTGATCTGTGTGGAGCAGGACCTGTCGGAGCTGAGGGGGGCGGAGAGGAGCATGATCCACGTCCAGGAGTCTGCCGCGCGGGCTAAGGTCTGAACCCAGCCTACGGGGGGATCATGTCCATGGCAACATGCCACAGGACTGAGGTTCTGAGAGAACCTTATGTGTCCACTGACATGTGATAAAAAGCACACTTAGTCGTACTATTTGCACTCATATGACAAAGATTCATATATTTATAATTATTATTATTACTGATAGTAGTAGTAGTAGTAATAACAATAAAAGCTGCAGCAGCAGTAGTAGTCGTGTAGTTGTGCTATGGTAGTAGAAATTTAGGTTTTTAGATTTTCTGATCACACCTTTCACCCTCTTGCCTTAATTTAATATCTTTCATCTTGCATTTACAGGCAGCAGTGGAAGAAATCAAAGCCAAAAGTGTGAATCTGGGCGAGCTTCGACAGAGGGGCTATGAGCTCATGGAGGTGATATCAGGTTAGCAGAAATGACACGCACTGCACCTTCTGCACATATAGAGCAACATTTACACTGATAAACTGACTGAAAAAGTAATGAAATGGTGGATATTGTCAGAGCCATGGCCTCTCTATGTGTCTCCAGAGGAGGAGGCCCTGCTGGTCCAGGAGAAGGCCGACAGCCTGGGGATCAGGTACTCGGTGCTCAGCCTGGGAGTGCTGATGTCCTGCAGAGGCTGGAACAGGCCCTGGAGGCCTCCAACCGCTGCACCTCCTCCCAGGAGGACCTGCACCTGTGGCTGGGGAGGATTGAGAGGGACCTGGTGGGGTCCGGGAGCCAGGGGCCATCGGGAGATGCGATCCTCTGCCGCACGGAGAGGCTGAGGGTGAGACTGAGCTGCCTGCAAGTGCCGTTCAATTGCAAGTTTTTTGCAATTCATCATGTATTGCAAGTATAAAGTATGTGCACTGGGGACCTGTTCCCCATTAGAGCTGTAAGTCTAGCAACAACACCCCCTGCATAGAAGTATCTTAGATGTTAGGGGCTAGTTGTAGATGATATGGGGTTTGTTGCTTTTTTCTTCTTGTTAGTACAAACAGAGCATTGTTGGAAAAAAAGATTTTATCTAGTATCTTTAAGGGATCTTCATTTCTGCCCCTTGGGAGACCCTGAAAGACTCTTATCAGATACTGATATCCTTGTAGAAATAACCTTTTGGAAATATCAAAGAGATTATCTCATGAGAATCTTTGCGGGTTCACCCTAGAGGGGAAATTGCCCCTGAAGCAACCGTCTGATTGGCTCTTAAATCCAAGGCTTGTGTGATTGATTTGGAGCAGTGGACGGATGAGAGATTGATGTAGGCATTGTCCGCAGATGGAGCAGGCTGCAGAGAAGGAGCTGGCCTGGTTTGAGGTCACGGCACAGAGGCTGGATGAGCTAAAGACCATCAGACTGGATCCGGATTTCATTTCCACACAGCTGTATGACCAAAAGGTGAGGATGACGTGCATGTAAATGAACCGATGAAAGATTTTCGAGGATGAACTGTTTAACATTTACCTTGAAACTTTGTAAATTAAAAGTAAGAAAACAAGTTTTCCAAACATGGAAATTTAGGACAATTTTAAAATGTTAACAGTAATGAAACAAGTTTTCCAAACATGGAAGTTTATGACAATTTTCAAAACGGTTAACAGAAGTGTGAGTTGTTTTTTTTTTTTTTTAATTAGTATCTAATTGGAATTTGACATTGGTTTCAAACTGATTGACCTCTGGAAAGAAATACACATTAGGCATTTCACCCTAGGAGACCATAGGGATGGAGTTTAGTTGGACATATCCAAACCACACAAATTCAGTGGTCCTTATGAAAAACACACCTATAAGCCTGGCTCATCTAACCAAACGCTTTCTGGGATGTATGTATGTAAATGCTGGTCATTTGTTTTCTTTTAGATACTGGCTGTAGAGATTCTGCAGCACAGATTCAATATTGAGAAAATGCTGAAGATCTCAGAAATCCTGCAGAGTTATAGTGGAGAAGAGGAAACGGGTGAACTGCAGGTATGTTGGAGACAGATCGACAACAAGGACCAATGGTGTTGTTCTTCAAACATACAAGTTTGTTTCTACAGGTGTCTTTTCCCAGGAGTCTTATTAGGAAAAATGTGTTTTTCAAAACCATGTAGAGAGTCAAAACACAGTTGTTCCCTGTGCAGACAGTTCTGTATTTGTGTTCCCTAATTAAAGGTCATGACCTTTTGTTTATAGGTTGGGAACTAATTGCTTTTGTTGGTTTCTCTTCCCTAGACACACCTGGTCTCCCTACAGGACCAATGCCAGTCTGTGTCCGACACAAACTCCCACGTTGTGCTCCAGTTGGAGCATGCTCAGTCGCTGCTGTTCCAGTTCTCCGAAAGCCACTCAGAGGTGTCCCCATGGTTACAGGAGACCCAAGCCTTGATTGGCCAGCTGTCCTTAAACACAGTCAGTTTCGAGGCATTCAAAGAGCAACAAGATCTCGTACAGGTACGACTTACTCTTTTCACCAGACACTGCAGTGCCATTATCAAGAAAACTCTTGTGTCCTACACTGCTGAAATCAAATGCTCTGTAATCCAAACATTTTGGCAGCAACATTTCTCAGGTCAGGCCCTAGATGGACACAGAACAAAGAGCTCTTTCTTTCCTATCACATCTCCAGCTTTTTGAAGGAAAGGCAATACTAAATGAAGATGTTGATTCTTTATAGCTTCCTGCAGAGCGAGAATCACATATGTTTCACTGGAAGGTTTATGCTACATAGGACTTCTTTTGGAAGCCATTGGTTTTCCACAGTATGCTGTTTTTCATTAGCCTGTGTGACCTCTCTCTCCTGGTCAACATGTCAACCATTAATATTGTTTATATGTTTATATTGATGACACCTATTAAACATGTTTAATAGGTGTATGTGGTTGGTTCTTTGGACTAAAGTTTCTCTGTGTTCTTTTTGGGGATTTTTGTTGAATGAGAAGTATAAAAATAAGGCAACCATTACCAACAGTCACTTTGATGACTGTTTGTATCAGTTACACATGCTGTTAAATGCCCTGGTTCACATCATGTGAAATTTGTCCACTCTAGTCATAGGCTGAAAGGTGAGAGAAATGGCTCTAGGGTGCATCTGTACACAGGGCAAGGTTGTTTGGGGGGGTCTGTAGGGCAGCTGACTTTCAAGCCCCACTTACCAGATTCCCTGAATGACCGGGGCAGTCCAGGCCCAGAACCTTTCTGTTCTGTTATCCGTCTTTGTCTGAAACTCTCTCTACTTTCCCACCTTCTGAAATAAAAGGAGGAACACAGGGCAGTATTGACCTTCAACATATTCAAAGGATTAGTAGATAGATGATGATGTAGTATATGTTTTTGACACTAGGGGGCAGCACCATGCCTTTTGATTTGAAGGCTGAAAATATCCATGTTTAAGAGGTGCTTGGTGATGCACTAATTGGTTTTTGCTCTGTACGCAGGGCCTGCGGGAGTCTGTAGCAGAACACAAGCCCCTGATTGCGCGCCTTTGCTTAGTGAGCCGCCGCCTGTCAGAGCTCAGCCCCGCCCAGGGGGAGGAGTTCTGCCGCAGGGCCCATGAAGCCGAGGAACAGCACAGCACCATCAGGGAGAGGGTTAGAGAGGCAGCCAGCCTGCTGGAGGAGGCCCTGCCCCGCTACACACAGGTAATGAACACACATACAAACTGCCCCGCTAAACACAGGCAGGTAATGAATACACAAACACACACATTCCCCCGCTACACACAGGTAATGCACACACACATACTCATATGCACTGCCCGCTACACACAGTGCACGCGCAAACAAAAAGTTTATGCACAGAGACAAACGTAAACATTCATTTTATATGCACCACAACACATGCAGAAACACACATATGAATGTACACATTGTCAAAAACACGCACAAATGTATGCAAACACAAACACATTCATGCACTTTTAAACATGTTCCCACTCATGCATGTCTCACTGTGTGTGAAGCCCCATTTCTGATCCTCCTGTGTCCCCCTCCACCCCCAGCTAAATGAGAGAATGGCCCTGATGGGCGAGAGCCTGGACCGGCTGCGCAGCCGCCTGCAGTCGCCCGTCCTGCTGCAGGGCCAGACCTCGCGCATCCAGGAGCAGCTGCAGGAGAACCGGCACGCCCTGACGGAGCTGTCCAAGCTGGAGCTGGGGCTGGCGGCCGTGAGGGGCCAGGCGGAGGAACTTCTGGGGAGCGCCTGGTGGCTGGAAACAGCTCCATCGGCACAGGTGGGAGGGGGTGGCGGAGGACTGCTTACTCTCCCCTACACTGCCCTTTATGCCATGCCTGCAACATTCTCACATTTACAGTCCTTATTGACTAATATTTGTCATTTTCTGCAGATGCTCTTCCCTAGAGAGCAACAAAAATACATTGTGCAAGAAATTAATTTCTTTTTAGCAATATATTAAATCTTTAAATATTTGTAGACATATGTATATTGCATTTGTGAGTAATTATCAGATGGCAGCAAGTAAGTGAATTGTCAAAAAAATTGAATTCCAATTCTTTTGATGATATGAAACAGCAGTGTTATGTAATGGTTAGGGGGCTGGACTTCCAACTCAGAGGTGATGAGTTTGCTTCCCAGGTGTAAGTTGCTCTGGTTACGAGCATCTTCTAAATACCAAAATGTAAGCATAGAAAATAAGGTGCTTCCCTGTTGATGACTGATCGTAGCTTTTTTGGATTTTTGAAATCGAGGTCCCATTTATTGAAACACAGCCATGATGAGGATGTTCCTCAAACAATCAACGTCAAAGACATATTAATATATTACAGGCTGGTTGTTCGCTGACTGGTAACAACCCCTAATGGTTTGTGAATCATGAATAACAACATGAAAATCAACATGAATCACCTTTCACAATTCTAAGGTATCCGATCAAACAATGTGCTTCTAAAGAGACTAAATTAGTTTGTTTGAGTCCTGGCTTTGTTTGTTTTGGAATAACAGGACTGAATAATGTTCTAAGACTGTCCCTGGAATTTTTTTGTGTCGCGCCCCCTTCCCAACCCCCAGCTGTCCAGGAGCGGGTGGCCCACCTGCAGCAGCAGTGGGACGAGGCTCAGGCCCAGGCCCGGGAGCGTGACAAGTGGCTCCTCAACCTCCTGGACCTCGCCGCCAAGTTCTGGAGCGACGTAAACGACCTCACCGCCGTCCTCAACGACACCCAGCAGGCTGTGCTGGACCTGAACGGGAACGGGTCAGACGCAGAGACCATCCGGCAGAGCCTGGAGACCATGCAGGTAATCAATCCATGGCAGCCACTTCCTCTCTCAGGTCATCACTGCAAGGTCACCCATGTCCATTTCCTGTGACCTCACTTCCTGTTTTTATCAGACCCTCAGGGAGGACATTGACAGCTTACAGGGGGATCTGGACACGCTTGGCATTCTGGGATTGGATCTGATGTCAGCATGCGGGGACACCGACAAACCTGATGTCACCAAGAGCTTGGATGAGGTAAGTGGAAGAGATTTAAATAGAGATCTCATTAAATTGAACACAAAATATAAATTGACCTTAACACTGTTGCTAATATTTGTAGCTTTACTGCACATGGAACAACCTGAGCAAGCTGTGGACGGAGTGTTACAGCAAGCTGGAGGCCTCCCTGCAGATGGCGCTACGGTACCAGGAGAGCATGCAGGTACAGTGTGACATAACTGTAGAGCTTTGGACTGATTCCAGGGACCGTGCCTGGCCAAAGCTTACAAAAACATTGTTTAAGTTCAGTACATCAGCAGGAGAGTGAACTCTGGGTAAAATAATATTTTTCTATTTTGCGAGCAGCTTTGGGTCTATCTTATCTCAAAACAAATCCATGTGTATTCAATAAAAGGTGTGGTATTTTTTCAGCTTTGAGGACGAATCTTTACAAATGTATGTGTGAGATTTTACAGTTCACAGTTGTGAATAATACTAGTTTAATTTATGGGGGAAGCAGGAATAGCTGTTACATAAAACAGGCAATGGAGTGAGAGAGTAAAGGAATGGTGAGCAATAAAGGAAAGAACAATTGATTTGAAGATACATTTAAAGAATTAACTTCATGAAAAGGGGGTAATTGAATGAAAATTTTCACAATTGGAAAAATGAGGCAACAGTTTCTGAACAGAGGTGTGTTTTGATTAATAGATGGATGAATGAATAAATGAATGTCATGTTTTTTTCTGCAGGGGCTGTTTGTGTGGTTGAAGTCTGCAGAGCTGAGATCCACTGAGGAGTTTCTGGTGGGGGCCAACTTGGAGGCTATCAAACAGCAGCTGTGTGACCTGAAGGTGAAGAAACCCACCATGTGTTTGTTAGCACCATCTTATTACGATTGTTGAAGGATGTTGTGTAGAGTCGCAGGGAACTACATCAAGGTCATGTCGTTCCCTCACCAGGAGTTCAAGCGGGAGCTGTACCAGAAAAAGATCGAGATGGAGAGCCTCAACCATCGCTTCGTCTGCCGGCTAGCTCCGGGGTCGGAGCGTCAGGGCTCCGTCTCGCCCCTGTGTGACTTCCGCCAGCGCTGGGACGCCCTGGAGAGGGAGACAGTGAGCCGACAGGTACACCATCACCCTCATAAAACACAAAAAAGCATCACCCACTAAATTTAATTGCTGTTTCAATTAAACAATTTTCCATAAAGGACACTGGGGCAGTCATTATATTGTGTTAGGGTTATTTTTTACTTTTGTGAGGCCAGCTTTTGCATGGCTCCAGGGCTGAGTTTTGGATTTGCCTATCATACGCCTTGTTGTAACACCACAGTCACTGCTTTTCACCCTATACTGAACTTTCAGCTCAAGATAAAGAAGATCTGCAGGTACATAGGGTACCAACACAACATATTTACTGCCTCTCTCTAAATCAATATTAATCAGACCCCTGTATTGACACAAGCTGTTAATTAGTGTTAATTAGACAGTTTTAATGTGGTGAGGGATGCTGTACCCTCTTAAGCTTTGTTCTGTAAGAAATTGGCCCATGTTACACATTCCAGGAATGACGAATTGCTCATTTGTTTGGAAATGAAGAATTCACAAGAAAAGCAAATTTAAATGAATCAAACCTGCAATATATCAAAATCAATTTAAGGAAAGAAACGATTGTAGAGCATGTGTTCAGTAATGGTAATTTAACAAGTGATTAGCTGAAACAAAAAGGCAAACCTTCTTTATGGCACTAAAGCCATTCTATATGGCTCTGCACCACAGAGATCTGAAAATTCAAGAGTTGATGTTTGTTTTGCCTAGTGATTTAGTGGCGAAAAGGAATGCTCTACAGTTACTCAGTAACAGTGATGATAGTCATTGAGTAACGGAAAGGTTTGTCTTTGATTTTGACGCACGTGTTGGTTGCACATTATTGCACTGAAGAGCTATAGTTATGTACAGTGGGAAAACATTAAGATTTATTGTGCATGTCTTTGGACAGAGAACACCCAGTGTGTTTATAGATATAGTGACTGAGCCAGGAGCAGACAACACCAGTAGTGTGATTGTGTACAATTATCAAAGAGAAAGCAATAATATGGTCATAACCTCGTACTTTTCTGGGGCTTTAAGAATAAAAACAATGTAATAAAAACACACAATTAAACTCCAGACATAAACTACAGAGATAATCATTTCAAATGATGTTCTGAATGAATCCTTCCCTATATCTAGACTGCTAAGCAGTTTACCAGATCAAAGAAAGAAACCACAGAACAGGGGTGTATAACTGTAGCCATTCAGGAACGGGAGCCATGTAGCCTTGCCATGGGGCAAAGACTGTCTCCAGCTCCTCTTCCAAGGCCAGGTCTTCGTAGTCCAAAACCAGATTTTCTAGTCAAAGCTTTTTGGTATAAAAATTTCTATGGCTCCATCTAGTGGAATTGTCATGCAATCACACAAATTGTAAAAATCCCTTGCAAAACCTTGCACCACATCACTACTGTATACACAGAGGGAGGGGTTACTGTAACATATGTGAATGGGATGTGTTTTCAGCACCAGCTGGAATGTGCGCTGCTGGGCCTGGGTCAGTTCCAGAACACACTGGACGAGCTGCACACCTGGCTGTCCCACACCGCCGACCTCCTGCGCAGCCGCCAGCCCATCAGCATCGACCTTCAAGCCTGTGAGATTGAGTTGGCCAAGCATAAGGTATAGAGTCAGCTTCAAACAGGAAAACTAAATTATGTCAATTTGCTATGAAAATGTTTCAGGTAACTTCAAACAAAGACTACTGAATTAAGAATATTCATGTCTGTGGTAAAATGCTAGGTTAGAAATTAATCTTAAAACGATGAGAAGAGTCATTTTCTGAATTTAAGTTTATAATATCCATTAATATTTAATCTTTTTGGAGTGTGTGTGTGTTATTTCATTCTTGTCTGTCATGGCTTCTTTGGGGTAGTCCTGTGACTGGTATCCATCCAGATAAAGACCCTGCAATGTTTGTGAGCTGTTTGACAGTAGCAGTCGGGCTGTGCGTCCATAGGAAACTGCCTCTTGTCTATTCTTAGCTACAGGTATTTCCTCAGCTATCCTAGCTATATTTTATCTATGTAAGGCTTTAATGTTTACATGTTCCTCACCTTTCTCAGGTGCTGAGGAATGATGTCATGTCCCACATGCGGACTGTGGAGTCTCTGAACCAGGCCGGGCAGGGGCTGCTGGAAGGGGGTCCGGGGGACAGCCCCCACGGCCTGCAGGCCCAGCTGGAGCAGCTCAACGAACGCTGGGAGTTTGTGCGCTGTGAGACCGAGAGGAGGCAGCTGGAGCTGGAGAACAACCTGGGACAGGTGAGCACAGGCACCTGCATACGCAGCACAGGTGTGGAGAGCACAGGCAGGACATGGGCGTAGGAATGGAAGGCGTAGGGTTAGTCCACATCACATGACAAAATGGGCCCGTGATACCTGTCAATCCAAAATTTAAAGATCAATTTTCACTGTGTTAGAGATAAATATTTTCATCTTTAAATTTAAATTTGTAAAGCTTCTTTTATTACTCATCTACATATGCTTCACCAAATAAAATTGAGATATTTAAATGAACTAGTATTTAATTATGTTACAACAAAAACAGTCTTTATCAGGTTGCATTTGTAGGCTGTACATCTCAAAAAAAAATGACTGTCACGCATACCATGACAGATTAATTGTAATGATCCTAATGTTCAGTAAATCCAATTTTTTAAAAATAATAATAAAAGCATATTGGTGTGTTAAAGTGGTACAGATAGCTGTACTTTATAAAGTATTTTATTGATTGATTAATGGGTCACTCGGTTGGTTGTATGATCGATTGATTGGTTGATCAGTTGATCGTTTGGTTGGTCTGCTGATTTCTTAATCGATTTGTTGATTGGTTGATTGATTAATTGATTGAATCATTCATTCTGTTGAATCATTGTTTGACTGACTGACTGACTGACTGACTGACTGACTAATTGTTTAATGGATTAAATGATCCACACATCAATTGATTGATTAATCCATTCATTCATTCATTCATTCATTCACTCATTGATTTGATGATTGATTGATCACAGGTCCAGGATCTGATGATGGAGATACAGGACCTGCTCCAGTGGCTGGAGAACACTGACCTGAGACTGTCCTCCTCTCAGCCAGTGTGGGGGCTGCCAGAGAAGACCAATGAGAGGCTCAGCACCCACCTGGTAATGTCATCATCATCATCATCATCATCATCATCATCATCATCATCATCATCATCATCATAATAATAAGCATTGAATGTTATGGGTTATTCACTCACTGGAACTCATCTGACTGTTTTACACTGGGACCTCTATTAGCTGATATATTAAAGCTATTGTACCCATCTGGCAATGTTTAATGACACTATCAGATGGGCACAGTAGTTCTCCAGATAGACATTCAAAAAAATAAAACTTTATTTTTCCCAGGAGGAATTTAAGTATCAAAATATGATTACATTTTACATGAAAACACTTTTCACAAAATTCTGCATGCAAACCCAGATGCAGAAATTGTGTAAGGCCAGTTACCAGTTATGGGGTTCACAAAGGCTTATTCTCTGTTCCTCTTCTGTTCACCTCATCTATTTTACTGCAGGGTCAGTTTAGTTATTGAGGATACAATGGCAGTGCCCCGCCAAAAACCTTATGACTATTATTTGTATAGCATACTGCTCTGTAAGCATAGTGAACCTGACTTTTTAGCCCCCCGGGACTGCTGCATCAGCTGAGCTTCTCCTGACCTCTAAGAGAGAGCGCTTTGTCCATTTTCTCTGACCTAAGGACCTGTGCAAGGAGATGGACTCCAAGCTGGACATCTACAGCAGTGTGAGGGGTGCCATCTGCAGGCTGCTGGAGAACAGCGAGGTGGCCCGGGGCTCCAACACAGAACACAGCCTGTGCATTTTGGAGCAGAAGTGGGAGGCCGTCAATGCCAAAGTGCAGGACAGAAAGGTCTGACGGCGACACTATGACTTCATGCTTTCGTGAAAGCCTGCTTAAACCTGTATCGGTTACAGCTGTTTACAGTGGAACTGTTTTACTGGGACTTATCAACATATATGATACAAGAACTTATCCTTTTAGTGTCTTACCACAAAATTAAAGGTGAAGAAATGCACCCGTAGTTGTTATCTGACAAATTCTGATCATTAGTTTGCTGGATGCCTGTGGAACATCAAAATGAAGCCCTCTTTTTAAAGCATCATAAAAATGAATAGTGCGAGAGGGTTGTGTGTTGAGGTTACAGGTGAGAGTTTTAGGTATAAATTGTAGATTCAAATGTGTGGAGGAGTCAGGTAAGATGGAATTCATATGTCTGTAGACAACTGGAAATCACTTGCCTGTACATAATCAGCTTTTTAAGTAGTAACTCCCTCGCTGTTACACACTAAGCACATTATTGCCAGTCATGAATAACATTCACTGTACTTATGGAAAATGTTTTTGACTGGGAAAAAAGCAAGATTGTTTTCTGTGGTCATGCAACATCTCAACAAAGGTACCTGTTTTTCTTAGACTTATATTAGACTTATATTTAGACTTATATTTCTGTACATTGTCTATTCTTAGCTACAGCTATTTTCTTAGCTATCTTAGCTGTATTCTTAGCTATCTTTCTATGTAAGGCTTTAATGTTTTCATGTTTTGATAAGCCTGAAATATGAAAACCAGCTGGGGTCTTTGCAGGCGTGTTTGGGTTTTGGGTTGGGTTATGACCCCCAGTGTGTCTGCATTCAGGCGAAGCTTATTGAAGGGCTCAGCCTGGCCAAGGAGTTCCACAGCTCCATCCAGGACCTGCTGACCAGGATGTCCCAGTGTGAGGGAGCCATTGCGGCTCTATCTGCCCCCAGTTTCCTCCTGGACACTGTCTGCTCCCAGCTGCAGGAGCACAGGGTGTGTGAGCGTGTCTTTGAGTCTCTATGTTCTGCTGATAAACCTCCCAACAGCTACTCCTACATGTCAGATGATCAGACACTCCATTTAGCTAACTGTGTACACAGTAAAATATTCAGCTTTATTTCAAGTCTGATAGAACATATTTTATATTTCTACTACTCAAATGAACTTTATTAGTGGAAGAGAGTTACAATTGACATTGGTATGAAGGTCCATTCAATGGTCAAAACTGAAAACGAACAAGCTGAAACAGTAAAGCAATACAGGTACCATGGTACGATTTTAAATAGTAATTTCTAATGGGGCGCTAACTTGTCTTTGTTTTGACGCGTGTTTTTTGTTCAGAGGCTGGTGAGTGAGGTGCACTCGTACAGTGAGAGGAAGACGTCGGTGGAGAGCGCGGCGTCTCGGCTGAAGGAGTTCAGCCGGAGGGAGGACTGCGACGTGGTCCAGAACCTGGTGGTGACTGTGCAGGACCGGTACTGCAAGCTACACCAGCGCACCATGGAGCGAGGCAGGGCCCTGGAGGACACCAAGAAGCAGGCCAAACAGGTGCCTGCATGTCAGAAATTTTTAAAAATGACTTTAATAGTACTCAAAGATTTGCAACAGTGTTGTTGAGGTAGTGGGAGTTTTTCAGAGTAGCAGTCCTTAACCTTGGTCCTGGAAAAAGCTGGATTTCATTGTTACTCAGCACATAATGGAATAATTAAAGTGGATTACACAGTGTCTTGGGTCTGAACATTTTCTTATTTTAAGGTAGACCCTTTGTTTTGCTAGAACCAGGGCTGGGGACCACTCTACAGTAATTAAAAACACAGTACGGTTTTTGTATTTGTGGTAAAATATTGTGACAAAAATAGCTGCACACAAGTACCCTGATAAACAGTCTCCTTGGAGGGGAGAAATCATGATTGTCCACAGTTAAATTATATTATCATACAAAATTGTTGCTAGCATTTAAAAATATTGGTGGAGTGATTACTGATCTTATTATTATGTATGTGCTTTTCTGTTGATTATTTTTATTGGATTTTCTTCATTGTGCTTTCCTTTGTAATGGGGATTGTAACAGTGGTCCTGTTCACGGATTTAAGATACTACAATTAGGTGTAAATTTGCATTACAACAAAACATAAAGAGTGATGTAATGAAAACACCCTCAAGCAGGAAATATGTCTCAGTAGGTTTTTTTTTTCCTCATCCCCATTCACTGTGAAAAACTGCCGACATTTTGCTGAATCATTGTTCAAAACCAGAAAATCCTCCTTCCTCTGTGAAATGATCCTTTAAATAATGGCATTGGTAGTCTACCTTTTTTTTTGTTGCTTAACTTTTAAAGTATATCAAATTGCCACGGAGACCAGCTGTCTCCCCCCGAGCATTGAGAACACATTCCAAAATTATCCGCCCTTAGCTACTGTCACAACATTTCTGTCTTCACAGAAACCACAATTTATAACTCAATTATTGAGGATGTTGCAAAACAACATGGGCTTTAGAGTTTTTTTTTCTTGTATACTATTGAATTTTATTTTTTGGTGTGTGGTAAGGTTTGCTGTCCAATAGCGCCATGTATTACCCCCTATACGGCTGCCAATGGGATTTGTGGTAACATGTAACATGTGCTTGTCCTGGACCCCCACAGTTCAGTGAGTCCTGGCACATGCTGGTGGACTGGATGGTGGAAGTTGAGCGGACCCTGGACACTCACAAAGAGATCGCCGTTTCTCACGAGGAGATCAAACTGCAGCTTGCAGAGCAGAAGGTATTACTCACACTGACTCTGGACCAGCCTTTCCTTTTTGTAAATTAATAGACTAATTATCAACATAACAACGGACTCCATGACAACAAACTTGTCTTCAGTCTTCCACACTGCTAACAATGTCTATGGGACGCTGAATATCTAGGTTGTTGTGATCCACTGAATGTATTCTGTGTTTGACGTGTCCATTCCCAGGACTTCCAGAAGCTTCTGCGGTCGAAGAGGCCCATGTATGAGTCCGCTATGAAGACGGGGCGGACGCTGTATGAGAAGTCCGAGAGCCCATCAGACAGGAAGCAGCTGGAGAACCTGGTGTCGGAGCTTCGGGACTCATGGGATACCATCAATGGAAAGTCCCTGGAGAGGTCAGATTGTGTCAACCAAACACTCAAACATCGCCATGCCCAAATACTGAGTTACACACACACACTGAATTCTCACAATCTAAGAGTCTTAATTGATTCATTTTAGATATTAGGAGGTGGTTAGATAGCTCAGTGTAAATGATATTTTGCTGAAGCAGGTTGTTGAAGAGCATGGATGGAGACAATGTCTACAGGACAAGCCTGTTTAGGCCTTCATCAATATGAATAAATAGGACTGTCACTGTTCAGTGGGAACTACATTACAGAACAGCAGTAATCTTATTTTGAGCAACTTGTAAATTTAATTACATCATAGAACAGGAAATATGCATGTGTAGAGTTAGAGAAAGATGTAGTCAGTAACAGAGTCTGCCATCTGCTTTTTCAGGCAACACAAACTGGAGGAGGCACTCTTGTATACAGGCAAATTCACGGATGCCCTACAGGCCCTAATGGACTGGCTGTATAGGGCCGAACCACAGCTGGCCGAAGATATGCCTGTTGGTGGGGAGAAGGACTTGGTCACTAATCTAATGGACAAACACAAGGTGAATAAGATTTATGAACCAAGTTGGCAATGGCTTCATATGACCACACTCATGTTCTTTCCCAGTGTGACATATGACGGAGGGTCATGTTTGGGTGTAATGGAGACTGATGTGTTTTGGTGGGGTGGCAGGTGTTCCAGAGGGAGCTGGGGAAGAGGGCGGGCTGCGTGAAGACGTTACGGAAGTCGGTGCGGGACGTAACCCGCGGCAGCACCGCAGATGCACGCTGGCTGCTGGAGCAGATGGAGGAGCTGGAGGGACGCTGGGAGGCCGTGTGCAGGCTGTCCGTCTCTAAGCAGGACAGGCTGGAGCAGGCCCTGCAGCAGGTCAGTGTCCCATCCATCCTTACCCAAAACTGGCCAATCAGGCCTCATTCAACCACAAATGGGGGAAGCTACCATACAGTATCAATGTAACAGTAATTTTGATCAATGGCTACATTAGCTGTAGATATACAGTGATTGGATGTTTCAGTGGATCAGCCAAATCAGTGGTTGAGTGAAGCTTCACCCTAATAGAATCAATGAATCCTTATTTCAGCCATCATTAATAGACTGAAAGATGTGTGTGTGGTGAGTCATAGTGACATATTGTGTTAAAAATGAATATGAGAGTGGTGTTATTTTCTGTGGTGGAATCCCAAAGGCGGAGAAGTTTGACTGCTCAGTCCACTCCTTCCTGGATCTCCTCACTAATGTGGAGAGGTCATTGAAGTTTGGGACGGTCCCCGAGGAGGAGGACGCTTTGATGAAGCTCCACAAGCAGCACCAGGTGGGTCAACATCCTGTCTCCTGTGTGGGGTGTGGCAGGTTTGTTCACCTTCCTCAGCATGAAAACCATCACTGCAACAGTGTCAGCCTCATTATATCTGTCACTTTTTACATTCATCATTATTCAGCCTCATTATAGTCACGATCACCATTACCATTCACATCATCATCAAAGTCATGGGCTGGGTTCCAATTAAATGAAATTAGTCTCTCTTAAGGGCATATGGGCAAATCAAAACAGACTTTAATCTTTGTCAAGCCATGCTATTCTACCGTAGAAGAGATATCAACACACCTGCTTGAATGTGATAAAACAAGACATACTCAAAGACACTGATGTCGTTTTGTGAAGTTTCTGTTTTTATTGAATTGTATATGCCCTTAACGGGACTAAGTGTGTTTTACTGGGTCCGGGTTACCATAACAACTCATTGTAACCATTGACACCAAACATTATTTTTATTGTCATTATTAACATTTCTATCCTTATCGTCACTGTTATTAATCATCATTTTCATTAGCACCGCCATTGCTAACGTTGTCTCCAGGGTTTTAAGTGTCTCTAAGTCTCTCTGTCTCCATGCAGGAGTTGACGGAGACGTTACGCAGCCAGGAGCCGGAGCTGGAGAACATCCGCACCCTGGGAGAGGAGATCCTTTCCTCCTGCCATCCCGACTCCCTCGTCACCATCAAGTCCTGGATCAGCGTCACCAGGACACGCTTCGAGGAGGTGAGCGCCATCCCCAATTCCGCTGGCACCTCTCCAAACCTCATAGCCCCCCCGAGTACAGCTAACACAAAACATTTCAACAACGTTATGGACCATTCCAGTTACTGTCCGCTTTGGCTGTGGTGTTACATTATCTTGGCTCTTTCTAATTTCAATGTGAGCCTAGCAGGCGACATTTTAAGTCATCATGGACGTATCAGCCATTTTAAGTCACATCCTCTTGTAGGTGCCTGGTGGTGTTTTTGATGTTCCCCACTCTTAGTATCCATTGATTCTTATAAACGTGCTCACAGAAAAACATACCCTGCAAGTTTTATGCAAGCTTAATTATAACACCCACTTACAGGTACCATTCAGTGCTGAGAACATATTATATTTTGTCAGAAACATTTTAGGAAAGTTCTGGATATAAGGATTGCTAACTTTCCTGATAGTCTGGTGCCAAAGGAAATTTGGTACTGCTGTTTAAAAATCATTTTTGGATTTCGCAGGTCAAAATCATAAGAATCAACTAATTTCCAAGTAGCTAAATAAAGGACCAGACAACAAAAGTAGCATGACCTCCCATCCACAATTACCTCAGTCACACAATTATGATGAAAAAAAAAATGAAAATAATGTTAATAATGTCCATTCCTGCAGTGGTCCTGTTGAGGTAAATGATAAAATTTTGAGACCGGGCTGATGTCCTCCACTCTGCTCCGGTCGCAGGTGCAGACGTGGGCGCAGCAGCAGGGGAACGTGTGCAGGCCAGCCTGTCGGCCCTGGAGGCAGAGCGGGAGGAGGTGCAGAGGCTGCTGGACTGGATCTCCTCCGCAGAGGAGGCCCTGACCCTCCGGAACCAGGAGCCCCTGCCGGACACCCCGGAGCAGGCCGAGGAAGTCATCGCCCAGCACTCAGTACTGACTATTCTACATAACATCATAAAAATATACATTCTGTTGCCACATGAGAATTTTTAATAAGGGGATGACAATGTAGTATTAATTTAGTCAGGTAAATGGGCTTTTAATGAAGGTTGTGATATTAAATCTCTAGTTGGCATATTAGTAAAATATTAGTTAAATAATTTAAAAATACATATTAAATTGCATATTCTGTTAAATAGAATATGATACATGATATAAAATATTATAAATGGATGTTGTGCAAGCTATTGTGTATACAGGGATTTTTAAAGCACTAATAATAACAATAATAATTATAACAATAATAATATGAACCTCATATATGCTTTATGCAAGCAGTTGAATGATTTCACTGGATTTAAGTTTCAAAGTCCACAAATCCAATACGATATGCATGTATAGCGTGAATGCAAACAGAGTGAATTTGGCTAAATAGCAAACCTAGCTGTACACTTGCATCAACAGTATGATATTGGTTTAATGTGTTCCCCTCCATTGTAGGTTTTCATGGATGAGCTGAATCGGAAGTTTCCCGAAGTTGAAAACGTCACAAAGTCATGCAAACACAAGCTGACCCCGAAGCGTCAGAGCTCCCCAGGCCGCAAAACCCCAACAAGTGCGTACAAAAGGCACAAACTCACAAAGTAAAAAAAACATGAGTGAAGTCACAGTTAACAGACATTCACTGCAGTCTAAATTGAAGCAGAAGTTTGTGTGTGTTCTCAGAGCGGAAGAGCGCTCCAAAGCTGCAACCCCCACCTCCCTCCCCCTGGATAACCTGGAGCCCCAGACCCCGCAGATGGGCCAGCTGATCAGCCGCTGGCAACAGCTGTGGCTCCTGGCTCAGGCCAGGCAAGGCCGGCTACGGGAGCACCAGCAGAGGCTGCGAGAGGTGACCACAGCGCCCCCTGTGGAGTTTGAGTGATATTCAGCTTACTGTCATTGAGAAGAGGAAATGTGATCCTTTGTGATCGGAAACAATTCAGCCAGATATTTCATGACTTGAAACAGAAAAGAAAAGACAGAGGAAAAACAGTCAGAGAGTCATCCAGTCCAGGCATACACTGCATGCACTGTTAGCATTACTCTCTCTGTCTCACACACACACACACACACATACACACACAAACAAAATCAAACTATGAACAGGAAACATGGGCTGAAAGCTTCCTTTGGATTTTCCAAACCCTCCCGGCTGTAGGAAAATGGGAATATGATTTTTGGCTTGAGAGACAAATTCACTGGAGGAAACTGTATAGCATCAAACTTATAGCACATTTGTTTGATTGATATCCATGTTATTGAATTAAACTCTTCATATTGGTCAAGATATTAAGCCTCACATGAACCAAAAGAAGTGCAGTCAAAGTGTTTAAAAATATATTTCTCCATGAGTAAGATAGATCTTTCCGTGAGTAATAATTGGGAAATTAAGTCTTAAACATGAGCAATAACAAAAGTGATATTGTCTCAACAGATGGTGGAATTTTCCAACTTCGACTTCAATGTCTGGCGTAAGAGATACATGCAGTGGATCAGCCACCTCAAGTCTCGCATCCTGGACGTTTTCCGTGGCATCGACCGAGACCACGATGGCCGCATTACCCAGAAGGAGTTCATCGACAATGTCCTGTCCTCCAGTAAGATACTCTAGGCACCACCCAGTAACCATCCAGCAAACATTATTTTAACAGTCAAAGGCCAGGGAAATATAATGAACAAATGAAGGTCATGTAATTATAACAAATACATGGAAAAAGAAAAGTAAAAAGAATGTAATACAAAAACAGAAAATAATAGTGATATTGATATTATAATACAATCAGGCATTACACAAGTACAGATATGATATTTTGCACTGAAGGTAGCAGTTGGTAACAAAATATGATGGATCTTTTTCAGAATTTCCAACGAATTCCTTGGAAATGACGGCAGTGGCCAATATCTTTGACATTAACGGCGATGGCTACATTGATTATTACGAGTTCGTTAGCACTCTCCACCCCAGCAGAGACCCGTACAGAAGAGCGCTGGACGCAGAGCAGATCAATGAAGAGGTAAGGACTGTACAGCTTTCCTTTAACTCAGGACTTCAGTGCTCGATGTCCATATTTTTATGTCAAATTAAGTCCTATTCAAATGACTGGAGCACAAAATATGTATAATAACGGTAACATTTTAATGTGGGAGTTAAGAGGAGCATGATATTGAAGTTATAGGCACTAGACTCGGGATCAGAAAGCTGCATTACAAGATTATGAATGGGTCTGATTTGTCGTTCATAAACGTATCGTTGATGCCTTACTTTGCTGCTTTCTAAATCTATGTAAATGTAAAACAAAATAATTATTCTGAAGTAAATGCAAGTCAGTCATAAGAAAGTTTGAACATATGATTAATCAGAACAGGTCTTTCAGACCAGCTACCTACAGTCTGGATACCTGCCTATGTAGCCTGGATAAGGATGTGTTCTGGGCAAACGAATGGCGATGCATCAAAAAAGGTAACTACGGTTTGTGTCCCCCAGGTGAGCCGACAGGTGTCCCAGTGTAGCTGTCCCCAGAGATTCCAGGTGGAGCAGATCAGTGCCAACCGCTACAAGGTAAACAGATTCCCTATGACTACCGGACAGGATCCAGTGGTATACTAGCTACAGATTAATGAAGCAGTGTTAAGGAATGGTTACTGGGCCAGGTTTGTATCTGTAGTGCTTCAAGTTCTAATATTGGAACAGTACTGAATTGTGTCAGTAGAAGTATCTGTGTATAAAATGTCGGCATGTACTACTGTAAATGTGTAAAGTAATTATGTTATAAGTTAAATAAAGTAAGAGAGGTTCATACTTATATAGGTGAGGTTTGTACCACCTGAATAAAAAACAGAAACCAGAGATTGGCAAGAAATATACACAAGGCGGGCAATGTTTGAAGTAATGTATGAAGGTGATATATCAATCACAAAATGAGAATTCCTCAATTTTATGCTGTATGCAATATCGTTATGTTGCTGGAAACAGTTTTTTTGTTCAATGGCATAGTAAGTGAAATGCTGGGCTCTGCTCCCGTGCAGTTTGGTGACTCCCAGCAGCTGCGGATGGTTCGGATTCTGCGGAGCACTCTCATGGTCCGCGTTGGGGGAGGGTGGACGGCGCTGGACGAGTTCCTGGTGAAAAACGATCCCTGCAGAGGTACGAGAGCCCAGCTGCACCTCCCCTTTGATAAGCATTGGGTGGAAGTTCAACTTTTACAATGGATATGTTTAACATTTATATTTATTAGTGACTTTTCAAAAAATGTGTAAATCGTTGAAACTGTATTGTTTTACTGGCATAGCTATTGCATCAGAGCAGATGAATAAATCACAAATACGTTTTATGAGTTTCGCATACTGACATCCCTCAGTAGCCCTTGGGTGAGTCCTTGGTGTTCTTTCCTTAAGCTAGGTGGCTTACCGAAATTGCTCCAGTGAAGAACATATAGGGCACATTCCAAAACTTTCACAACTTCTAAAGGGTATGAAGTCAGAGTCTCTGTGTGGGAGGGCAGGTATGATTGACAGAGTGAATTGCACTGGCTCATCGGATGGGCTTTGCCGTTTCAGTATGGCCACTCCAAATTAATCCCCCGAATTTAACGACCCTGGGAAAGTATTGCGAAACACTTAATACAGATGAGAAAACAGGGAGTAACTTGCTACTGGTTGCATGCTTGCTTTGTTCCCGGACAGTGAAAGGTCGCACTAACGTGAAGATGAAGGAGAAGTACTTATCCCCAGAATCGTTTGCCACCCCGTGCGTAGAGGAGCGGCTCCGTCCAAAGGCCTGACGGTCAGCAGGTCCAACTCCAGCTTGAGCCTCTACAGCAGCGCGTCCGCACCGAGCAGCCCCTCCACACGGAAGGTGAGCCGACTCACGTGCTGAACTCGAACCCGCACCATTGTTTCAAAAACCTATTCACCCGTTAAAGCTACACTGTCCAAGAAACTGATCCCAGCTCAGGTGTTTCTGCACCCAAGCTGTAGCGTAAAAGATAAAACTGATCCAAGATTAGGGATCATGGTATTTCTGCAGGCTGACCACAAACAATATTTCAGTGCGCTGAAATATAATCATGGGGTTAAGAGATTAGTACTGTATTTAGAAAAAGCATGTATGCTTAGTTGGTGAGGTATTTCTCGACCTCATCACTCATTAGCACTCCCTGCTGGTAGACTATTAGCCCCCATGGTCTGCAGCGTGTGACAGGGAGTTCATGACTGTGCGTGGGTGTGCAGGTGCAGTCAGATGAGGGCACACACCTAACTGCAGGGGTCCCTCAAGGGTCAATCCATGGGCACATGTGATAGACATGCGCCAAGCTTTTTGCAATGTGTGTTGCTGTATCACCCCTTGCAGTCCGTGTTAAGAAGAAGTCTGTCCGGTGACCGATGCGTCCGGCCCAGAAGCTCCATCGCCGCCCTGGGAAACGAGCTACAGTTTGCCTCCATGGCAGATAACAGCTCCCCCTCACCACCAGGTCTGTTTCCCTGCGTTTTCATCAAGTGTTCCCCTGATAAATCAGGTCACCCCCCTACAAAGCACCTTTCACAGGGCTTTACTTTAGACAGCTGGGAGGGTAAAGTACAAAGTCAAATGCAGTCATAGCATTACATAACATTGCTCAGGCTGCAGCGTGAAACCAGTCTGTAGCTGTTGTAGTTATAACAGAACTGTTTTTAACTTAGCAATGTGTTTAATGCTTCAGTAACGTTCTTAACCTGAGATGCTTCTGAACAAACACAAAACATCCATAAATAGACACCTTGTCAACTTCAGTTCAATTCAATGAGCACTTTATAAATATGCATACTACATAATGGTAATAGTAATGCGATCAGATTCATCTTTTTAATATTAGTCCTAAAAATAAAAGTTATGGACGTGGAAATGAATCTACTGCTCCAAAATTTTCCTAAGATCAGTACTGTTATACGGAATGTGACTCTGTTGTTGTGCCACGTTTAAGCAACTTAAAGCATTTTGTGGCATTACAGTGGCGTGAGGGCATGTGTTGTTTTCGCCGTATAAGAGGCTTCGATTTCCACAACCCCTGCAAGCGCCATAGGCTATGGCTTGTGGTCAAACAAAGGTGTACATTTAAAAGCATTATTCCATGCAAATCTTACTCACAATTCTTGTATTATAGGCCCGATAGGTGCCACGTGAAGATATATGTGAATAGTTAATATGGCATTCTGAAAGCAAATGTGGCCATCCTTAAGAATGTCCCCACAGAGAGATCTAATAACAATAATAATCATTAATCAATCAATAAACGCTTCATCATTATCATCATCATATTCACGACAAGGTTTATTTGTGTTTTCAAGCACTGCACTTAAAGTGCTGAATAGATACAGCATAACAGAAAATGCAATACAGTGAAAAGTACAATGCAGTTTTAAAAGCAGGACGCAAAAATATGTAACATAATTGTATATAACTATAATATGCAATATGTTGTTAGAGAGAAATAGAAGACTGATGGAAAGGTGATTTTTCCTTGACTGAGTTCATTATAGCAAATTTGTTCGCCTTTAATTCTCACCCTCAGAAGAAGCGGAGAGAGCCCCCACATGACCCTCATCGCCAGCCCAGAATGCAGCAGCCATGATGAGCCTGGGAACGGCCTGAGGCCCTGGCCAGGACCCCCGGGGCCCCACGGAGCCCCCTGTACAGCCAGCTGAAGGACATTCAGCACACACCTGGAACTGATCCCTGAAACCTGGAATATAAGAGCAGCCCATTGCGCGGCAGCTTTCCGTTGGCCAGTAGATCTCTCTCAGCAGATCTCGCTCAGCAGATCTCTCTCAGTAGATCTCTCCGCTCACACATAAAGTGTGACCCAGAGGCCTGGCCAGATCGACCTCTCTTACACATAGAATGTTTCATGCTTTTTTTTACAACAATCGTTTCTTTGTCATAAATTTTTCTATGTCAGTGCGAAGATTCCGATTATTACTTTTCCCACACACACCCTTACAAACTATTCATTTGGGGTATCTTTGATGGAAGTGAGTGAGCAGCTCTATAGATGTGTGTAGCCTGGATACCATTGGCATGCTTTGATTGAGTTTAGCACAATGGCATGCGGTGCTTCTTGGCTCTGTGTTATTCCAGTGGCTTAGTGATAAAGTTTGTCAAGTTCTTTGGCTTGCTTAGGGCAAAAGCTTGTTTGCCACTGCGCAACCTAGACTCCTATACAGATTCAATCCGTGGTGGTATCAAGAAGCCGAATGCCAGTTTGTTGTATATTTTAACATAGAGATTGAAAGCACCGTATTTATGAGCCTGTCGTCCAAAAGCACCCGCATTCAACAGTTTGAAGACCATAGCTAAACATCTCAGTACACACTTAAACAGATACAGAGTACTTCTCAAGGTCAGAAACTGAATATCATGATTTTGGTATAGTTAGCCATTAAACTACTCAATACATTGCATACCTGAGGGCTTCCACACTTGTGGGTGCTCAACGGCACGTTTGAAAACTGGGTAATTCTACTTTTACTGAAACATGCCCAGTTCCCCGATGATGTAGCGACTATCATGAGGTAAATCTGCCTACAATCTTATTTGTCTACAACAGAATTTCTAATAATCCTTGCAAATGCTGTAAGGAAACCAGACGTCAGGAACGACTTGAACTTTTATGCACTGTATGAACCCTTAGCAAGCTGCAATAACCACTATGCATCCAGAATTGCGACACGTGTAAAGAACAATGCTTTCTAATCCAGCACACAAAAACCTGTATCTAACTTAGTGTAAATGTATGGGAATGTAACTAATTACAATGTAAAGTCAACTGTAAAATAAATATTTTGCAATAAAATAGAATACAGATGTCAAAGTCAGTCTTTCACCTATTTTTGAGTGAATGCATATATTAAGATTAACTCTTCAAAATGATATACACACTACACACTATATAAGGTCACTTATATAGGTATAAGGTAGCTATACAGTATATTGTGTGCTTATGCAATACAGAAGAAGAATGGGCAAGATTTAAGTCATCTGAACTCTGAGTGGGTAGGGGGAACCAAACAAGCCAGTATGAGTTTATTAGAAACAGCAGCCATGCTGAGGTTTTCAGGCATGACAGTGTCATGGGTTCATTGAGAATCGGCACCCAACAACACCTTCCAGCCACTGACGGTCCTGCTGTCGAGCACAGACTGTTGATGAAAGAGACTGACGGAGGCTGACGGGCTAATGCAGAGTAACAGACAGACTACAGGCAGTCAGCGGAGTACAGAAACAGTGCCTAAAGAGACATATTAGTATGCACATCTCATCATACTTTATTATGTTTGGGACACATCAGCTGAGCTCCACTCCTGCTGCAGACAATGGAGGACTGGAGATATAGTGTCTGGTGTGATGAAGCCTGGTTCCTGCTGTTTCACGCTGATTGGAGGTCCAGGATATGGTGAAAACCGTAGGAGTCAATGGATCCATCTCTCTGTGAATGGGCCTCTTCAGAACAATAGCACCCCAACAACAAGGTTGGGGCTATGATGGAAGGTCGTGCTCAAAGAATGTTGTCACTCAGGAGAAAGCGAATGCCCAAACAGAAAGCAACTTCTCCAACGGACATGTTCCAGAAAACAGCCTTTTCAGGTGCTAGACCGTTTATGACCACATGGTTCAGCTAGCTAATCTTAGGATAAATCAAAGCTCAGTGTTGTATTAGTAATAAGCCTAAAAGCAGACATAATTTCAAAGTATAATGCACTACCATGTTGACAATATCTCACATTCCTCAGCTCTGCTGTGATTGGTCGCTTACATTCAAATACTCAACAATGATTTAAATGAGTTAAAATTATTCAAACTCTGGCATGCTGCATTACTATACCAAGTTCTCATCTTCGTTTTCATTTACAAAAATGACCTCGGACAAAACAAAACTAATCCCTAATAGGATGGCCGTGTTTTTTCCCAAATACTTTCAAAATGTTCTGTAAAGCTAGCAGTGGAGCCAGGAATAAGATGATGCGTACAGTCAGATCCTCCATTGACAATGAATGAGCACAAAGTGCTGACGGTTTGTTGGTATCCAGGATATCGTCACCATCTTGTGACAATTCAGAAGAAAGAGTCGGAACTTTCTCCACCTAAAAGTCTCTATTCCTTCTATGGCATATAAATGATCAAAAAGACCTAAACTTAGGGCATTTAATGTACATTTTTATGTTGTTGTAGATTGTTGTGATTTAAAATCAGGTTAGCTAGTTCCAGTTTAGTTGTCATTTGTATGATATTGTATAACTTTTGTTTACAGTCATGTGTTTTAACACTTATTTACAGCTTATGTATAGGTTATGATGATAACCTTGACAAAGACAGTAGCCTACCTCTTCCCCCCCTAAATTCAAAACATATCACCAAGTTGAGTAATTTTAGACACACAAGTACATGGGACAGTGCCATGATTGCTGTAATTTCTTAAATATTCCCATGACAATCAATTTCAAGTTTATCTTTTATTAATGTAATGCATTTTCCACCAATATGTGAAATTATGCAGGCACCAGGTACATTTGGCAAAGCCATTTGTTTGATGTTGCTTACAACACATGTCTAAAGGAAGGATACAGGTTTACTTACATTGTTTTCTAAAACCGTACTGCATGTGCTACATACTTTCTATAGATATTATAGTCGTAAAACTGATATTTTTAGCCTGGAATCATGTGAAAACGTTTGCAACGTGTAACATGAAACAATAGAACGGTTCCTCTTCCTGACTCATTGTGTTCACCTCCCTCTAATATAATCCTCAAGAGGCCTGAACATTTCAAGATGTATAGGGGATGAGTCCAAAGGGAAAACATATTTTTTTCTCAGACTGCTGACTTTCTAAATGCAGATTATACAAATCCACATAATAAAAACGTAGCGCGGCAGCTGAACAATACGTTTCATTGACGCTGAAGGGATGGGGGAGGGAGAGATAAACAAGAGGAGTTTGAGGAGAAGTTTAGATGCCCACAGCAAAGTCGGTCACAATAAGGTCATGCGAATTTGGCTTTGTTATGACCGGGTCATGTGGTTGCCCACTCAGGTCTTTTAATCAATAGATTGTTTTGTGTAATAAATGTTTCAAAGTCTTATAGTAGACCTTCATCTTCCGTTTCTCGATTGCGTTCTGGGTTCACCACCAGGTTTGTTTTCAAGGTGACCATTTTGTTTTAGTAAACTGAGACGTCTAGAAAATTGTTTTCCAAACTATTTGTTGCCTCGGCACCCAGTGTTTCTATGGCAATATTATGCCTCTGCCAGGATCTGGACATTTTTTTCCGAGTCAGCTTGAATTGCCCCTCCAGGCCTCTCATGACAGGCTGTGAAACAATAATGGAATTTACTTTCTGATTTACAATGACTTTGTCAGGAACAAATTTCAGATTTATTGCTATCTCTGTGTGAAGGTTTGTTATGATCTATTGATGAGCTATTATGTTACACTATATTACAGTTCAAATGTTAGAGGTCTCATCTTAAGGCCTCAGTTGTTTAGGATTGTAAACAAGGGCAGGAACATGAATCCCCCGTGGTAGGGGAAACCAGGGATGATTGTAACACGGGGAAGTTGTGACACTTTCAATTTCTCCAAACAGGAGTAAGCCAGAATCATGAAATCATTAGTGTACATGCCCACTTCCTACCTGAGCTCACATGTAGTTACATTCTCCTGTTAGCACCTCTGTCAGTTTTATAGTCAAAAACTGATTTTTAGGTATTTTTTAGGTATGAACTATGATGTTTGTGGCTTAGCTGTAATTATAAAAAATGTTTGATGAAACACCAGACTTTCAGCTTATATTTAATGCATTTCATGAACATGAATTTCAGGTGGTCATGCTACAACACGCTACAACACGCTAACAATGGATGACAGGTTTGGGGACAGTTGTAGCAGGATTTTCAAAATTTTCACAACTATCCCTTAATTACCATTAAGGCTGTTTCTAGTATTTTCTTGTATTTTTCAGCATGCTAAACAATGGAAGGGAAAACATGACGGGGGGTGCCTGTAGATACGCTCTAAAAAGCCTCTATGAGGTTATGGTATTTGTCATGTAACTCTTTGCAGATACGATAAAACATGTAGGCTGTAGGAGGAAGGGGCCAGTGAATTGCTCAGAGCAGGCTATTGCAGTGTCAATAGGGTGTTTACTGATGAGCAGGAGTAGAGGCTTACTAATGAAAGTAGCTGATCTGTAATGATAGATTGTCTCCTCATTCGGTAAGCAAATGATAGGCACATGATAGGCAAAAGTGAGTCAGTACAATGATGAAATTTAGTATTGCTGTTGTTCCAAATGATATTTTTTAGGTCTGAAAACAAACATTGGTAGATTTAGAAGAGAAAAAGTACATTGTGAAAATGTTCAAATGGAAGCACATGCATATGTGTGAGTGCACAACAACACAGCCTGTCTACATTTTAGGATTATAAGGTATGTTCTTGAATAATGTTTTTTGCAGCAATAACATTGTACTGTATATGCTGAGTTTGTGCATTCTCAGCTATTTGTTACTTTTAACTCCAGGTACTGTTACAACTGTCCCTGGGAGCCAGGTAGAATGTAACATTTCACTTCTTGTATTTGAGATTAATTTTCATATTCTCTGATTAGCATGGGAGGTATGGGGATAATTTCATTTTGAGGCGAATAGATGGGTACTTTGTATCAATTTTTGAAAGGTCTTGAACAAATAAGGGCAGAGTAATGGATCCAAAAGTAAAAACTGTTGCAATCATCCCTGGTCTCCGCTACTGAAGACTAAATCAATGGTATTGCAGTGTGTATTTTATTGTGTATTGAGTGTGTGTTTTATCACGGGGTATTACAATATTACATGATGAATAAGCATTGTCTACATATTTAGTCAATATTTATCAAATAATTTGTCTGTAAATGTGTTTTACAAGGTTGCAGAAATGTCCTGAAGCACATACAGTGAATTTTGGGAAGAAAACAACATCTTGTTTTTTTAAAAGTGGTCGATCTCGATTGCACAGGAGTGGTGATGCAGAAATCAATTACGATGCCCAAACATGTCTACAGTTTTCATTCACAACACAGTACAGAGTGTTCTACAATCAGTAACAAATATGCACACGTCTCCTGAGTGTCTTCACCACACACTAATCATGATTTGTTCTTAGTGTGTGACCTCACATTTCCTTTACTCCTAAATGGGGAGTTGCAACTGTCCCCCCACGCTCTTTTAAAGAAAGACTGGGCGATGGTTTTGTCACATGCACTTTAAGGCTGTAACATGGTCAGCCACACTTTGAATCACTACTCCATAACTACTGCAGGTTTGTTTATCATTCAGAATTATCATTATGAACAGTCTTCAAACTATTTTAATTAACTATGTGTTTTTCATAAAAGAATGGAGTTTCCACATTTTCAACTTAAGACCACTTATGTGTCATGTCAAGAAAATGGTTCATTTTTGATGCGTCAATCAAAAATCCATTACATTCTTAAAATCACATACAACTGTTTATCATACAAGTGATATTAGCATGTGCTGAATCAACATCTGTCTGTCATATGATTTTTAAGAACGCATTTAGAACATGTTTGTTCACCATAACTACAGAGACAAAAAGTATGGTACTTTATGTTTCTCTGTAGTCTTACAGAATAGATTCTTATTGCGTAAATGATGCATTTTTCATCCCAAAAAGGCAAAGATCATTTAGGACAGCGCTGAGACACAGCTGTTGATTTTGTAGAATCCCCCTACACACCCAGAAGTGCCTGAGTGGCGAAGGTAGACATGTTGAGGCTGTTTCTTTATCGTTCCTTGCTGACTCCCTGTCATGAACGTAAACACAGTCTGTTCCTCGCGGGTCGCATGCGGGTTGGGGTACGCTTCTGCAGGGGTTAAAACATTCAGGACACAAAAAATGTCCTCAGTTTTTGAAAGCTTTGTTGTGTGAATCCTAGCCGTACACCCAGTGCTTCTCTTTATCGAGGATGAAAAGACCTCTTTTACTCAGTTCTTCTAGCCTGGGAGGCTTGGCAGAAGACCTTCGGATGAGCCGTTAAACTGAGGTCCTGACTCTCAGTGGTCATTAACGATCCCATGACGCCTTTCGAAATAGTAGGGGTATTAACCTTGTCGTCCTGGTCAAATTCCCTAAATAATTGGTTGTCAACATCTGGCAACCTAAATGACCCCTATATCTGTTTGGCTAAATAGTCCCTTGCAATCCCTGCCAATGCTGATTCCCCAGGTTGTTTGATATTTTTTTGAGAATATATATAAAAGAAGTAATAAACTGAAAATCTAAACGTTGCCTCTTGAACAAAAAACTTGCCTGATGAACTCACATCCATTGTATTCACTTGCTACTGATGGCTACCTAAACTGACTTGGTTTCTTCCTTGTTTGGTGACCTCTCCACTGCAGTTAGGTTTTAGTCATGAAAGCTGGCTTTCATATTCTGAGGCCACTCCTTTAGTCTGTTCTCAGCTAATTTTGATAGCTAACCTGAGGTCAAGTGGATGCTTTATTTGTCTTAAAATAAACCTCCAGGTGGGTAAAGCATTAAGACGTTTACATGGGAAGCAAGCATGAGCACTATGACTGCGTGTTCGAATCCCATCAGGAGATCTGCACTGGTGAGACAATAACTGGCCGAGCCTAACTGGGGAAAGTAAATAGCAGTTAAGCTAATTAGGTTTGTTAGTCTACTTGCTCTCTGGTGGTGTTGCTCCAGTCAACCAGGCACCTGCTGATGTAGTTTATGCTGACTTTGTCATCTTCTGGCAACATTGGCAGTATGTAATCGGTAGTCCATCTGCAATGTGGACAAAAACAAGGGATCATCAGAATCAGAGACATCACATATTCATGGTTGCCTCCTCCAGAGTCTGTTGGAGTGGTTTGCTTTGGGAGACTAAACATTTTGGCTGGGAAATTGATTAAAAAAATAAACACCCATAGACAGCCATTCACTGTAGCTGGACTATAGGTCATTACAGACAGATCACCATGCCAAAAAAAAACCAAGCACAGAGATCTCTATATGCATTTACAGAAAGATCAGGAGATACAATGGACTGGATCAGGACAAGAGTTCTGTTGATGAACTTCTAGTCATTGCCACTTGTGGCGCTGTTGAGCACTTGCAGACTGGTCCCTGCCAATGGTCCACCTGCCACTGCCAGATTCTCCAGTGGCCTGAGTGGAAACAGACCATTGGCTGTCACAGCTGTTACACAGAAAATAACTTCAGTCCCAAAGAGTGGAATGATTCTTGAAGAAGATTCCTGGTGAGAAGCTGGCAGTACAAGCAAATTAGCATTAATCCTGTCACCGGGGGGTTAAGGGGTTCATGGCCCTATTATTGCTACAAATCCATAAGCACTGGACCTGAAAGAGTGCTCTCGTGTGCCCCCAAAACCCAACACAATTCATCCAACAAAGTGAAAATAAATGAAACAGAATACACTTCACAGTGACCTAGTATGAACCACAGCACCAGGTAACATATTACATAGTAAAAATTTTGTTCCTTGAGTTAATTTTCCCTTTAACAACCTGAACTCACATCAGCAGGGCACTAAACAACAACAAAAAACACAAGCTCAGAGTTTATGCTTAGTCATTATCAAGTCTGGAAATGTTTCACTGCTCAGGTGAGGACACAGTTTTACAAGGGTGAATGTATTTGTTGAGGTGCGACTCGGCTTGCAGGGTTTTCTCTTCTACTGCACTCGAAGGACTGTCTCAGTTCTGAGCCCTTTAAGTGGCTGTCGGGGTACAGAGGAATGATATCCAGAACAGTCCCCATTAAGTCAAATCTTTCCCTGCAAACATTTGCAAATGTGACCAGGAATTCCAGCAAAAGACTACCACCCTCTGTTAAAAAAAAACTGCAAACTTCACTGCTGTGGTTCCAAAGGCTATCTCATGGTTGGCTGCGAGACTGCACGCCCTCTGGTTTGTGAAGGCGTTGTATAAGCCCTCCATCCCCTCCGCTGCCCCTCTGCACAGAACTTTGCCTTCTGAAAAGCACCTTAAATCCAATCCCGCCTCCGTCCCCCGAGGATCTCCTGAAAGCACGTGAGTATCCAGACCGGGTCCAAACACACACCCCCTGGTGGGGTGCGGTGTGGTAGATACTGGCATACAGACATTCTTGCAACTGCAGTTTCACCTCAGTAATTTCTAACTGCACAGAAGAGATAAGACCGCACCACAAGAGGGAACTTTGAATATAAGGTTGGTGTCTAGCCGTGTGTTAGCAGCATACTATATGGCACAGTACAAGCTTAAATTTGGTGATTAACCAAATGGTTAAAACATTTGTATTTTATGTGTATGCAAAATACAGAATGAATGACATACGTTTTGGTACATGCATAAGTTTTAAGAGTCTACATGCATGTTTGTATGTGTGCAAAATATCTGCGTTTTATCCAGTTTGTGTAGACAAAAGATAAAAAGCCTTCTGCATTCTCTGCTTGTCCTGAAACTGGTGAAGAATGCAGATGAATAAACCACATGAGGTCCTTTAATGACTGTTAACGGGTTTCAGATCGCTTTGAAAGTACATTATTTTCCTTATATTGTCTTTTGTTTAATTCCTTCAAAGCAACCCCTTTTTGCATGGGTTTCCATGCACTGTTTCTTTTCTTTTCTTCTTCATTGTTGTCAAAGTTTCCAGCTGAGATTCCTGTTTATTACTGATGTAAAATTGGCGCAGAAATACAGTTCAGGTCACAGACAATGTGCATGTTAAATTAAGTTATGACTGCACAACCAAAATGGGCTGTTACTACCTTTTAATTACTGATGACATATTTACTATTTCAGTTGCTTCCATTGTTATTAAATCTACATCTCCAGTTTTAATCAATTTATATGTTCTCACCTGTGTCAGTTTTCAGTGTGACAATTTGTTGTGTATGTTACATGTAGAAATTGTATTTTTTTTTAAATAAAACATATAAGCCCACAGTTAGGTAAATATGACTTAACTAGTTTAAATGTGCATTTTGACAGAAATGAAATGAAACAGCCAAATTCTTAAAAACTGACTCCACACATCGGCTAGACTAAGTAATTGAAACCTCACGTGTACGTGACACAACAAATAGGATTTGCTCGAATCACGTGACACACTGGGCAATTTAGATACTCCTGTCTCGTCTTTGTGATTATTTTGCGTTGTAAAAGTCTATGTTTTATCAGTCTGAGATAAATTACACAAGACATTCCATTGGAAACGAAAGGTTCTTGGCATATAAAATGCATGTATAGCTCAGTGCAGGACACATTTCATGACTCATCTGAGATATCCAGTTGTGCAGACTGCAGCCTTTCTACCTATCATCAATTTTTGTGAAGTCTATATTCCCCCTGTCGACAAAAAAATGTGAGGCATTTGAGGTCTCCACCAGGGAAGACGGCTTGTTTACTGTGGCCGCTGCAGTTTTTATGCCCTTCTTGCAATTCTTGGAAACAGAAAAAATATATTTTCCAAAAACTGTGTGATATTCAGAAATAAATGCATATTTATATAATTAATTTAAGGATAGGCTACTAATTAAATTATGTAATAATGAAATGTGTGTGTGAAAAGAATGCTTACTGCACTACGGTAATATGGCAGGACATATTAGTAAATGAAAATTTGACAAAATCTGAAATAAATTTAATTACAGGTCTAAAAACAAAATTGAAATATTTCAGTTCATGCACCACTTCTGTGGAATAACACAAGCTCAGCATAATGGACCATAACAAATATAATACCAAATTAATCTGTTGCTTGCACTCTGAAATTAGTCACGTGATGTCACTCGTAATGCCGTGCCATTCCTTTCTTGACAATCAAGGCCTTTATTTGAAAGTATCCCTTAACCCTGGAATATAATACTTGTGGAATTTCCCATAATCCTATGCCCAGTTAGAAAGAAAACAAAAATAAACACACATCATATATGTAGACTGTGCATTTCAGTTTCTGGCTGACAGGTATCAGTTGCAGATATTGTAAATTGAAATATTTGTATAGAATGTCAAGAGCTGAACAAATGAAGAAATTTGAAATTCACAGGGCTGTCTAGAATTTTTACACAGCTAAACTGCATTTTCTGCATAATTCACTCACAATATTTTTTCAAGGATAGAAAGAGATGAGACTGTATTCACATATTGACACTGCAGAGGACTTCTTTTACAATGGGTTGACTTAGGAAGCTGGTATGTTTTGGATTTCACCCAAATTCAAAGTCTGTGAACAGCCTTTGGCCGGCTGAAATGTGAGTTAGAGAGAAAGAAAGCAAAACACAGTTACCCAACAGGACAGATCAAAAGGGCTCGTATTGAGAGTGGAGTTACAAAACCAAGTGCACACACACACAATCGATCCTGTGAACTATACTGAAAAATGCTGTTGCTTCTTGTGCTTTTGTGTCATGGACATTATGTTATGTCTGGTCAGGTATGGTTATCTTACACAGTTATAAATGGCCAAACAGTTATGTCTGAAGGTCACAGAAAACGTCATTAGCATACAGAGGGGAAATCTAAAATTTATTCTTTAACTCTGGAGGAAACAAGGTTGTAAAAAAACTTCAAGGTTGGGAAGAGCAAAGGGACTGAAAACATGCATAAAACCGGAGGTAAAGATTTTAACACCTACTATAGATTTACATTCACATTGTCTGTTGCAGGATAATTTATGTATTTTTACAAAGAGCAAATAATCACTGCTGTCTGGACATGACAAATTTGTCTCAGTGTAAAAGGGCTTCATTCAACAAAAACAAACTACTGTAGCAAGCATTTTTTACAACCATGTTTCTTTAATGAAAATGAGGAAGATGGAAATAAAAATAATCAGAATAAATATATATGTATTTCTTTTTTAAAGTGTTCAAAGTACTGCATATTTGGAAGCTAATCGATTTGCATAGTCTGTCATACACTGTGTGACTTCTGTAGATCCAATAGCAACTTGAAGAGTTTAATAAAATCTTGCCCACATTACATGTGAATTTCAGAAACACCACACTGGAGGTTTAAGCATTAGAGATCTGGAAAAGCAGTTAATGGATGAGTATTACACAAAGACAGAATCATCTGGTCAAACCAGTCATCAAACCGGTATAAAACAATGACGTTTCTTTATGTGTAACCATTCAGATCAGCCTTTTCCAGTATTTCTGCTTTCCCTCAAGTATACCTCTCCTTTCGCAATCTCCTATTCAATGGATGCAGTTTCATATTTTTCGAATTCTAGTTGTTGCAAACTGTAACTTGTTAACCTTGAATTTTGAAAAATTTAAACAAAGTCCAGTTAGCAATCAGGTGTAATAAACTTTGTAAAAACAACAACAGAGACCCTTATGGTGTAGTATTCCCTTTGACTGAGTGAAAGATATTTAAGAGGAAACCAAAATGTACGCAGGAGGATTAGCTCACTTATTAAGCAACCATGCGAACAAAAGCCTGTCTAGTTCACCTCTTAGCTTCAAGCAGAACCTATTTCAGGAACCTATTTTTGAACGGACAGAGCTGAGCAGTCAGACAATTCACCTTCGCTAGATGGGAGAGACCACCGGCATATGCTTTTTGTCATGCGCTAGGCTTCCTGTTTCCTCGGCAGTCTCAAGGGCAACAGAGCAGAGGGGGGAGTGGGTGGAGCTTTCTGCTGCCGCTGTCCACAGAGAGGGAGCACATGGTTCTGTGGTTTTGAAAAGCCGTGTGACGTGACTGGAGCAGCAGAAGGAGGGGGGCGGATGCTTCGTCTGCCCGTCAAATCAGGTGCACCAATCACAGAGGCTGCACAGCAGGTGTGGGCGAATGGGAGGGGGGATGGCAAGCAAGGAGCTGATGTAAGAGTGAGGCTGTGCAATTTTACAATGGAAGGACATTTACCAGGAAGAGAGGAAGAGACAAGGCACATGGTAGGATGCCGGTCGCTACTATGGCACAATACTAGATGATCTCGTGTGTGCGTATGGGTGTGAGTGTGTGTATGATTCTCCATGTCTCCGCATGTGTGTTTGTATATGACCGTCTAAAGAGAGTGGAACGAGAGAGCACTTTACCTTTCATTAAACCAACTCAAAGTATCATAGAGGTAAGTACTGAATTTGCATGTCTGACTGAGGTTTGTGTATATGCTGTACTTCCTGAGATTAGTCTATGGTGTGTGCTGAATTGTGGGAGGGACAGATGACCACGGAAGTCAGTCAGGCCAGGAGTCGATGGGGTGACTATGTCCATTAGAAGCGGTCGTTATTTAGGAGGCTGAGGAGATAATCCCCACATTTGCCCTGCATGTCACCCTGAGCCTGGTAGCTTTGAAGACCCACAGGCATGCTGTAGACAGCCTCATAAAATGATAGGACTAAACTTGACAAAATGCCATTAGGAATGATGGTGGAAGTATAATGCTGTAAGTAACTTTTGAATGGCACTGGCTTGCTGTTTGCATGGTTTACAGAACTAAATGCTTTTCCAGGGGCCTATTATTCTATATATATGTTAGAATAAATTTATATATATATATATATATAATATCAATACGAATAATTATATCAGTAGGAATAATTTGTTCTTTTACCAACATAAAAACTAAATTATTTCAAATGCAATCTCTACTTTAGAATTACAAAAGCTTACAATTACAGTTACTTAACACTTACTCCATGTACAGTGATAATGATGTTGTGTTTTGTTCTCTGGTAGTTAACAGACAAGGACAAGCTATACTCTGACTTGTAGGACAAGGTCATCAAGAGCTATTTTGGAAAAATCCATTTTCAAATGTATTTCCTTTTTGCTTCTTATTACAGATACGTTTGTGCTTGACTTTGGAACTTTGAGTTACGTGATAAGTTTCTTCACAAACTCCACAACATGTCCCTGTTCACACATGTGTTGGCCTGCCTTTTTGGCATGGGATCCTGGGTGTCCATCAACGGGATGTGGGTTGAGCTGCCCCTCATTGTACCCGCGATCCCGGAGGGCTGGTATCTGCCCTCCTACCTGACGGTCCTGATCCAGATGGCGAACATAGGACCCCTGTTTGTCACCCTAATGCACCGTTTCCGCCCGGGCGCACTCAACGAGAAGGCTGTGATCTACACAATCGTGGCTGTGGGGGTCCTCGCTAGCTTCCTTCTGGCTTTCTTCTGGAATGACACCCTGGAGGTGGGGGGCTCGCTCCACAGCGTGCCTCTCCTGATCCTCACATTCTTCCTGTCCACGGTGGACTGCACCTCCTCAGTGACCTTCCTCCCCTTCATGATGCGGCTCAAGCCCCAGTACCTCACCACCTACTTCATAGGGGAGGGGCTGAGCGGCCTGGTGCCCGCCCTCGCGGCCCTGATCCAGGGTGTGGGTGTGGTCCACTGCAGGAACCTCACGCGGACGCTTAATGAGACGCTGGGAAACTCCACTGGCGGCGATGCCCCAGACAGGCTCCAGGCCGTGTACCAGCCAGCCAACTTCTCGGCCCAGGTGTTCTTCATCTTCCTCAGCGTGATGATGGTGGTGTGCCTAGTGGCCTTCCTCCTCCTCGACTATCACCCCGCCGTGGAGCGGGAGCGGCAGAAGAACAGCCGCTACCTGAATGGTGGAATCGGGGGTGGGGAGAAGGGTGACCCTGCCTTCAGCTTGCACCAGCCCGAGCAGAAGCCCATGATCAGCCCGCTGGACGGGCCCCAGGAGGCACCCCGCAGCTCTTTTGGGACGGGGACCTACTCCGTGCCGGAGCTGCTGTTTGTCTTTATGGTCCTGGCCTGGGTCAACGCCCTGACCAATGCCGTACTGCCCTCAGTCCAGTCCTACTCTTGCCTTCCCTACGGCAACAGGGCCTACCACCTGGCTGCCACTATGGCCGCTGTAGCCAACCCTACAGCCTGCTTCATCGCCATGTTTGTGCCTATAAGGTATGACACTACGTCCTAGACAGCAGATCTGGATGAATGTTCTTTTCAGTTTCCATGGTGAAAGTTTTCATCAGGCTTGATTACATGCTATACTCAAAGAAAGTATACAACATAAGTAATTGGGGGTTTTAAGTTGAAAGTATAGCCTTACAACTTCTGTCAAAGTTTTGCATTGATTTTTACTCTTTTGAACACAGTATTGCTATTTACATTCTCTTATATGACATGCATGATGACAATGCAACAATGTGAGACACCATTTTGAGGAAGCATTGCGATAATTTGAATATTTAAAGTGTAAATTTGAGTACTTGTTAATCAAGCAAAAAAAAAAAAAAAAGATTGAGCACGATGATCGGTTTAAGAAATTTAATCTGAGCCATATTGATCAGTAATAGAAATAAAATGGTTATTTTTATACTGTGATACACCAGATATGCAGGTGTATATGTATTTATTTAAATTATATACCTGCTATTATCATTTAGCAATCTAATTCAAACACGGATGTTTGCTTAGTTAGTCATAAGCGTGCTACGTTAATTATTTGCCTTGGTGGTTTTCTTAGCTTGTGAGTAATTTTCAAATGAATGGTTCAACCAATATATGCAGAAAGCTGCAGAAGTGTAAAAACGTGCACACAATACTTACTCTTGTTTTTGAAAGCAAGGCAAAATCTTCCCGAGGCCAGAAGTAATGACACAAAAGCACAACAACAGAAATGAAAACATGCTATTTAAAAAGGAGAGAAGGGAGGTTCAGTCTAACTGGCCGAGTCACCCTTTCAGTCACGTAATTATATTTAAACTCGTCATGACTCAGCAAAGTATAGACTTAAACGCTGCACTGCACACGAGATGTGATTAGCAACGATTCATGTTTTTTCAGTCCTTTGTTCATGTAGCAGCAAATTTTAACGGCTTCCACAGAATACAAATATTGAGCGCGCAATCTAGCTGAAAGCGGAGCGCCTCACGTTGCAAGGTGACGGTAAACCATTATGAACTTTGCACACGCGGTGTACTGAAAAAAAGGGCTGTGTCGTTCCTACAGGTCGCTGGTTCTGATGGGCTTCCTTACTGTGACCGGGACGGGAATGGGAGCCTACATCATGGCTATGGCGGTTCTGAGTCCCTGCCCTCTGCTCGTCCAAGAAAGCGCTGGCACCGTACTTATGGTAAGGGTTAATATCAACACGTTGCAGCCGCGAACTCTCTTTAAGATATCTGCACGTTAGAAGATGAAATCCATACTTTAAGGAATATCCATTCTTCTGTTCGTATACTGAGCAGTGGATTCAAGAAATATTCACACCCCTCACTTTTTCCACACTAGACTTATTATTACACACTATCTTTTTTTTTTTTGTCATCAATCTGCACATAATACTCCATATTGAAAACATGTTAAAAATGTTTGGAAATGTGTCAAAAATAAATCTGAAACGTCACATTTACACAGATATTTCAGTTTTTATTTTTTAAATAAATTTGTTAAACTAAATAAATAACTGTTTAAATACATTTATATATGTAAATAAATTTAAGTCTTTAACACAGCAAAGTGTGAAAAAATGAGGGGGTCTAATTCTTTCTGAAACTACTGTAACATGTCATATAAATGTAATATATTAATATATACTATGTAAATCCAAAATTATACTGTCATTTATACTTGACAGGATTGTATGAATGAATAATAATGAAAACTATTTGTGACTGTTCAATCATAATGTATACTATTTTCAATATTTTAGTAATTTTGTGTGAAATGGTTGCCATTGCTTGCCAGATTACATAAAAATCATTTGGTAATGAAACAATATAATCAGTCTTCAGTACTGTATGTCCAAGCTATGTTTTTTTATGACTTACATCACTGTTTTCTCTGCTGCAGGTTGGAGCATGGGTCCTTTTTGTGCTGATGCTCTCTTACGTTAAGGTTATCATTGGAGTGATCCTTCGTGATGAGGGGCACAGCGCCCTCGTGTGGTGTGGAGCTGTAGTGCAACTGGGCTCAATGATAGGAGCCTTGTCCATGTTCCCCTTGGTCAGCGTGTACAACTTTTTCATTTCAGGGGATCCATGTAACACAAAGTGCCCATTACAGTGAACATGACAATCTCAGTCCTTCTACAAATGCCTCCTCAGTGACGTTAGAGCTTGTTGTCTTTGTATTTTTGTATAAAGTTTCGCTACAGCGATTTGTGATTTTGATAATGGACCATTTTGGTCCCTTGTATTTCTCACTAGCACTGATTGTGGACTACTGAGTGGAATTATCGATGGAGTATTTGATGAGATCCGAGATATATTTTGGCGCAGGTCATGTTTCACTGATTCATTTTTGTTTCTGACCTCTGCTTCTCCAAGCAGGGTCACCATGCTCATAGCTTCAACACTAGGACTCTTGTAAGATTCCTTACTCTATCAAAACTCTTCATGTTTATAGCTTGCACACAAAGACCAACTATATTCCAAAGACAGTGGAACCTAATTATGTTGTAGAAAAGAATTTCAGTAGAATTAACATCAACAGTCATTTTAAACATATAACAACACTGAAAACTTTCTTTTAGAAAGCTTATATGTACAGTTTTATTTGATACGTTCAGAAGAATGCATCTAGATTGTTGCCTTACATCAAAATCATATGATTTTAATGTGGAAAGTATTTTTTTTTACATTTAATCTAATAATATATGTAAAATATAATGATATCTTTACTGTGTAGGCAAATCATTTGTTGTATATGTAACATAATGATGTCTTTATTACACAGGCCAATAAACTTTTTAAAAACAGTAAGCAAGTTTGGATTTGTCCAGTTGTTTGTGCTCTTTCTGTATTTTATTAATACAATCAAAGATATTGACATTACAGGAAATTAACAAAACATATTTTCTGGTATTAAAGTAGCATGCTTAAATAATTGGGGTTTGCTGATTGCTAATTCTTCTAAGTCCTTAGGAATATGTGTTGATCCTGTATGTGCTGATAATGTATTAGGGTCATATACATATATTCAACTTTTGAATGGTTTTCAAAGATTAATATTATTGTTCACATACATGAGTTTTGATCCATTGTGCCCCATGCATAGCATGCAGTTTTCAGTGCCCACTTTAAGACACCTAACTCCCTGCAAATAGTCATATTCATATTGTTTACAGGTGGTCTATAGGAAAAATGCCTATTTGGATTTTTTCTGTCTAGCATCAGAATGCTTCTGTCAAGGTTACACATTCATATCTGTCCGACGTACAAAGAATGTTATGCCAAGTTGTTTGCTGGGTTTACTTTTTGAGGGAAATAATATTGATCATATTGATCTCGCGCAAATATTGTTGCAGTGAGTTTGTTCCGTTCAGTGTCAAATGTCTCTTTTTATCATGGGGTCATTCCTTCAAATAATGCCCTCTGAAGATTGCCCTACAATGCCAGATTTTCCCTTTAAGGAGTGAAGGATAGTAATGTAAAAAATGAAAGACAGAAAGACCTAAGTGAGCGAGCTCAACGGTCACCTACACCAGGTATTGGTCAGCTCCACCAACAGGGGGCAGTATGATCTATAATCTTTCAGAAAATAAACACTGTGATGGATTCAGAAACAGAAGATATGAGATATGTTTAGCATCTCTTGTGACAGTGGAGAAAGGTAAAGCTAGAGGATGCAATCTTTGGGCCTATGTCCATCAAAGCCAGGTGGACATCAGTTAAAAACACTAGGAGCTCTACTGAGCGCTTTATGAAAAGCACAGATTTTTTTTTGGCCTCTTCTTGGTTGCTGTGTCACAGAATGTATGCAGAAGTAAAGTAACTATATGTCAGATCATATATTAAATGATTAATTTATTAGATTTATTTGTAGTCTAAATTGAGTGAATTAATCAGCCTATCATCTTTTATATAAAGGGCACAACCCCACTTTTATTGGTTTTAACTTTTTGTATCAGCTTATATCTCTCTGTATTATAATCATCCCCATCCTCTGCACCAAGCCATGTCTCTGTGATCCCAACAATGTTGTAATTACCATTACTCATAATAGCCTTGAACTCCAAAATTTACTTTTTATGCCCCTAGTATTCAAACACAGTCCTCCCTTCCCACTCCCAATTTCCTGAAACCACCTCTATTAAAGGGCTGTTCTGAATGATAATATAATATAATATAATATAATATAATATAATATAATATAATATAATATAATATAATATAATATAATATAATATAAGCATGGTTCTCTGATTGCTAATACTGTACTTGGCTATGGTATGATCAATCCCAACAGGCTGTAAATCCCTACCCTAAAAACTACCAAGCCAAGCTAATTTAAATAATCCTCTACTCCTTTAAGCATACACTTGCCCAACCAATGCAGGTCTACCCCTCTGGTTCAGGTGTAATTTGTCTTGCTTGTACAGTTTATCCTTGTTCCAGTTCTCCAAGTTTTGTTTCCCTTTGCTTGGTATGTACAGAATGTCAGAGAAGAGCACCATGGAGGTTCAGCTCCAAATGTTTTCCACTGACTCGATGCATTTGCCCTGCAGAACCTCAAGCCTACCCCTTCTTATGTCATTGGCCCCAGTATGGACCATGATCTGGCCAGGGGCTTATCCACACGCTCCAGGGGGTTTCCGAAGTCAGCACCAGGAAGCACTTCATGTCTTGCAATAACGCTATGCTAACTTCTTCACTAATGCGCCCCTCTCACGAACTCCCGTTCCCCTGGAGGGTGAGGCTGTCTGGGTGCGCTGGGGCTCATCAGTCCTCCCACAATCACAGGCCAACTGCAGAGGCAGGAAATGGTTGGTCATTTTGGATTTGACTTGAGCTTTAGGTAGATAAAGCAGTGGGATTTTGTCTTTGATGAGGTGCATGGAAGTGAAAGTGGCTGTAGAGATGACAATATTTTAATGTGAGGAACTAATACAAGCTGGTACATTGATTATTAATTATGGTACTGAGGTTAAGAATATTACAGCTGAGTCATATAATATAGACAGAGAATATGTTCTTGGGAATGATTTGTGGGAAAATAAAATGGTGCATTGGATGTTGACACAACTGTCATGACAAATATTAACAAAAAATATACACAAAAACTGGCCAAAGGCCTTTTATTTGGAAATAAAAAAGGACTAAAGTCTAATAATATAATAATAATACTGCACATCCAGGGACACCATAACAAAAAGCACAAAAAGTCCTCCGCTTCAGCCTAAAAGGCTATGCTTAAATGCAAGTCCAAACTGAAGGCAAGTGATAGTACCTGGATTGATTGGAAATCACAACCAGGTGAACCAGCCTGTTTAGTGAGGCCGTTGCTGTTCAAATCCCTGCCACCTGAAAGTGGGAACAGGAACTGACAGCAGTCCAAGGGCACAAACTGGTGCCTGCATAGAGCACTTCCTGTTCAATCAGGCTCCGCCTCCAGGGTCAAAGACCAGACAGCCCCTCGGTCCTAGAAGGCTAATGATAGAAGTGCACTGACTCTGCTGGGGACAGGGCAGTAAGGCAGTGGCCCCTGTTGGCACTGTAGACAGGCAGGGGTTTACGAGGGGCCTTCTCCCAGCCTCGTAGCAGCTGAGAGGAGTGGGCCCTCTTGGAAGGGTAGCACCGGCAAGGCAGTGGCCCTAGGCATGCCCTCAAGCAGGGGCAGTGGCCGGGCACTCTGGAAGGCCCACTGGGTCTGCAGGTGGCGAGGTGGCCGGGCACTCTGGGAGCGCCACCCTGGCTATAAATTGTCATTAATTTTATTAATTTAAATGTAGCCATTTAAAAGGTTATAAACTCATTATAGGGAGTGTGAACGGCTATGAGCCACCTGTCATGAAAAACCAGTGGGACCTTAACACGCTACAGGTATGGATAACAGTCTTTTTTTATCAAACAAAATGTATCAATGTAAAATTGGTTTAAAAAGAAGTTTCACAGTTTCACACAGTACAGTTTCTTTGTGTGTACTTAAATGGTTAATCATTAGACATAATGTACAAAACATATTGTGGTTTTATCTTTGTTAAATTAATTTGTAAATGCGGTGCTGTAGATGAATCTGTTATGGGATGCAGCGAGAGCAGTGTGGCTGAGCCCATGAAATGTAACAGCCTCACTTCACCTACGAAGCCGCAAGCAACACCCTTTTCATCAACAGTAACCACAGCTTCTGTTTGGTTTTGAGTTAGCAAGCTTACAAATTAGCTGCATTCTGAGCTATACACTGTACTGCTGAGCAGTATCATAAATAACAAGAAAAAGAGAGTGGGTGGGGGTGGAGGAATGCTTTTACATCATGGTTACTGCAGTCATAGCTAAAGTTAGCCGGCTACTTCCCAAACTATCATAACTGCTGAACTAACCTAACGTTATCTACCACATCTATGAAAGCTGCTGCACAATATAACGTGTTAAGCAGAGGTATTATGGCCTCCGTGTTTAGTTGCTGTATGTGTCATTGACGATGCAATGGTAGTTTTAAGTGAAACAGGCAATGTATGCATATGCGTAGGCACCTTCAACGATGACAATATAAGTGGCGTAAGCTAAATGCCTTGCTATTGAGTTAAACCAGCGTTATAACGTCATCAGGCCCCGACTTTTGTTTGCATGTCCCATATCCGCACGAAAGACAAAGGCTGCGTTCCAATCCGAAAAAATGCTTGCTTCTTCGTGCTCACTTCCCTTCAATCAAGGGGGGAATCCCCAAAAAGTCCCGTATGCAAGATGACTGCCACCGTGAGGGCGATTCCAATCCAGATTTGTTGAGGGAAGGGCGAATTTTCATTTGCTCAAGCCCCCGGTTTCACTCCCTCCAACGGAGCCAACAAAAATCATCCCTCCAAGCGTTGATATTGCCCAGAATGCACGGCGATGCTTGCTCGCTTGCCCACGTGTTAAACTTTATTTGAATATTATGCTCTTGCTACCAAAGAACAAGCAAATTTAAAAACGTTTACCAAGTTCAAAGACCTCTGTTGCCGATCGATTATACAATCCATTCGCTAAAATGCTATGTTGTTGGTGGTGGTCGTATTTTAAATCTTACAGATTCAAAGGAAATGCCCAACACTCAATAGCCGCTTATCAAGTTCATTGGTAGTCCAAAAAAAATATACGTTTTGACCATGAAGTTTTAATCATAAGCTCTCATAACCTGGTGGAGGCATAGCTGCCGTAGCCATGCATTTTGTTAAGAATAACCTAAATTTTCTGAATATTTAAATGTAACAGTTATGCTACCTTTAGCTTCAATCATTCGCACAGCATGAAATAGAATCTTCTGTTGAGCACGAATTGTTTTCAAATCGCCATTTAAACATACCGGTATAATTGCCTATGTATATCGTAGCATAATTCCGGGTTTATTCGTCTGATATTGACATTGATTTTTATTTTTTGTTCATCATTTTACCTGTCTCTACACATATGTACTTTTAAACCCTGTTACACCTTACACTTATCATTACTTGGTTACTGTTGCAATTAGTTATTGATCTGTTTTACCATATTTTATCGTTACCGATTTTATTAATTGTCTGTACTTGTCTATGGGAATCACTTCGGGATTCACCCTGCTCAAAAGGTGTTACACAAATAATTATAGTAACTATTGTTATGATTGCGATAATTATTCAATATGATTATTAAATTGTGCATACAAATAACTGGTTTCACACTGGAAAAGCTTAGCAACTTTATTGAAAATAACATCACATCTATTAATAGTAAATAAAAACATCGATTTAAAATGATTTAATGCTCATGGAAAAATAAGGATTTTGGCATGGGGAATATGCTAGATATGTAGGCATATCTAGCTAACATGCATCTTCACTGTCTAACTATATTAATGGTTAAGTTGCATAACGTAGCCTAGACAGAACTCTCTCCGTCTTTAGATTGGTTTTGCGGTGGAGAATTTAACTGGAACAGGTACTGCAGCCTGCAAGGGACACATCGCGGCAATCCAGGCCTTGCGAAGGAACGCAAAGTGAGGAAGAACCGCGAGGGTCATTCCAATTCGAAAAGCCACGAACCCTCCCCTCCATTGCTCCCCCTCGCTCGGGAAGGGCTCCTTCGCCTGCTACGTCACTGGAGGGCTCACTCGATTTGAGGGAAGAAGTGAAGGGAGGATTTTATTTCGGATTGGAACGCAGCCAAAATCTAGTTCTGTTCTCAAAATCAAGTGAACTTGCTACAAATTTTAACGGATCTTTTTGGAGTTCAAGACAATGAACCAAAATACACGTCGTTTATTAACATTTTTTCATTTGCTGCCGCATGGAGCTTAGTCAGGCCAGTATCTAATTTGAGAACTGGTCTGATAACCAGGCTAAAATTTCCCAGATCACCATAACCTTTTTAAGATCAGGATTCAGCCTCGTTGTTATTGTGCATTTTGACTTCACTTACAAACGTTTCATCATTCTGAAAAGAATTCCATGTGCTTGTATAACTCATTGGATTGTAGCGGATTACAATCTCTGGCTGATATTACAGGCTGTAATACTATATCAAAATAATATTTAGAGCGTAATAATATTTAATTATTAAGATGAATAATCATCTCATGTAGGATTGTAATTTACCGATCGTCTAGAGCACATCCAGCACTACATTATGTCTGAACTTGGAACAGTTCTAAGCCCCAAGAGCCGCTGCCAAACTATGACCTGAGAAGCTGTCTCTCTGTGTCAAAAATAATTTTGCTGCCATATCTGCCTTTCTTTGTACATTTTCAAGAGCTACTCTAAATGTGCCTTGTTCGAGTTTAGCCATCACATTATACAACAGCGCTTCAATTAAATTGATTTAATAGTGTACGTTTCAGTTTTTTTCTTCAAAATTGGAATCCATTTTCAACATGGAATTTCATTAATAAGTGCAATATAATATTCAACAAAAGTTTTAATACATTCTGCATGGAAATATAAAACCAAAGATTAATAGACAGGAAAGAGAAAAGCAGCCAAAGTCACGAGCTGGCTGGCCTATGAAGACTGTAAGGACCTTTTTTTATGTGGGTTTAACATTTGACCTTGATACACCTTTATTTTCTTGAAAAATGTTTGAAGTATGTGTACTTTTTCTTATCAACCAGTCCTGCTAGTGTTTCTCGACATCACCGTTGGCCAGCTCTGGTCCTGCAGTGCGTTATGGCGAGTTCCAGAGGAAAGAAGCTTCATTGAAGGAAAAATGGGATTCGTTTCCATACAGCATCAGTGACTCAGTGATTTGGATGAATGAGTGCATTGACAGTTGAGAGAGAAACAGATTTTATTGGTTCAAACGAAAACCAACAGATCTTTTCTACCACCTGTCGCATCATTTGAGTTTTACTCAACTTGAATTGATGTAATGTATTTGCCTGCCTTCCTTCCTTCACACTAACTACTCCCTGTGTGTTCACCTTGCAGTGGATATTGTTACAGACAGGCCATTTGTGATCACATGAGTGCCAGGATGATCGACTAGATAGCCTGTTGTGATTTTATTATTTTTGTTAATCATAATAATACATTTTATACTTGGTGGATCCCCTAGAACACTTCGGCTTGCTTGCGTAAAATAAGGGTTGACGTTGTTCGAATGGTTTGACCCAGTGACGCGACTGGGATGACGGTGTATCTGTTGTGGTTAGCGCGGCAATTTTGGAGTGTGTGTTTCTGGCTGGCTGCAAGTAAGCCAGTGAAGCGGGACTCGAAAATCCTCGGAGACTACGGACACTGGAATCCACGTTTTCCCTTGTGGGAATAGCAACTAACCAAAAGGTGGATCTTTTACGAAAAAACTAAATGAACCGTTTGCTGGAGGCCAGCGATTACACCCCGCATCCCAAAGACCGGGCTGTCCGCGGGGAACCAGGTAACGTAACGTTTGCAGAGATACAGTAAACATACGAGCCCGAGACAACGCTTACGGTGGAGGGAAAACTCGGTAAGACTGAGCTAGCGGTATCTCTGCCCAGGGAGGCTGTGACAGTATCATTTGCTTGTCATTAAAATTACAACAATTCCAACCAAATAACTCAGAATAAGTGCAAAACTAATCACTTACTGTAGATATGCAGGCAAGTATAATACATCGAAATGACTTTTCTCTTTCAGAACATATTTTGCAGGGAGAATAGTTGCTATAAATTGTGTATTGTGTAAGCTAATATTGCTTTCTCTTCAGCCATTAATCTCGGGACAAGACTTCACAATTGTGTTGATCTACTTGTGTTGGAAGTTAAGGAGGAGGAACCAAACACAGATGAAGGAGCGAGTCTGGGATGAAACCATTTTTTTTTTTTTTATTGTTTCAGTGTAATACAGAATCCGAACAACACTTGGATGTGATCAGCTATCACCCAACTATATCCACCCAGTGAATTATGTTCAGTATTTCTCAGCTTTCTGCACATCACCGGCCTGTCCAAACACGTAGCCAACAGTCAGATCGCTCAAGTCACGTTTCCGGATGTTATTGAAAGTGAATGACTTCCGTTGGCTGTGTCACCCGTATTGCTTTCAGGGTTGGGATTAGTGTTAGCTGGTACTGGTGGAGTGATGCCAATGATCTGTAGGGAGAGGGTGGAGTCAGCAGGAATCTCTCACCCTCCACCAGTCAGCCCTGCACATCATTATAACTCACATGTGAAAATGCCTGCCTAATGACTAATTTCAAAATAACAGCGCAGATAGCATCTCTGTAGCCTTGCCTGTGTCTGGGGGTTGCCCCTGAAAACCACCAGTGTGCCTGTTGCTTAGGGTATATTACAGTGGCCTACACAAATCTACCAAAGGTCATCTCTTGAATAACTGTTTAGAACAATTGAACATGCACTTCCTCATATCCACCACCAGGTGTCACTCGAGAACTGGTGAAAGAACAGTCAGGAGAAATAGGTGCATAAACCCCGAGACAAGCACAAAGCTCTTTAAATTGCATTTACATTGGTAAACAGTGATAGCAGCCAAATGAAAACATCATGTACAGCAAATATGGATGAATATATTGTGTTGTATGTAGGAACGGCGTCAAGAAACTGATGCTTATGGTGCTGAACTGTGCTGTTGCTCTTGTGGGAATACTTTTATTGTAAGTCATTTTCCTGAAGATAAATCCAGATCTCCAAATGGAGGCCTGAATGTGTGAATATCCACACTTAGATTATGGTGTTTTATGAGCACATGTGCAATCTTATATTCATAATGTTTTTCAGCCTCACGCACTGAAACTCTGATTCATTATCTTGCCAGTTTTGCTGCAGTTATTATGTGTGATTTTTGCATCCCTTGAGACTTGATGGATTGTGTACTCCTTCTGTTCATGTTTAGAGCAGAACAGAATAACCTTATTTTTGCCATAGGTAATTTCAGGTGAAGTGCAGGTCAAACAAGCATCTAAGTAACTGACATAAATTTCATCAAGAAATTAAAGAAACTGCATTTTAGGAAATCTCTAAAATTACGTTACCATTTTAACAACTCAGAATCTAAGACCTATATTTAGAAAATATAACACTCAAGTAAACACATTTAAGATACCACCCAAAACGAAAAACAGTCATATTTTTAAGGGAAGGGGACGTGACATCACTGGAGGAAGCTACTGTCTGTAGTCCAGACCCTTTATTGTTGTATGATTCACTGAGTGCACCGCAAACACCTAAAAGTAATCTTTGGGTCATACATTGCATGACTAAGATGCCACATGACAAAACGTAGCCCTTTGCAGTGGTTTGCAAGCGACTGCGTTCTTTCCACCTTCTCCTCATCAGTACTCCAGGAGGTTCTGGTTGGACCTGTGGAGTTTTCCTTTGCTGTCTCTAAATATCCATTAAGAGGGTCAACCAATGACAGGACTTTTGCCACAGTGTAATTGTTCTTGGTCACAATCCTTCAAGTTCAAGTTCAAGTTGGAAATCTTAGTGTTAACAATAGAGACATTTTATATATATATTTATATATACAGAATCTGCTTTATAATCTGATTTTCACCATTTACCCTGGCTGAGTTGGCAACTTATCTGTACTACTAACTGTAGTGCTGTAGTGGTAACTATGTACTGTAACTCCATATAGGTATACTGTTACTCCAATGCTCATATGTTTGAATGGTAGTGAGGCTTATTGGTGGGTATACTGTTTGAGGAGATGGGCATACTGTAACTCCAAAGCCCATATGTATTGATGGTAATAAGGCTAATGGGTGGGTATACTGTGACTCCAAAGCCCATATGTATGAATGGTAATAAGGCTAATAGGTGGGTATACAGTCTGAGGAGGTGGGCATACTGTAACTCCAAAGCCCATATGTATGAATAGTAATAGGGCTAATAGGTGGGTATACTGTAACTCCAAAGCCCATATGTATTAATGGTAATAAGGCTAATAGGTGGGTATACTGTCTGAGGAGGTGGGCATACTGTAACTCCAAAGCCCATATGTATTCATGGTAATAAGGCTAATAGGTGAGTATACTATCTGAGGTGGTGGGCATACTGTAACTCCAAAGCCAATATGTATTAATGGTAATAAGGCTAATAGATGAGTATACTATCTGAGGAGGTGGGCATACTGTAACTCCAAAGCCCATATGTATTCATGGTAATAAGGCTAATAGGTGGGTATACTGCACATCCCCTGAGGATTAGGTGGGTATAATCCATATAAACGCACATAACCTCATCTACACCACTGTCACCAATACTGGTTCACTCATTAAAGTGTTTCTTAATGAGACCCAAGAATTGTGTTTGGCTGCTATTCATGGGTGTTTCAGTGAATGTAGTTAAAATGTCAAATCACTCAAACACTTGTGCTAATTAAACGATTAAGAGCAAATTATATGAAATTCAAACTTCACGAATTCCCTCCTCACCCCCTTGGCCTGTAGTGTGTGTGAGCTCTGTTGGACTGATGTGGCTTCCAGCTGCAAGCAGGTGCTTTCCTGGGTGGCAGCAATGCGTCTTCATTAACGTAAAGAAAAACTCTTCTAATTACTGTAACCCACTTTCTCCAAATCTCCTGATGCTCTCCATCCATCTGCTTGGCAGGCTTCGGGATCATAATTTCAATTTAAAACACATGAGGGGAAATCCTAGCTCAGGAAACTCTTTTTAATGGCTAGATCTGGGCCTTAGGAATGCGGTGAATGACTGAATGCGCGCAAATGCCAAGAACGTTCAGGTCTAGCCTAACATTATGTAATCAACTATTCCTGCTCCATATTATATCGTCTGGTAAAGACACAAGAATTCGAAAAAGCAACAAACCTCAGAATTATCCTTTAAATAAAGCCAGTCAGGTCATAGTTATTGTTTTTCACGGTCCGCAGATCGAGTATTGCAATCGATACGGTTTTGATTTTTTCACTCTGATCATACAAAAGGAATTATAAAAGGTTTTCGACCTTTTTAAAACAAAGCGATTAATCTTTTTTACACACTGATGTGTGAAATCCTATATTTCCCAGCAGTCTGAAACATATGGATTCCATAGGAATTCTGGCCGTGGAAGAGGAATGCTTTATTATTTATGTGATTTAGTCATGTCTGGTTCTATCCATCTCCACCTGCTTCTCTTGCTTTTGGAGACCTTGGAATAAAGACGTTCGCTTATTGACACGAGCCCCTGCCACCTCTATCCTTTCCAAGATAATCAAGGACACCATGTCGGAGCAGGGCTGGAGCTGCTCGGGGGTTGAAATAGTGGGCCAGCCGGGCCTCGGGTCGTTTTAAGAGGATGCACCATCTTAACTTCTTAGCCGGTCTAATGCGATATTAATATTTCATCCGTTGGATGCCCGTGTATGATCAAAAGTTAAAAGCAACACTTGAGACTGATCTTCAACAAAAAGCCTTTTATAATAAAACATTCATAAAAAAAAGAGCAGCTTGTCTGAATATTGATTACAGTGCTGCACTTGTGGTTTGGGTGTGTTAGTGCAACATGGAGCTGATAGATGTCCTTGTAAACAACGTCCCATATTGAAGCTGTCCTTGATGGACACTGCGCCTGGTATACGCTGTCCTTATAGAGACTGCTTCTGGGTGAGGCTGTCCCTGATAACAGAATGTCCTGATTTGCACTATCCCAGAATAAGACTGCCATGAGAAACACTATCCCTATAGGATTCTGTCCTTGATTGGGCCTGTTCCTTGTTCCTGTTGACACCACCATTGATTGAAGCTGTCTTGGTAGACACTGTCTTTGATTGAGACTGGTAGCCTCTACCTTTAACAAACAGTCTCCCTGTTAGTCTGTCCTATAGACGGTGCCATTGATAAAGTCTGTCTCAATAGTCACTGTGTGTGATTGAGACTTTCCCTGGAAGCAGTCTGTCCTGAAAGACATTCCCCTGGGTAACACTCTCCAGATAGATGCTGTCTTGGATCGAGGCTACCCTGACACACAGATGTTCTATTTACTCACCTAACTATATATATAATGCTCAAGAAGGTGAACAAAACATAACATTTGCTAACATAATCTGCTTGCTACAAATGTTTGCCTATGTTGCCTACTAATTCTAGCTAAGGTTAACTAAGCATTAAAGGTAGTGCAAGGTCAACAAAAATGGCAGGCGAACGCCAAAAGTACAGGGAGGTGAACAATCAATCAACTCGTCAGTAGTTCCCATAGTTACGAAGAAAAATGTACATAGCTCAGCTGGTCTTTTTATTCTTCATGTTGTTGGAAAATAACCACAAAGTTCCACGCTCCATACAGCTGAACTTTGGTTTGGACTAAAGTCAATGGTCGGTTGGGTTCTAATGATTCATCGATTTTATATTTTGCCTTATTTTTTAAAGGGAATCTGTGGATTTATCACATTGATGAATTTTCCTGTTTGCTTTCATATTCACCTTAATGAAGTTATGAGCAAGAAAAATGATATGCTCCAATTGACCATCATGAAAAGCATCGTTCCCTAAGATTTCCTCTTGGTTGAATTCACGTTGAATAGTCAGCGCCGTACTCTCAATATTAAAAGTTCTCCCTCTGCCATACTGCCAAGAAATTATCTGATTTGCTGCCTCTTTGTGAATAATTTTGTAGTCAGTGGTTAAAAATATATCTATTGAAATCATAACAAACCAGACAGCACTGAAACCTCATTTTATGAACCATAACCTCAGAGATTAAGGAAGTGCACAGAAAAGAAGGAACCCTGAAAATGATTGTCACGTTTGAATATAGACTGTCTATAGCAGTGCCTCTCTAGGACTTCCTGTCCTGCTCGGTTGTGTTCCTCTTCCAGACCCTGGCGACAGAACAGCCGGTGCTCATTCGGGCGGTGAGCAGACAGGTCTATCAGAAGGACCTCAGTCTGGCGTTAGTCAGGGCTCAGGGGGTGATGAATTCAGAATGCATCATACGCATTCGTTCTGGTTAAAAATAAAATCGTTCTCTTGTGCCAGAAACGGCCAATAGCCCAGTCTAATCAGTAGAGAAAATGCTTTCATTTTACATGAGTGGCCGATTTCGCTGTAAACCCATTTCGGTACTACCTTTGGACGGTCTGTAACATTAGGACAGTCCTTTGGACAGTGTCCTACAGGAAGATGGAGGCTGAACGCAACAATCGGTTGTTTTATTGAAATGGACGCAGGCTTGTCTGCTTGAGTGGTAGAAGTACAGCTGTCGAATTTGTGGTTTCAATGGGAAATATTGCAGGTTTACAGTAGCGTATACGATGCACAGTCAAGCCTTACAAGCCCTCTGAAAATAGTCCACCATTGTCCAAGACGCAGAGCATTTAAAACCAATTTGAAATGGATCACAAAACTTTCTCATAAGACTGGGATCGCTTCACTGAAATGGCTCCATCCACATTTCGGCGAACTTCTAAAGGAAGCAACGCCCTCTACTACGGAAATCTTTTGTCCTAAACCACAGCTATCAGTTTCATAAGGTGAGGGATCGTCAAATTTGTGATGTTTGTTTTGTGTTTACGGTACAGCGAGTTGAATGAGGTAATACATCGAGACTAGAAGACAGCGCTGTCTCCCTTTCTCTCTCAGTGCAACGTAGGGTGGTTCATGTCCCACGGTGTCAGCTAGAGGTCAGCTGGCCCATGTCTGGGTTGTCCATTAGAAGGCTATTTAGCGTATTATTTCTTCAGTGGGAGTGATAGACCAGCAAAAATGAATCATTATCCCCACCCCCACCCCCCATCCCACCCTTGCGAGCAATCAATAATGAAAGATCATTAAAATGAATAGATGCACGTCCTTTTCTCTCCGGTTGCTAATTATGAAATCATTGTCGGGGGAAGGAAGATTGAAAGAGAGAGAGGGGCCTTAAAAGGCTCCTCTCTGGTTGTCAGGAACTCGTATTTGACATCAGGAAGATGGCCGTTGACAGGCCTTCTCCTCAGACCTCTGAGCCTCTTGCTTTTAAACGCTTAAGAGAGACGTCGGGAACGCTCGATACGACCATGTCCGTCCGTTGCGCGGCAATGGAAATGCGTGCAGGTGCATAGTTGTCGAGGACGATGCATGAGTATCTCACGGCCCTTGCCAATAAACGTTGGGGGCTTGAACTTGAATGACACAAAGATTTGTTGATCAAACACCTTTTAAGTTTGGGGGTTCTGTGCCCTTCAGCATCAGTCATCACAAAATTCTTTACCAAATTATGGAAGGACCCTGAAAATAGATTAGTATGAAGGTCATGGACCGACACATTTTCATATGTCCTCCAAAGGACATCTGCACACTCAACAACATTAATCTCACCAGTTCAGAGTGCCTGGATCCATGCTATCACACTATATTTAGTCAAAGAACCCCTTTTTTCATTTTATTTCAGAAATGCATGCGCAAAATCAAATATGCTATCTTTTATAAGACAGAAAAAATTCAAGGTCCTGCATGGCCAAGCAATTACCCCGTTAATGTCACCCTTGTGGTACGTAAGACGTGCCCTCCTTGATAGAGGTATATCCACAATTTATGGTGTGCAGATGTTCAAAGCATGAGGGGGGTAGAACGGCCTTGCTTAAACGAATCCCAGCTCTTCCCCCATCTCTGCCTTTGCGCTTAGTTTATAAAAGCCAGCAGAAGAGGCACTCTGGGATTACAATAGGAAAAGAGGAGATCTAATAAAGATGAATGGATGAGCTGTAACTTCTAAGCAATTCTACATGCGGGGGAAAAGGAGCAATGGAACACCCCGGGTCTTCAGACGTGTGTTACGATATTGTGTGCAGGCCTTTTATATTTATTTGCCCAGCAGACACCCTTTACTGTGGTCACTTGTGTTTTAGATATAACTCATACCACTGGATATGCTATTGAGTAGGCCAGTATCCTGATTCAGTACCAAGGAGTGTGCCTGATTCATTTCTATGGAGTGAGCCTGGTTCATTACAATGGAGTTAGACTGATTCATTAAGGAATAAGACTGATCCTATACCTTTGATTAAGACTGATTCAGCACCATAAGACTGAATCTGTACCATTGAGTTAGACTGATTCACTAAGAAGTAAGAATGATCCTGTACCATTGAGTACGACTGATTCAGCACTATAAGACTGATCCTGTATCATTGAATAAGACTGATTCAGTACTATAGAGTAAGACTGATTCTGTACAATGGAGTAAGTCTGCTTTAAAATTATACTCAAGGGTTAATGCTGAAGGGCCCTACTTGGGACCTGAATTTGAATTTTTGAATTCAGTCTTCTATACCACAATAACAGCAACAAGCGTCAATCTGATTTTACTATATTTACCACAAATTTGTAGGACCTCAGCAGCATTTATGGATATATAATATAATATGTTATAATATAAAATAAATGATGTTATATATATATGACCGTCATCCAGTAATACAACCCTCAGCACATTTGGTATGCTTTAAAAGTTTGGTTCATTTGATTTAAGTCACCTACAGCTGTTAAGTTTGTTTTGGCATTGACCTGCTTGAGGGCTAGACTATGCAAATTTTGTTGAACCATGTCTCTCACACACACGCACACCTGTGTGTGTACGTCACACAAGAAAGACGGGGAATACGTAATGGGATACATTTGAATATGCTTTTGTGCTTCTTTATTGTATATACAGACACAAAAAAACAGGATATTTGAAAACATTACATTATCATCTGTCAGAGGTAACCATAACATATAAATATCATGATGACTTTATTTGAAAGATAAGGAAAAGGAGAAGAGGAAGGCTGGATACGTTAAAAAAAGAAGGGATCAGGAAAAAGGTGTGACTGGAGCTTTAAATAGTGAGGCTATTTCGGGACGGGCTCGGATGAGCAGGCGGAGCACGGGGTTGCGTTCTGTCACCATGACGATGGCAGATTTGGAATGTCGCTCCATGGAAAAAGTCTGGAGGACGGGCAGGTGGTACACAGGAGCGTGGCATCGGTCCCATGGCAGATGACTGTTTTTCGCCGCGATGGCCCCACCCCGCCCCCCACAACTCACTCCACTAATGCCGTCAAAAAGACGTCAAGAAAAAGCTGTATCGGACCCTTTTTTCGAAACCTATAAATACCTTTTAGCGAACATCCCCTTGCAATCGGTGTAGGCCAAGCTGCTGGACAAACTTCCAACAGTCGTGTGAAAAAACGAAGACATCCATGTCAGCCAATATTAGTTTTAACTTAGCCTATCACTGCTAGACTTTCAGGGAATCTTTGAATGTAAAACATCCAGTATGTAAGGGATACGTATTGCATATTTTCATTTTAAGATATTCCCCATATGCTGTAGATATGTAAATTAAGACTGCCACAAAGGCAACTCATATTTTTGAAAATATTTGGCAGTATGATGAACTTTTATAATGTGTTCCATATAACATGCGTAAAATTATAGATGTTAGAATGATGATAATTGGATCAAATTCAAGTATATGCGGTTTCTTTGATAAAATATGTTCAAACACATTCCTTACATGAGGTTTTTGTATTCTAATAATAGTCAGGGGTTTGTGCTTGATGGAAAACTCTCCTCATTTTAGAAACCCTGCATAAAAAAATCACATATCAATCACTATCTGTTTATATTTCAACATTTATTAGGCATATAGAGACAAGCTTGATTCTTCCCTGGTTTTATATGGTCAATTGGTATAAGAAAAAAAAGAGAGAAAAGAGCCAAAGAAATACGCTGAAGGTCTTAAACTAAAACGCAGCCATATGGTCAGGGAAAGGAACGGAAATGAAGAATACATTCAACATGCACAGACAAATAAAAACGTAAGGGTAATTGATTCAATATGATTATTTTACATGGAAAATATTGTTTCAACATTCAAGGAAAATTTGCTATGCCACACTGACATGTTATATCACCAAAGACAGTCGGAAGGATCAAAAATAATATGTATTGTCTGTTAAAAAGTGTTCCACAGACGGACGAGTATGTCACCATGTCTTGATCATGCCATAGGCGAAGATAGCAATATTAGACAGCTGGGGCTGGCAAAAACCATTACCAAGCTAACACATTTCTTTGTACAATGCCTGTACATAATTGGAGCCACATTATATCCTTGTCTTCACAGTAATGTGCAAATATTACTAAAATGGCTTTTTAAATATTTTTGAAGACCATGTATGGTAAACATGGAACACCCTTTTAAATTCCCATAAATATTTCATATTCAGAAGGAAATACATTTCACTGTGTGCCAGACTGTGTGAGAGTTAGAGTTACAATCATGTCTGGCTGAAAACAAAGAAGGATAAGGCACAATGTATAACTATCCCATACTTAATCATGCTACCACATACCTTATGAGTGGAAAAGTCATTCCTATTTATTTTGTTAGCTATGTAAAGGTATAGTAAGCTAAATAATAATTTGCCGTCGGTATTGCTTGCATGCTCTAGAAAGATATTTACAACGTACAAATAATCACTTTAGACAATGCGGAAGATCTTTGATCTTCTACAAGAAGAAATCTTGCAGTTCAGTTTTGACATCCTTTCTTTGGATTCTCTGACAAAAACCTGGAAGCCAGTACAGTTTTGAAATACAACCTAAAGTGCATTCATACCTACAATCACAACAGTCTCTAATAGCCTAAGAAGCCTAAGCAATAATCCCACCAAAGGTAAAATCCTTTGGTATCTAGAGAGCCATTATTGCCAGCTTATTTTCTTTTTCCCCCTTCTGTTGAACAAATGAGAAAGGCTAGAGGATAAAATCGAGATATATTAGGTAGGAAACAACAAGTGTATTTACATGCACACTTACTTGCATTTAGTCTTACAAAAGTGCTAGGCCAAAGCCCTGAAAAATTCTTGTGTATAATCTGAAATAATGGTTCTGGGATCCTGCAGGCGAATACACCACCTTTTCCAGTCGCAAACTTTCAAAGTAAGCTGGTCCAAAAGACAGGGGAAAAGTTCAAACCAATTTAAGTGCTCTGTGGTGGGGAGCAAAGATTTTGTATTGATCCAGACTGGTCAATGATCGACAGCACATGGGACATCACCTGTCAATTTCCCCAATGCTCTCTCGTCGCTAGTTTTGGTTTAACATGGAAATGGGACACATTTCTGCGTTCGAGGTCTTGGGCTGTGTCTCCTAAAGCCAGAGCTCCTTTGAGTACTGCTCACCCCTGATTGGCTGAAATTTTCTGTTCAACATCCAACCAGAGCTTGTTATTGTGAAGCTGCTTTCTCCTTGTGCTTTCTGTGGGAATAAGCTTGAGCCAAGGCTAAGGGACACGCTAACGGTGGTGTATTAACTCTTGCCTGCAGGACCCATTCATTAGTTAGACAGAGAAATAGCACAAGGACAGGAAACATCTACCAAAGAATCGTTAAACAAGATTAAGGCATACATTATTGGTACAGTTTCTACAAAGGACATTACGCATACTTGATTATCAATGGACCCTAAGACAGAGATAAAAAGGCAATATAAGTACAATCCTTGGACTTTTGCTTCCAGCTGTTTTTTTTTTTTTTTTACTGTAAACATTATTAAAAGAAAAAAATATGATAATAATATCAATACGAAACATGACTTGGTTATAAACAAACAGAGCAGGTTTTGCGCCTTGATTTCCCTGGCGATGTAAGGCACCTATTTGGCTGCTCCTTTTCCGGTAAGATGCTACAATTGAATATTACTGCCTAGAAAGTTCCTTGTCCTATTATTGTGTGATTGTGACACACTATGACATAACTACTAGAATTGTTGTTCTGTGAATGAGCATCCCTTTTTAAGGCAGAGTGGATCATGGTGATTGTTGTAGATTTTTTCTCTTTCGAGGTAAGGCTTTTTTTTTTTTCAAATGCGACATTCAATCGTGATGTAGTTGTATAGCTTGAAACTCAACAGCACAGTCTCTGTTTGACACAGCGTTTTTCCGGATCATGGCGGTCAGCGCGTTGGGTCTTGTGTAGTTCTTGGGGTTGAGAAGTGGAAGCCCGGGCACAGCACAAAAATTTGGGTCGAGAATCTGTTCCATCCCTTTGTTCTGCCTGTGTTCCCGTGGAGCTTGTTGGATAGTGTTCGACGATTGTGGGTTGCCAGGTTTTCGAACATCTAGGCATGGCTGTGGACCGAAATGCTGGAGAGGTCGTTGCGTATGATTTCATTAACTGTGAGGAAGACAATAAAAAATACATTGTAAGATAAAATGTTGATATATACATAAAACAAAAGATTGTGTCTGTGCTAGTATCTTGAGCACAGCAACACCCATACCTACAGGCTATCAGTTGTCTTTAAAGAGAGAATCGTCAAAGTTTACCATCTATCCTGTTTTAAACAATGGTGTTTGAATACTGAACTAGCAAAGCACACCTGGCAATTCCAAACTGAGGAGCAAAATTTTAAAAAAGGACACAAATTGTTGAAAAAGACAAGCTGAACAACCTTATGGTGCAACTCATGATCTTCTAATTCTTGAGCTCTGTTGCCAAGCAGCAACTCAAATTAATTTAGGACATGAAAAGTTGGGTACTTACAGCAACCTACATCCACAACAACCCACACAAAGACAATTTTTAGTAATCTGACAGCTGAGATAAATTGAATAGAGAGAGTTAATATGGTCAATGCATTTGTGAAATAGACATAGAGGCTAAACTTCTGATCTTGAAACTCCGCTGTAGTGTTAGTAGGAAAGGCACACCAGTAAAATTTCATAGTATTCAAAGATTGATTTGCTGCCTGCCTGTGACTCTGTCACTCATAAATATCTGTTCAATGGGAAAAACCTTATGCATTGAATGGCATATTTTAAAATTCAGGCCATAAAATTAAAATCCATTCCAAGGCAAATGGTCGTAAACATTAGTTCATTCCGTATTTTAAAGAAGCAAAAGGACTTTTTAAAACTGAGATGAATGCCTACTATTTGTAATAACTCGAAGTTGGCTATGCAAACTGGAGGAGGAAAAAGAAAAACAACGTGCAAACCTCAGCCGTGAAAGAAAAAACGCATACAAAAACACATGGTCACCAGTGTCCACAGCTGTGTTGAGACACGACCCAGTCGAAGCTCAGCATAAACACGAGCTGTGCCGTCTAACAGTAACAGTGTGAGAAACACTGCCTTCCCCCGGAGCCTTCTTGCGATCTTGTCTTTCCCTCTTTCCTGCCCGGAGTCGAACCCCACACAGTTCCCACACTCTGCGTATCGGCATGGCAGGAGGAGGAAGTGGCTGGACGTGGCGGGGGCCGGCGCTGAGTAAACAGTGGCGGGTCCGCAGGCCCGGCGATAGAGACAGATAGATACATGGTGGCCAGGCCACCTCCTTGTCTGACAACTCCCCCACTGTGATGAGGTCACACTCAGCTCTCTGGAGCCAGGGCAGGAAGATCCAACCATCGCTCTCTCCTTCCCTGTCTCTTTCCCTCCCTCCTTCACTCTTTGTACTGTTCTCCGCTCCCCTCTCCTCTTTGACCCCCTCTCCTTCTTACTCTTTCTCATCTTCTCCCAACTCACTTTCTCCTTGCCCTTTTCTCTGCACTTCTCTCTTCCCTCATTTATTTTCTCTCAATCTCTCCTTTTTTTCTGTCACTCACTGTTCTCCCTATCTCTCTCCCTTCCTCTCCTGAGTCCCTCGTTCGCCGTATCACATCCAGCTCTTAAGTCTGTACAACCCCAGCAAAGCGACCCTCCTACAATGTGAGTCCGTGGCTTACAATTTCGGCTGTTTTATGGTCATCTGAGGAAAGTAGCAAGGCTACAAAGAAACGAATAAGGAAAGGTAATATACTGAGACACTGCAAAACCTTATACTAAAATCCAAAATATCTGGGTATTGCTGTTAAATAAGGCCAGAGTGAACTGTGGTTTGTGTTCTTACATTCAGAACAGAAGCCTACGCCCTCGGACTCCACTGAGTTTTGTCACCTCTTGTTTAGCATTATTATTTGTCAAACAAATCTTCCCTCCCTCCCCCCCTCGGCTTGTTCCGTTTGAGGTTGACAGGGTTGTTGCCTGAGTGATAGATGGAAAGTTCAAGCTGAGCAAAAAGCATATAGATATTGCAGTGATTGAACAAGATGCAAGGTCTGCGGCACTTGAGTCATTAGAGGAAACTAAATTAATTGTCAATTTCCTGCCACAACGCCAAAATGATATGCCTTCACGATATTTGACTTTACTGATAGTAAAATGCAAATTTGGTATGCTAATTAACTCTTGATATGATATCTCCTTTTTAAAATAAAGTATAGGTATGGTATGGTAGCATGATCAAAATGTAAAGTGCAGTATTTGTGGAATATTCATTCTAAATACAAAATATGTAAATTGCAAAGCAAAATTAAAATACTTATATTTAATGCTGCCACATTTGTGATACTCAGGTAGTTTTTAAAGATCTTTTTATATTTATAGTTTTTATATTTGCATATTTATTTTTCATGAGTCTGAAGGAGAAATTTTGTGGATAGACATCCAAGAAAGTCCACACCAGCATGTACTGCAATCTGAAACATGTGCAATTAGGGTAATGTGTGTTCATAAGCACAGCAATATTCTGTCCAATCAAGCATGCCCTTTGTTCTTTTAATATAATTTAGTGAAGACATGGAGATGGTGTGAGTTTGACATTATTTATTTAGAAACAACTTCCAAACACTTTGTTAATCTGTGAGTTACTTTTTGGTGACCTTCCATTAAATGACTAACTGTGTACCGTACACCAGGGGCAGGGTGTTTGTAAAGACATCAAAGCAAAACCATATGGGGGGGGCTCCAGAGACTTCCCTGTTTTTGGCAAGGTGGCGGCGGGGGGCGGGGTTGGGTTTGAAAGCCTGAAATGAAATTGTGCCATCTCCAGTCATGCGGAATGATATATTAAGCAGTTTGCAAATTGTGTTGGTTTGAACAAAGAAACCACAAGGAAATAAATGAAAAGTGAAGTGAAAACATACAGAGCCCAGAGCCTGTCTCTGAGCTTGCGTTCACATTTTTTTGTGCATAACACTCATTCCTGACAGTGTGTGGAACTCCAGTTCTCCAGAATACTGTTACCTGTAAACTGCCTTAGGCTAAACAGGCTGCTGCCTGTAACAGCTGTAACTATTATAAGATCAAATTGTCTATTTTGGCATTGTTCGACTTGGAAAAAAAAGTTGAAACAACCCCCTGTGAAATGTTTTTTAAAGAATGGGGGGGTTTGATCAACCACTCTGTACTAGAAAAAGCATACGTTTACCCTTTTTCAAAGAAAAGAAGATCAGCGACCACACTGCCACCACTGTGTCGTCTTTGAATGTTCTGACTCCTACATATCAACCGCAGTGTTGTTTTTCTTTTTCTGAACTAATATTTTCCATTTTCGCCCTCAGGTTTTCCACTGACAAAAAAAAAAATGAAGTTAAAAAAAAAAAGAATTCAACAGGTAGTCATCTGACTGGACTATTGGAGGCCCAGCACTGAAACTTTTTTCTTTTTCTCGTGACGTAAAGCAAGCCGCTGAAACAGGATGTGGCAAACTGTTAGGCCGCACAACTTTAAAACTGAGTTATTTATAGCAGTCTAATCATGCTGATCACTGTACCTAGCTAGCACTGGGAATAAACCTTTTTCTTGGAAAATGAACGCAAATTTTTGAGTTTATTACAAAAATAGATGCCAGATCAAACCCTTTCAGCACATTGAATGTGACGTACTGCTGTTTAACTCTGCTCTTCTGAGAGAGTCAAAACAGCAGACTTGCTGGATCACTAGGCTTGACTGATAATATTTAACGATTAATTAAACAGAAACCAGTGGGTGACGTCTCTCAGTACCACAATGCTAAACTCTCAAATATGAGTATAGTTATTATTTTAAATTTGATCATGATTGTTTATTAATTCCAATGCTTTACAATTAGCTTTGCTATTGGTCTGATGAAATGTTGCCCTCCATTAGTATTTTCACTGGTGCATACCCCTAAAATCAAACCAAGCCTAGTCAAAGAGCTAAAGATGTGTTAACCAGACCTGCAGGTTAAGCTATTCCCATCAGGCCAGTTCAAGATCATTTGATGCAGTTGAACAGGGAAAGGCAGGCAGTGTGTATGGAAGGGCACCATAACCTGCGTGGTTGGCCAGGCCTGGGAGCGCAAAGGCACGGACCGGCGCTACATCTCTTAGCATCCTGGGGAGAGACGCATTCCTCTGCGGTGACGAAAGCAAGGAGAGGGTCAGCCCCTGGCCTCCTGCTGGTGCGTTTCTCAAAGCTTATGCAATCGTGCAGAAGGTGCGGATGCTTTTCCTTTTTTCTTTTTTTTTCCTCATTCCCTCTCTATGAGCAGCAGCTGTGTCATTCTGGTCCAAGCAGACCAGCAATTTCTGCACTTTCTGCAGACGTCTTTTAAGGTGCTGAATTATCAACATACTTGCCTTTTAACCCCCTCCCCCCACCCACCCTTACCCTAGTTGCACAAACTAAGCAACTGCAAATATTTCCAAAACAACATTGTAATAAAACCAAATACTCAGCTAGACTTGTTTGCTTTATGTTTTTATAGCAAATGACTGTCAGCTCTCTAAATCCATGTTAAGAAATGAAACATATAAACAAGGGTCTTCAAACAGTGTCAGAATGACAGACAATATAATGACATGGAGCTCTACACTAAAGCTATTATAATGTCAAAAAAATGTATTACGAAACTTATTGGCTTGGTGTCAAAACTATGCTCTGCCATACACAACTGTCTGTCTTGAAAATACAATGCCCAGGCATTTTATTGCTTTAGGTGGATACTGTATAATTCATACAACTATTTTTAACCAGTAGAGTCCTCTGGACAGAAAGTCAGTATGAGTCGTCATTATCATTATTGCATGAGATAACAACTGTATTGTATGTGATTCCATTGGAAATGCTTTTATCACGTGCCTTGCAACTTTAATTTCATGGTACATGTTATTTATGCTGCCTGTGGAATTGGACTCGGGTCCTGCGAGACCTATTCTTCAATAGTGTGGCGAATAAACAAACAATACGGTAATGGAAAATTCAACAGGTTCCATCAATGAAAAAAAGCACACACACAAACACACACACAGACCTCTGCCTGAACGAGGCACACCTTTCATTACCTTGAATGCCTCCGATCAACTCGAACCTCAAAATGTTATTTTCGTCTCTAACCACAAAGCACAGAGTCGGATATTTTTGGAAGGAGTTTGCCACTGACACAACAAACAAGGAGACTTTAATAAAACCGGCTCCACCCAGATCTCTGTTCACAGCTGCCAGCAGTCAACAGTGAAAGGGCCCATCGGGCAGAACAATGGGAGATTTTTCCTCGCCTCATTTCCCTGGGCGTAGACACACACCCGGCTCTCTTACGTTTACACAAGCGCACCCCATGCCCCCACACACCCACCCCGCCACTATCCCTGCGGAAACCTCCATCCCTGTTTTGTGGGACAAGTAGCACAATCACTTTCATTTTTTTTCAGCTCCTTTTCACAAGAATCATGCATCTTCATTGCCTGCCAACCCAAATTGTGCCCCGCCCCAAAATACACAACAGCCAATCCGATTAACAGGACTGCTGGGGGATACACAGCAAACTCTTTTCTTCATGGGTAATTTCTGTATCTTAATATGTGACTGTCAGAGCAATGTATTTGTCTATCCCTGGACTTTTATGGACCTCACCAGAGTGTTCCAATAAGGTAGAGTTTTCAGTTAGGTTTCCTTCATACATAAATAATGTCTCCAGCATTATCATAGAGTGTACAGCTGCCGCACTGTTCATTTTTTGTTTAATTTCCCTAACGATGCTCAGCTGTCACACACAGCCCAGACAGTAGGCTCCCAGGCACTGCATTAGCATCACAATATTAAAGTCAACAAACTCTGCCATGGTGGGGCAAAAATTGATCGCCATTACGCAGATAATTAGGTAGGTACAATATCCAATATTGTACAAGACGTATGCAGTTACATCACACCATGGGCATTTTTTGGTTGCATTATTAGTATTGTAATATAGTATTGGAAACATAAGACTAAGCACATGTAGTTTAAAAATTAATATTTTTTAAATTTAGGAATGACATTGCTGGGAATTGGTACGAATCAGTATTTTGTCACATGAAGGTAGAAAATTACCCATGATTCAATGCCAAGTGAGTGTTTGGTATCTGCTGGGAAAACATTAAGGATGACCTCTAAATTTGTGTCTTGCTTTCACAGTACAGTAGTATTAACACTCTGGATAACAGGAATTTATACCAGAGAACATTTACATTACAGGCTTTCATCTCTCTTAAATTTTAAGTAATAAAGTGATAAAAATGTTATAAAACCAAACAGACAAAGATAGAAAAGTAACTATTATTCAAATAGGTTTTTAATTTCAATTTTTCAATGCCTGTTAAATGTTCCATCGTTAAGGAAATGAAATGGCAAATAAGAAATGTAAAAATATGATTGGTTATATATTATGGTGGTTGATATTGTCACCACATAGAGTACTAAATAACTGGTTCAAGTTAAGGGAAAGTCTGTTTACCCTCAGCTGCCGGTTTTAATGCTTCATTTGTCGACCAACACAGTTGACAGGCTGCATAAAAGACATTTGCTGTTTGAAATAAGTGGAGAGCATCGAGGTGGATCGAATAACCAATGAACTCTGGCTGTGAGGATACGCTGTGGTTTTCGGGAGGGGAACATACCCATGGAGCTGAGCGACTCCTTTCCCCCGATATTCCTGAATGTGTAATCCAAACCTTCATTTGCTATGAAAGCGGCGATGACCGGCAGCCCCTCTCAGTCTTTAAGGACACAACCTCCTACCCATGATTCCTTTCTGCAGCAGCCATGGTATTTGCAGAAGTCCTGCAGTTGTGAGTGATGACATCCAAATGACGTCTATAACGGCCCTATTTAGGGCAAAGTCCTAGGGGACGAAATTTGGAATTGGTCTTTCAAAAACCTGCCAAGTCGCTATTATGAATGGTGTATTGAAAAGCATTCTCTTGATGACTTTTATATTTTTACAGAACGTACATTTCAAGCTTGCCAGCAACATACGGTGCAGGCTGATATTCTGGAATATTCCTTTTTTGCAGAATAGGGCCCAGCCCTTTTAAAGTATTCATCTAAGGCCAATGTCCACAACAAAGCCCATGCTTGTTCAGCACTGTCCCTCTCTCCCAGCTGGTCTGATCCTAAATGCTTATATTTTACTTCAAGGATCGCCTCTTCCTGTACAGCTGTAGCTTCTACAGTGTTTGTTGATTTCAGTTGCGAAGGCTCAAGGTTCGCACGCATTCATCAAAATCCCACCTGAACGGACTTCCTTAACCTCACGCACCAAGTGTAGAGAACCCAGTCTCTACAATGTGTCTGACTCATGCGGAATACAGCATGACTAAAGCAGTAGTCGGTCCCCGTAAGACTTTTAACTACCACATGATTAGAAGGAGTGTCTATAACATTCTAATGTTGTGTACAGTAGAGATCTAAAAGCTAATGTTATGTAGAATATAAATCTAAAAGCTAAAAATGACAGAAATACTGTTTTGCAAAGGTCAAAATACTGAATAAAACACTGTTTAATAGCTCTGATTGATAAGGTGTTGTTTTTGTCTGATGCTCAAGGAGCAGGTTCCTACCAACTGAGATAATCAAAGAGGATGTAAAGAAAACAAGATGAAAAAAAATGTCTTATGACCTCATTTATCCTTCACATCAGCCTGGTGAAGATGCTTAGCGCTGAAGTCAAGAGCAATTGAATTTCCTAGTACATATTACTTTTTGTTTCCCCACAATATCAAATCTGCTCTCTCAGTTTCAACGTAAATGCTTTATGGACAATTTGCCGCCGCCCACATGAATCTTAAAATGATCAGGAGGAAGGGCGCGACCATTTAGGTTATGGTATTCCGTTGCAGCGGTTCTGGCTGGTGGAGGAGGGGAGGGCAAGGTGCAGTGCCCTTATTTGAGAGACGTCCTCACTGGGTAAGGAGATAGGTGTGCATGCACTGTCACCAGACATGGTTTTGCAGGAAAAAGACTGAACCACAAAACTTTGTGGGTTGAATGCAAGGTAAAAGGAAACTTAGCACACTTGGTCCTACTGCAAATGGCAGGAAATGCAAACACACACACGCGCACGCACATGCACACAAACTCAAACACGCACACACAATGCCCTGGATTTAATCAACCCATATCCTTAACATGGACCTATAAATAAATACAAGCATTAACCCATATCTGTCTGAAAATACACCCATGTTCCCATGTGATAGTGATATTTTATTACCTTTACAGTTTAATGTAGCTTAGCTTTACATGTGCAACAAACAGGGAAAGGAACCTACGAGACAACATCTATGCTTCATATTGTAAAAGACCGTGAAATACACTGTGAGAGTGTAAATTTGGGCAAATCATACTGAAAACGAAACAAAATACTGAACAAATAATTCAAATGGAGAAAGGTGATTAAAAAGTTAGCTTTATGATTACCCATAATGATTATGACTAGACAGAATGGAATATCACCGAAGACCCACTCCTCTGCAGAATGAGTGTCACATTTGTCAAAAATGAAAAGCTGGTGATCTGTGATCCCCATGTGGAAGTGCTTAGTCGCTCAGTTGAAGATGGGGGGAGGGGGGGTGATGGGACGAGGGGAGGAAAAAAAGTGTAAAAGAAACTGAATTTGTTTAAATACGGAGCGGAGAAAACTGCACAGCTCTCCGGGTGATTTAATGACCTCCAACAGCTGTGGGGCTGCATGCATTCTGGGCCCTGGCGGCGCCCCTGGTCCCGCCCCTCCTGCACCAGCAAGTGCAACAATGGAGGGGGGGAGAAGTCGAGAGGGGGGCTTGGGCGTGAAACGATAGCGCGCCCAGCCACGCTGGCAGCCAGCTGGATCTTGGATCCTGCCGAAGGAATTCCCTCTGGCCCTGACTGCCGCTGGGGGCTCCTCAGATCTGGAAGTCTGAAAGCAGCGGACTCTTATGCAAGGAAACCTGTCTGGGGGCCAAAACGGTTTGCCCCTCTGGCCTGGAAACAGCTCATAAACTATTCTCCTTTTCCCTCTCCGGCGGTGCGGTGCGGTGCGGTTTGTCCAGGTATAGGTAGCCGAGCAGCTTTGTCGCATCTGATCTCACCCCTGTCCCCCCTCACTTCCGCTGGGTCCCCAGGAGCCCAGCTGCGCACAGAGCTGCTCCTCCCCGAGGAGAACAGCAAGGTGTTTACCTGCACTGAGCGAGCCTCCAGGGCCCTGAACACAAGAGCGCAGGACCGACTCACCCAGGCCCTGACATTCTCAGAAAGCCGCTGCCTGTACACTATTCTACAGAGCCCTGCACATAATTCCCCAAGCCTTGAATGCAAACTCAATGTGAACCATCATTATAAAATCAAAGTGATGAGAAGACAAATGAAGGTTACACGCACTGATGTCTTAGCTGTTTTTCTGTCTTCTTAAAGTAACATTTTTTTAAACACTGTTGAATAAAGTATGCCTTTAGATTATTCTGGTATATATTTTACACCACCCTCGGATTGTAAATATTCTGATAAAATACAATTATATTGCATTTTGGTTTCTCTGGTCTATTAAATACTAATTAAGCTAGTTAATTTAGCCAGCTTTTGGATTGCTATCAAGTAATATATTAAAGGCTTGAAAACAAAGTCAAGAACTGAGGAGTATCTGGTTATGGAAGATAAAATACAGAATTTTAGAAATGTTGCATTAAGATCTGGTGGAGACATAAGAACATATTGAAACAATCACTTTTTTCATGGGGGAGGGCGTATATTTTGCGTCAATGTGTCTTGGTGAGAACTTGGCCGTGCACCTGCATACTGTAAGATTTACAACATCAACATTCATACTCAGGTACTTTAAATCACCTGTTCGCTGTCAGTTGTAATACGTGATTTCCAAAAAAACACGCTCGATGTCCAACCGCTTACCTCAGCACAAAGTTTTATCGGCGGCATCCATCATTGATGGAGCGGTTCCAAAATTCCTCTCTCAGATCTATGAATTAAGCACACGGTCTGGTGAGGGACAAGGCCTGCCGATGAAGAAGAGGGTGAGGCTTGTGGCGGATTTGAGATTTTTGTTGTCGGGGCGTTTTCTCATTGGTGTGATTTAGGGCAGAGGCTCTAGGGTGGTGGGGGTCTTTGGAGATGACGGTGAACTCACGAAAGTTCCCCAAAACCATTAGGACACCCGCAAAAACAAAAATAAAATTCATTATGGCCTCTGGGGAGCGGCCCGGTGAGTCCGCATTCCTTTTGCGATGAATAAAACGGTACGACACAGGAGCACCTCCTCTGGACCGACTGGCGAAACAGTCAGGGCCTGGCGTCGTAAAACAGGCCATTAAAATACCCGTAATGTTCTGTGCTTTCGGATCATAGTAAAAGTCCATCTGGCGTCCGTGCGTAGCGGCCCCGACACGTGTCCGGCTTTGAGGGGTCCTTCTCTGGATCGATCACAGCTGAGACCACAGGGGGGAAGGTTGGTGAAAAGGGAGGTATAGAGTACTGCTGGGGTGTACTGCCTTGAAACTATACCCCAGTGAAAATCTAATTCATTGCTCAGAGTGCAGTTATTTCCCCTAAGCTGTCTTAGGCCAGTATTCAATCAATATTCTGTCCTTATATTTGACTTATATTTAAAATGCAAGTATAATATGATTCTTAGAACAGTTTAGTGGGCTAAGTTGGTGAATGCCGAACTTGTCTACATTTATAAAAACAATTAGTTATGAGCAAATGAAAATTTGCATTTAATTGTGAATCCATCAAAATATTAATACCGATTGAATTTTGACCCAGGTGTCCTTAAAATTGCCAAGGACTGAATTTCTGGTCTCAAATCCATTTCCAAAGTGGCTTGGCCAATAGGGTCTTTCCACAACATCTCCCCAGCCTCACACCGTCTCCTTTTGTCTAGACTGGGAGGGCTTGGCCAGCCGTCACCCTTCTCCAGGACTGGCTTTGAAGTGTGCACCCCCCCTACCCCTCCAGCTGGGGATTCTGAAATATGCATCCACCACCATAAAGCTTGCAAAATCACCAGGGGAACCATGGGGTTTCTGTTCCAGCATCTCAATACACACATCAATCCATGATGTCATGCCTAATTCATAGCCATCCATGCACCAGATATGCCTGTTCGATTTCATCACCTGCAGATTTAAAGCTAGAACTGGTGTATGGATCACGGACCGACGGAGCTTGACTATCTTTGCAGAAAAACCATTACGATTTTATGAAATAAATCAGGTTACTTCCAGCTCCAAAAACAAACATTCCTATTCATTAGTACCTTAATGATTTATCAGGACCGAGGAATGATCTAACAGATACACGGCTAACGGCTCAACAGTATGTTTATGAAATCAATTCACTGAAGGTTAGGACCTGATTTACTATCTGTGGGGGGGGGGGGACAACCTTCAATATACAACCATTTCCAAATCTTAAATGTATTTGTCATTTGGACGGACTTCCTTGGAATGCTTGCTATAGTATGACAGCTGGCAAGGGTTCTGTGACGGCAAAAGAGGTATCAGTGACAAAATACGACAAACTGGGATCTACTTGACAGCTTTATTGATTCAGGGACTTTTAACGACGTACATGATTTGTTACCATGAACCCTGGGACTCTAAAAACAGAAAGGTTAAAAAACCACTAAAAGCGAATTAATTCACTGATGCAGAATTCGCCACAGTATAAAATCAAATGGCTACTCATTGGGAAATCCGTCGTCAATACAAAGAGGTCTTTTACTTTCCTCCTAAATGTGCTGTTTTAGTCAAAAAGCTCCTGCAGTTCAATACTACGTACCAACTTTATGTGTAAGAGGGGCGGGAGTTGCCTTGGTATTTCTGTGTTCTGTGTTTTCTGCTTTATTCTGTCAATTTTTTCTGTATTTATTAATTCTCTGAGATAATTTGCTTTTCATGATGTGGCTTGCGTCTTGTACAGGTGAAAGAGGGCCACCGAGTTTGCTTCCTTAAGAGCGTCCGTCTGCCTTATCATTCTTTCCTCCTGAATAATTGTCTGTCGTCAGATGAGAGATGAGTTGGACCCTCCGGCGAATACGGACACAAAAATAGGGAAAAGGAAATCAAAGGAACGCTCACACGGCACGTTGGAGTGCTAATTCGCTCAAGCGCTCGGCTTTCCCGCGATTTTCTGTCTGTTTGAGCATCAACGGCTGGGATGATTTGTGTAACGCGGTGCGCACTGAAACATGATCGATATGAGGTGGTTTATAGGCCAGGGACAGCGGCTACTGTGAGGGGAAAGCATTTTCTGCTTTTTCTCTCTCCCCGTCTCTTTCTTTTAACGGTTGTTGCTCACTTGAACGCTGTTAAGACAGGGAAGGTTGCCAAGAGCAGCACATGCAATGGCTTTAGAATGCTAGAACTGAATAGCCCTTTGTTGAACCCTGTGCTAGTGAGATACATTATTGATGTGCTAAAACATTTCATATAAAAGACACAAAAGTTTCGATTATGGATTCCTGCATCACCAGGAGTGCCACGATTTGCACCCTCAAGAGTTCTCAAGGTAAAAGACAACAGATAAACAAGATCATTTTTAAACATTTATGTAGTCTCTTCAGAGCACAATCAATTTTTGGCTAACTTGGACTTATGATTTATGGATAAACTAATTCTAGCGTCCCATTATTTAATACTCAAGACCTAAGAGCATCATCAACAGGGATGGCATAAAAGAATAGGAATGAAACGGAAGATGGACTCTGTAGGACAGAATACAGTGTTGTCAATTTTAACCACAAGGTAAAAAAGTGTACCCTTTATACTCATCCCAGTTTACTGAGAGGGGGAGTACAATCTGCCTGGCTAGATCTGTTTCATTCCCTACAACATATCAAGTGGACATTAGAATAGCCAAATATGTGCCCGAAAATATTAAACATTAACATTTTAGAAAAAAAAGGTGTTTGATCAATCAATTTCAAACCCCATTAAAACAACATTAAATTGTGTAATTAATTGTGTCTGCACTTGAAATCGCAAGGTCGAATGGCCAAGAAGTTTGAGTTTGGGTGAGAGGAAGGGGAGCCCAGCGCTGTATTGTATCAACAGCAGAAGAATGGTGAACAAACGACTGAAGTATTTTATCGCCTCTCTAGGCGGGATCGGCTTGAAGTCTGTTTAAATCATCCTCTCTGGCCACAAACCTCAGGCTTATCCATCATCTTCAAAAACAGATAGGCAGGGTCCAGCAGAGCTTCTCTGCAGACCAAGTGCCTTGACCGGGCCAAGCCACAGGCCTTGATGCGCTCTCGGTCCTCTGGGCCTGACCTCCCACCATATCGCAATTAGGTGGCTTCAGAATGTTTACCCTGCACGTCAGGTTCTTCTTGAAGCCATAAATTAAAATAAAACCCCCAACTGATTAAATGGCCAAGGCCACAGAATCCATGTAAACACACACACACACACACAAGCGAACGCTCGTACGTGAGCCCACACGCACACATGCGTGTGCCGGTTTGCCATCATAGACCTCTCAGTCGGAATGCGTAACTACTATGTGTGGTTGTCATTAGCTAGTTGGCAACTCTATACAGAGGAACCAATCTTCAAAGGGCTGGAATCTCTGATGCCATCAGTTCGCTTTTTACACTATTTATTCCCCCTACCTAACGATGCACAGCATGAATTAATCCAAAATTAATACTCTCTTCACGGAGGACTATTTACGGAATTTGCAATTTCCTTTGCATTCTTTCACAAATACGCAAATCACTAAGAAAAAAAGATTTCCGATTTAATTGCATCAAGCTTCAAACATGAAAAAAACTATTTATTTAGATAGCGTCGCATTAACTCACCAGACAGATTCTTTTTTTCATGACCAAAGATATGATTGTTAAGCAGGGCTTGGACTTCTGCCTGTATAAATGGCATCGTTTAACATCAAAGACAAAATGCTAATCTGATAGTAGTGCTGGAGTGGAGTATGTCGTACGTAACAATAGAGAGGCCTTGGTCAACCTAAAGTTAATTTTTGCAGGGAATCTTTGAAAGTATCAAAGTAGAGATAGTGACCTTCTGAATGCTTTAGGAGTCATTTCTCCTCCGTCTCCTGGTTGGCTCACGAGCAACACCTGGGACACAACCCATATTATCCAAGTTTACGCCAGCAATATGAGCCTCATACTCCAGGTTAGGGTTAAGTATCACATTTGGACAGACAAAAATGTAAAAGTGTGCCAAATGGATAAGCGTCTCAAAATTCATTCGATGTAGAAAAGGCATCTGGGATGCCATGTGCAACATGCGACAAATGACCTGGTTTTAATTAAAAAGACAATCGTTAACTTGGATAAAAGCACGTTTAAAGGTTTGTTGAATGAATAACCTTTGTATTGTGAGCAGCAAGTCTGCCTTATTCGATTAAAGGTTATAGTCATATAGTCATAAGAGCAGTCATATTACCTACTAAAACAGTGCATTTGCTCCATCGCAGTAACTAAAAGTGAATCAAATGCGAAATGTACAGGACACAGAGCAAAGGAAGCTGTTGCAAGTTGCCAAAAATGTAAATGTCTTTTTTTCTGGCAGTGACTGATGGTTCCAGCCAATGGCTACCTGCTGAGCAGTAACGGAAAGCTGTGCCGGCCTTGTGATCATCACAGCGTGAGGGTTCAAAGGTCGGCATGGTGACCTAATTCATCTGCCGATTTCAACCACCATCCCGCTCTCCCACCCACGTTCTCAAATTCCGATTAAAAAACGCCAGAATACACTGAAGTAATGACACAGACACTGACAGCATTCATTTCTTCTGTTTATCGATGGTGTCTGGGCAAATCACACAATACCCACTAAATCAAGCTTCTCGATGCCCTGACATTAGATAATTGGCTGAGATGAAATTTTAAATGTGACCCACACTGGAGAACTCTGATGAGATGTTTACTCCTTTCAGTTAATTAAAACAAACACCAAGAAAAGGCTGGATATACAGTTGGTTTCTATTTCCAAAGACAATAATTTGTCTCCAAAATCCTTCACATCTGCCAGTTATGTCTTCCCTTCGAATCACAACTGTCTTCATAGCTAAGACGCTCAGCCTTTAAGTGGCTGTAAAGTCCCATGACTGTTTGTCCAAATGGTCTTAAAAGCTTACATATTGTCATTATGTATTTATTTGTTAAATAATTTCATGGAGAGCCTGGAAAAACAAGATGCAGTTTATTAAAAACATGATAACAAAGAAAAAAATCTATACCCTTTTTAACATCATAAATTATAAAAAGTCATATGCATTCTTTTTTTTAACCTGTCAATAAAACGGTCCGGCTTGGGCAGATTATTGCCTTGACACTGCACTTAACCAGCAGAGAGCGGTAAACATCCTGCTCAATTAGGGAGCCTGTCCTGAGCCCCCTCTCAGTCTCGCGGAAGAGGCCCCGGGTCAAAGGTCGAGTGTTGTAAAAGCACACGCTCTAACCGCCGCCGCCTCAGCCTTCCCATCAAATGGTCTACCGCTTCCCCCAAACCCTCCCCCCCCCTCCCCAGGGCGGCCTGAGCCGGGCCGGGGCCGTTCCCATTAAAGCCCTGGCCCCTAATGACAGACTCCCCTCTCCGCAGCTCTGGGCTCCGGCACCCTCCAATGTTAGCGAGTCAGCACGTTTTATCGTGCCGCGGACACCCTCAATCATAGCTGGGCTTTGCGGAGACCTGGGGCCTGGGCAGCGAGCCAGGATGTGTAAAAGTTTCCGTGAGGAAAGCCGTCTGCGGACTCTGGGAGAGAGGAGGCAGGGGACTACGGGCGGGGATCCTCGGAAATTTTAGAAGGCAAGGTTGTTGGGGTGGGGGGTGGTTTTGGGGGGATTAAGAAAGAAGTAGAATGGAGTCTTGGAAGCCTTGTTGTTCCTTTTTCAATATCAGCACTGAGATGTCTCTTCCACTCAAAATAGCTTGCGTTGAGCTACAGAAACTTAAAGTTAAAATCGTAGTGTTACTCTCACTCCATTTGCAATAAACCTTGATTTAAGAGGAGAAAACCAAGAGAATTGCAAGTATTTGACGCTGTCTCGTGTGTAGGACCCGGCCGTTTTCATACCCTCCGCTGCCAGAAAAACGTTGAGTGCATTATAAAGGCAGCTTTTGTGAACAGGGTCTCGCTGTGCTCGAAAACAGCTGGGAGAAATCTGTACTGCTGATTACCAGGCGGCCTACGTATTCAGCTGTGCTTCATGATATCACTCTCCACGCTGGCGGATAATGAGAAAAGACAAACAGCAGCCCCTCAGGATTGGATGCGGAGCGGTCCCCCTCCGCAGCCCTCTGTCGCGCTACACCCCCCCCCCCCGACCACAAAGGGACCTTCATCAGCCGCACTCTGCGGGCTCGTACCGACATGGTAACGGAGCCCAAAGGCTCCAGATCAACTCGGCACATCTGCCAAGCTCGCGATCAAAGGAGAACGCAAGCTAGCCAAATATGGAGAACTCATAAAAATGATGTCACTGTCAACTCTGTGCCAAATTTGCAAGGCAAAATTAGTCCAGAATCTTAGTTTTTTTTTTGATTGTTTATTCTGCTCTCTTTAGATCACGTATTGAATTTAGAGTTTTAATTTAATTCAGTATTTTAGGGCTGGACGATATGTCTTAAAACTGGACGATATGTTTGGAACCTTGCATGTTTCATGAACAGTTATTGATGGCGTGCAGATACTATCTCACCCTGAGCAAGGTTGTCCGCAAAATGACCTAAAGGTGTTGAATTCAAGGGAGCCAAAAAATGTGCTGCCTGGAGAAGTTTAGCGGTCTGAAATGTGGTACATGCATGCGTGGTATTGGCGCCATCTTGCTCACTCCTTTTCGCCTAAAGAGGGCTGGGCTGCGATTAACAGACTTCCTTTGAAAGAGGAGCATAAAAAGCACTTGTGGTCAAAGATTGCTCCACATTGCATGTTTTTGTATAACCTTCAAAAAACGGGCAGAGAGGTACGCTGTACAAAACTTGTGGTCCTTATATTTCCATACATGGATTGTTCTAAAGGGTATCTATCATGTACATCCTCTGACTGTGTCTGGAATTAACTCCCGTACAGATAGTGTTAAGTCTGGAGCGAGAATATTTCTAAATACATTTGACCTCCAAAAATCACTGTGCGTCCTCATATGTCAAAAGACGCCCAGGCATAGGAAATTACAGTGTAAGATACCCAGAGGAACGTAACAATAATATATTTCTGAAACTTAACTCGAAATTTGATATATATGTTATGAAATAAGAAATATAACTTGCTGATGATGCCTGAATGACGGTGATATAACTTTTGCAATACTTGCTGGAGAGCATAAATCTGAGACTACACATACTCACACAGGTAAATATATATCTATCCCTGTGTGTATACGAAAAATAGGTGCGTACAGCTGCTGGAAATGTACCTATAAGGTAGTTCTATACTCCAGTGAAACCCAGTGAGAGTGCTGTTTCCTCATATGAGTGTCTCCCTGTCTAAATCCCAGGCTCCAGCTGGTTACGCTCTGCTGGAGGCCTCAAAACAGATCCCCCTTTTCCTGTTTAAGTAGCTTGCTGGGTGCCGATGATAGGTTAGCGCTTAGCTTTGGAATTGAGATGGGATATTTCCCCCGGTAATGTACGGGGCCGTTGTAAGTGTGTGGCCCGTCTCTTGCCGAGCTCAGGTATCCCATAAACTGAAAGGGGGGCCCATGGCCCGGGACACTTAGTGCCAAACTCTAAATCACAGATGAGTGAGGTAATCGCGTACTGTTCCTGTGGATCCCTCGTTAGCATCCGAGGATAACGAATCAGGAAGGAAAAACCCTCCATCGCAAGTTTATTTTTTTTCGGTATCGTATAAAGGCCCCCGGAATGGCATTGCTTCATCCAGCAAATGCCTTCAAAGGATGCTGTTACCACCACACATCTCCGAGCGTCAACCGAAGACACTTATTTAGAGATGAGATGACGCGAGAGTGCCGCTTATTGTGGTTTACGAGAGGTAATTCGCCATCCTTCGCCAATCAATATGCATGCCTGAGAATCCTTAATGCAGCCATTACCGTCCCCCGAATACATTTGTACACAGATGAGATATGGGTCGTTTTAAAGTGACAGGAGATTAGATGGTGGAGCTGGGTAACTAGGTTACTCAGGTTTGAACCAAATTAGCTATACATGAGCATTACGCAAATTCGGAATATCTCTGTATTGAATCAAAATGCATATCATTTACCAGGTAAAATGATCCACTAAGAACCTTCTCCCCAAGTGTAGTATGCCTATCATATTTCTTGGCTGTGCAGTCCTTCAGTCCTTGTGGGAGGGAATATAAATGAGAGAAATATATCATTTCTGATAGGAAAGGAAAATATATGTATTTTAAAATAACACAGTAGCTACGTTTCCTTAAGGCTTCAGGATTGGAGTGTCTGCTCTCCTCTGTTTTTGAATCAAACATCATAAAAGTCAGAATAAATGATAGGTCCGTACGTGCGGATGGAGAAGGTTCAAAAATGACACTTTCGAACGCGTTTGAGGAAGTTTTACAAGGGTGATGACAGATAAATGACTTTAGATCAGTCCTCTACTGTGAGGTGAAGACGAGAGAAATTGTCAAATTGTTTTTTTGCTGACAGCTACACTTAAAGTCATTCTGTCTCCCATTCCCCAGTTCTTATTGTTGTGCTGGTCCTCCATCTCAAATAGCTAACCACTTAAGACATGAAGATACAGGAAGCTTGATGCCCAATGTTGAGTGGGGTCAATATTTGCACCCCGATCAGATGCAGAGAGCCAAGATTTCTGGGTCTGGTATTATTTTATCAGCAGGGTAGAGTTTTAAAATACCGTATACAAGTATGTTAGCCCATATCAAAATTACTCAGAGATTATAGGGATATACTGCTATTACCACCAACAGGGATGCTGACAGGCAACACGGTCAGGAGCAAAACGTCCCTGTGTCTCTGGGGTGGCACTGGGCGATGTGCCAGGAGCCCCCCTCTGCTACCACCAACCCCCTGCCCCCACCCCCGACCCTGTAATCCCAATGACGACAGTGACACAGCAGAGTCTCCACAGGGAGAAGCGGCCAAACAAAGAGCAGCCTGCCTCCTGACATCCCTCACCGAAGGGTAGACCCTTTTGATTTTCTCCGCGTCGGAAAAAAAGAGGGGGAAAAAAAGGAGGACAGGAAAGCCCTTCCTATTGTTCTGCTTCCTTCATTAGTCGCCGTGTCAACAGTTTGAGGCACGGTGCGTGTGCCTCTGTTTTCTCTACCTCTCCCTGTCTGACCTTGGGCCTCTCTGTTTTGACAGATTGTTTCGATATCCCATCAAGGTGCGCTACGCTAAAAGTATCCATAAAAAAACACTGGTGGGCACCTGCAGTCATAAAGGACCAAGGCTGACCCGCCGATCTCCTCTGAAATATATTCTCAAAAACACTGATGTAGGTTGTGGTGTGCTATAGAGCTGTTGCTGTATGGTGTCGGATTGAATTGCTCCATCATGTTATTCAGCTAAACATAATGAATTATAATCCTTCATGTCTGAATTGTACATTATCAGATTTACTGAATTCATTTAATGTAAATCAGGTGTGTCAAACCCCACTTCAGTGCCTGCAGGACTTTGTGGATTCCTCTCAAAAGGCAGCCATTTTAGAAACCAGGTGCATTGACTCTTTAGCCAATCAAGGATTTAAATGATTCAGCGCTGAAGCGCATCAAAACCCTGCAGACACCGGGTGTACAAATTTTGGGAAACGGGCGTGGCCCGTGACTCACCATCGTCTAAATACATCTGGTCCAGCTCTTGGGGCTCCTGCTTGACGGTGACGGCCAGTGCGGGGGGGCTGCTATCCTCTCGCAGTAGGGTGGGGGGCTGCTTCTGGCCGGAATGGCGGGCAGGTGTGGCGACGCAGTGGGAGGGGCCTGAGAGGGGCTGTACGCCGGGGCAAACGGGGCCTCAGGGCCCGCACCGGGGGTGGAGGGGTGGGATGCTGGGGAAGAGGATGGGCTGCCATTGGGGTACAGCGCCGATGGGCGGTAGCCGTGGGAACAGCCGCCGGTTCCGGGGCTGCCTAGGTGCGGGCCGACTTGCGGCTGCAGCATGACCAGGGGGGTGTGGTCGGGCGAACCTGGGTGCATGCCCATTGGACGTGTGGGCGTCTCCTGGATGGTGGGAACACCTGGAACAGACGACTGGATCCCGCCATGGTGGGACTGTCCCCCAGAGAGGCACTTGGAGTAGGCGGCTGGGGACAGGTCGTGGAGTTTGGGGCTGGAGCTGGGGGATGAGGACGGGTAACCCCCGACCAGACAGTGGCTGGGCGGGTCGGCAGGCACTGCTGGGGTCATCCCCAGCTGGCTGTAGTATGACTTCGAATGCACAGCCAGCCTAGAGGGGCCCTGTGGTTCGTAGTCATCATTCGGCTCTGTTTTTATTATGGGAACTGAAAAAAAGAGAGAGGAGGAAAAAAAAAAAGAAAAAGAGGGAGGAAAGTGAACAAACACACGTTTGGGCTTCATGTGACTGAACGAGTGGGTTTGTGGCTAGGATACCCTCAGCCAAACAAACAGCCAGCTGAATGGGACTCTGTGTGACTGCCCCAGTCCTCCCACCCAGCTGAAAATCCCAAAAAAAGGAGAGAAAAAAAGAGAGGGAGAAAAAAAAGGAAAAAATGGATGAGTCATCACCCAAGAAAGTCACAGCTGGTTCTAATATACAGTAGAAAAAGGCCTATTTTCTTTGGATTCTCCTCCAGCTCTGATATCCTATAAAAATGTATTTTAAAACATGGTGCTGCTACAGGGGCCTAAGGCTCCACTGGCATAATTGTCTCTCTGGAGGCTGTACATGACTGAGTTTTGATTGGACGGACAGTGCTCCCTTACCATGACCCATCCTTGTCTCTCCTGGGGTCGGGAACTATATCAGAGAGATACCCGAACAATGATAGCGACCTTTGCCAGTGCTCTGTGTCTACCCAAAGGTGCGCTTCGGCAATATTGAGACTCATAATTGACAATCGCCACTTTCCCTCAGTGTTCAGGGGCTAATTTATGGTTTTATAGTTATAGGTCTGGTGTTACGAGAGAGAAAAAAATTAAAGCCATGATGTGACTCATTAGAGAGGTAATACTGACACTTTTTTGTACTGTATGGGAACAGTCATACATTTTAGCCTAGACACTTTAGACTCCAAAAGTAGCATTCGTTACGAATAAAGACTGAAGTATGAGGCGTATTCCCACGGACATGGGAAAAATAGAAGAAACCCCCACATCTAAATCATTATTTCATATTGAGGAACTGAAACTCTGAGAAAAGGTCTGTTCATCAAAGATTCCCCAACACACACACACACACACACCTCTGTACACAAGCTCACTCAGTACAGTGTTTGGCTGCTGTTCAAGGTGGAGGTACGGGTCGTGTCCCAAATAAATACAGAGTTTGTGTCAAAAGAGTTTAAAGCAGCTGCTGTTTGTGCTCCATGTTAAAGCTGGTTATGGGTGAGGCTTGGGGCCTGAGCCAACCGTAAGGTGTTTCTGTCCGACTTTCACACCGCCAGAATTTCGCTTGGCTCGATCAAGCCAAAGGCTTGGCCTCTGACATGGTACAAGTCACAGAACCGTTTTCTGTTGAAGGATAAACAAAGCTGACGGACATCGATTTATGTAGCGCCATGTGCCAAGTTCCATTGCTTATTTTCCTGGTTTGTGGTCCCACTGTTGGAGACCTGCTAATTCAGGGTGGCAATATTTTGGGTGTGATCTCGGTCCCTGCACGCATGTGGCATCGGAGCCTTTCAAAGTGGGCTGTTTTTGTGATGTCATGTTGCGATGGTGCGTGAAGCATGTTCCCGCTGTATGCCTATGCCTCTAGTTCAATCATCTTCACCAGCATAATTATGTAAGCAAGTGCTAAATATTATAAATGTGATTGCAAAGGTCATGTTAGCCAATGGTGGGTGTGCTGAAAACAGTGAGAAAAAGTAACAAAGTGAATTGTCTGTTTAAATAGTGAAAAGCACAGTATGAAGAATAGTGTGTTGAAGTAAAACTTCATTTAAACTTAGTACTTTCTCACAAGATCCAATTTGAGAACAGCCGGTCTGTATTTTCATAGTGCTTCACTTTTCTACAAACGAAACCCCTCGAACCCACCCTCCCCCCCCCCTCCTGGTGGAGAACCCCCCCATGCCCACCGCTCCCCCGATACACAAAAGCGAGTTCAGTTTCACAATATGTTCCATCAACAACATCTGAAGGGAGACTCCAATAATGAAAGACAAATGCTCGTTTTAAAATAGCTGCTGCCCTCCTATTTTAAGCACAGTAAGAGGAAGCGTGCCTTTTCACACCTGTCCACCCCGCCCACACACACTCACACACACGCACATGCACACACACACTTGGCAAACACTGAGATGAGCAGGAATGCAAATGTTTGCCTTTTCTGTGGCGAGGGGTGTGTCAGGGGCAATGTGAAGCCCAGGTGGGCGGGGCTGGAAGGAGATTATTGGCTCACAGGTATGTTATGATAGCGGGACAGGTAGGGCAGATACCTGGGATTCTGGTGCCAGGTGTGAGCTTGCCTTTTCCTTTGTAGACCTCTGTTGTTACAGTTATGCATTAAGCTGCCAAAAATGACCTTAAATGAAACATGGCTCTGGATTTTGGAATCAATTCAAGTTTTTTGAGATATCGGGTGGCTCATCCTGTTAAGACACTGCTCCAGTGTCCAGATGGACCTCACGGTCTGTATCCTGTTAAGGCACTCTTCTGGTGTGTGGATGGGCCCTATGGCCTGCATCCTATTAAGGCACTGTTCTAGCCCCAAGGTTGGGGCCCATCACTTGAGAGCCTAGAGTTGCACTAGTTGCAAAAGTGGGCCATTGAGTGTCTTCCTCCAATTTGTGTCTGTCCAATAGCATTAAAACGAATCAGCCCTCATTTCGGGAAATAATTATACTAAAAAACATTAAAATGGTAAGTACCATTTTCCAGTGGGGTTCACTAAGGTTAAAGGTTTTCATGTACTTACCGACACATTTAAATCAGTCTTTTTTTAATCAAACTCTGAGAGACTGAATTTACTTACTGTGGATGGTTAAGATGTTCTAGCGTGAGTAAATTATGGAGTACGTACTTCGCTGATCTAAGCAGGAATACAGCTCTGAGGTGATTAGGCATCTGAACCCGCGTTGTTATTGTTCTCTGGGATTAATCCTGCGAAGCTGACTTCCTCAGTACGCGTCCCAGAGCTCGGCTGGAGCTGGGGGACTCAGTGGGAAAAGGCATTTACGTCACTGCTGTCTGGCGAGCAGCGCGTGTGTGTGAGGTAAGGGCTCCCTGTGGGACACCCACCCCAGCCGAGCCATTGTCCCCGGGGAAAAGCTCACCCAGCCCAGCCAGCGCCCTCAGGAAAGTCCCAGGCTCATAGGAGTATTAACCAGGCCCAGTGGGCCTTACTACAGCCACCTACCCAATGTGCAGACAGTACCGGGCTTTGCAAGAGCAGCAGTGCTGCTGAGTCTGTACACATACATACACTCTTTCTCACACATATACTCAAACACACACACACAATCACACACAAAAACCATGCATGTACACACAAAACCACGCATTCATACACACACGAAAAACACTCATACATAACATGTGCGCACACAGAAAGCACATATTCGAAATGCAGCCAAAGATCACCGCGCAGAGAACAATATATCTAGGCAACTCCCTTTGCCCGGCACCACTCAGGACGCTAACACTTACACACAAACAGCGGGAGTACAGTCAAAACCAGGAAACAGCAGAAATACGGCCAATTGTTTTTCTGTCTCTTTGCCTACTTTACAAGAGGAGCAACATATCATCTCTGTTTCTGTGCTTGAACCCACCCCCGCTGTAAAGGATCAAAAATATTCCGATGTCCTCGTTATCGACCGTTAAGTGTGGGCCTGATCACTTTTGACTCAGCGAAAGGTGAGTGTTCCATGAGAGGTTTTGCACTGCGGGGACTGGCTGAACACAGTCGGTTGCAGCAGAGGAAAACAAGGGCAGTATTTGAAATGCGGTAGCAGAAGCCGACCGGGGAATTGAGCTCACAGGAATGGACTGTGCACGGGGGCTGTTTGGGAGCTTGTGGTTGAACTCCACAGCTAAGGGAGCAGACTCCACTGGCAGGGACGGCTTCCTCGCTTGTCCCCCTGCTCTGCTGGGGCTTTGAGCCTCGTCTTAGCGTCGCCGCGCCACTGAGAGACGAAGATTCGCTCTGTGAGTCCCGGGCCCAGCTGTCTCCCATTTCCTCCTGGCCTGCGGGCTGCAGACAGCAGACAGTTTCTGCACGCTGCCCCTTTTTTTTTCTTCACTCTTTCCTCCTCTCCTCCTTTTCCTTTGTCTGAATTTGTCGATGCGGATTAGGGTGATCTGGCGCGATCAGTGTTTTCTCAGAGTGAGCACGCTGGCTGCCATATCCATGACCCCTCCCCCTTCCCCCTGCCCCCCATCTCTGCACACATACATCATACAGGTCTCACCCTGGAAGGCTGCCGTAAAAACAATGCTTTCTTTCTGACAGATGGCCCCAGGACGCGGGCCACAACAAGGATCACAAACACACCGCGGCCGAATGTGCTTACGGATCGGATCAAATGCTCTTGTGATGCGTGTGTTCTTCAGCCACAGAGAAGTTCTAGCGCGGTGAACTCAACACTTAGCCATTAGCATGAATGTACCTCACACCAATGGTGTGCCCCCATTGCGCTTTGGCTCGAGTCTGGAGGTCAGAGGTCATGATGGGACACACGCTGAATGTAATTCATTAAGGATCAAACCAGAGTGGCAGCAGGTTTGGATTCAGTTAGCAAGTGTGGACTGTGATGCTACCTGCTGTCTGCCTGGTCAGTGCACACATTGTAGAGCTTTCCATTGACACTGCAAAGACTGGGCCCTACCTATTATTACATTATTATTGCGGTTCGTAGTAGTAGTGTTGCTTTTGTTGTTATTGTTATTAGAGTAGTAATATTATAAAAGGCATTGTGTCTATAAAGCTATTTTATAAAATACTTCCGCATACTTTGAGAAGAGTGAAGTAGTTATTCCTTAAAATTATCAGCAAATTATATTTATTGAAATGACTCCTGAATGCATTTAATTTTTGAGAAATTTTTAAAAAGTTATTGAAAGCAAACCCCTGGAAGAGTGCCTAGCTGAACATGAACGTAATGAAAGCACACCAGGCAGGGTCCTGCTAAGTCAGTTAGAGGGTTGAGTTGTGTCTCTCTCAGGCTGTGAGGATCATTTCGTTCCCCTCAGCCTGAGGAGAGAGAGCCAGGCCACGATGGAGACTGTGACCTCACCATGGCTGCGCTGGACTGGCCACCACCATTCTGTCTCTCGGCACTAACAAAGAGCTGACAGCCTGGACCACATTTCCCATGATTCCTAGGCCAAGATGAGCATACGGGCATTCTCCCACCCAGCAAGGCCGATGTCTGACCGTGATTCTTGTCGAGTCCTCTCGGGCCTATATTTATCCTTGGCAGATAACTTAACTTATGCGCATGGCCACGATTGGTGGATTTCGGGTGTTTCAAAAGCAGAGGGAGCTTCTAGCTTCTTTGTTCATTGGACAGAGTCAAGTTTTTCTTTTGAACATGCTCCTGGTTCCTGGACCTAACCACAAACCTCTGGCTGATGACGATCTTGGTTTGCCCGGCTTGTTATTAATAGAACCCAATACAGTTAAAGAATCTCCAACTCACTGTAAAAACAAAGGAATTCCGAGAACTGACGTCGACCAGCGCCAGCTCTTGTGCTGCTGTTGCTCTATGTGGCTGTGAAAAACCATTCTTATTTTAAAAGTTATGCCACGTCACGATTTTACTCACGCAGGACTCAAAGGAGAGCTGGGAAGAGGTTGGAAAGTAGCATGCTGAACTAAGAAATAGATGTTCCTTCCACACAAACTGGTCTCATGAGCAAGCTTTAACTATGTCCTATGATTTTTCAGGAGTCTAAGATTTGTTCTGTAGGATGATTTATGATTGGCTAATAACTTATGTCCAGGGAGAAGCAGGGTAGTGATTGGGCCATTTGTCAGCATCTTCCAAAACCCTACAGCCTAAATTCCAGCCAAGCTGTACTTAAATCTTTCAGGTGCTAAAACAAAGAACCACCTCAAATTAATGGATGCAAGAAAGAAAGCAGTAGGAAAACTACTTTTGGATTAAAACAAGTACAATAAAGACAATTATTACACATTAATTTCACATTCCTTTGTCTAATTTGTTTAAGGAGTACTAATTTACATTCAGATTTTAAGTCTTGCAATTATAAAACATAAAAAGATGTGTTCAAGCAAATGAGGAAAGGAAGACAATTCAAAGTAAATGATAAGTCTATCTTATCTGTATTGATAAGACTGTGTTTAAGCTGTTGTTTCTATATGAATGTGTCACTCAAGCTTATCTCTACTTCCAAACACTGGGAAGACAACAGCAGACAGGTAGAGAATAGACATTTCATCTGAAATATTAATGAATATATTGCTTGACAAGACCTCATTATTTTGGTTACACAGCAAAAAACAAAACGGCTTTCAGTGTGTCCTGACTTATTGCAGACAAGTGGTCACATTCAATGCAAAACAAAAAAGCAAATCTTACAAGGACATTTGTGTTGAAATTGTCTGTCTATAAAAAGAATTTTAAGAGAGTTCTGTGCTTTTTCTGAGAATAATTAAATATTGAAATTGTTTACATGCAGTAAAGCATGAAATGTTTAAGGGTGAATCCTGTGCCATTCGCGTACTCGCCTGTCCTTCCGCTTTGGGTTTTTGGTTCTATTTAAAGTTGCGTTTGTTTGTTTCCTTTTAAAGAACGTAGATGTGACAAAGCTGATGTGTGAATGAGTTGTTCTTTTCAAATATCACTGGCCACCACAAAGTGTTTGAAGTGGCCCAGGAAGGCAGGGGAGACAAATTTAGCTCTAGCGTGGGTGGAGGTGAAGGCCTACGACGACAGCAAGAGGCCTGTCTGTCATTGAGTTTTTTTTTATATTATTATTTGTTTGTATGCTCCATCTAGCATGTAAAAAAAAAAATTGCTACTGTCCTCCAAGCTCGCAACTCACAGGAGCGGGACCTGACAGGAAGTGGGAAAGAGGGACATCTAAAAAAGAGCCGTTTCCTGTGAAGGTGAGCCACACATGGGGAAAACAGTTTTTTTTTTGCTTCTACCTTTTTTTTTCCAAAACAGCATAATCATAACAAGAAATACAGGTCATGGACCAGGCCCTAAGTCCCACCTCATAGGTTAGCCCTGGCGCTTTCGTCAGCTGCAGTTTCCTCTTGTTGTCTGTTTTTCATTTGATTTCTGTTCATTCCTGCACACGTCCAATGACGTTGAAACCACTGCCACTGGATAAATGATTTGGCACTGCGCCTCGTCACTCACAACTGTTAAACTAAACATGCACCTATATGTAGCGATACCTGCATTTCACAACTGATATGCTGGCTCTTTTAATACATCAACTTCTAGAATGTATGTTAAGTAATTCTCAATTTTATATTTATTTCTGTTACATTTATTTTTAACATATAACAAATTTATTAATATAGTCACTTACATATTTGTGTTATTTAAGTTGGTAATTAATGATAGCCCCCTATGTTTCTTTCAAATTACATTAATTTGATCTAGGGTAGTGTCCATACTGCTTATATGATTGGCCCAAATCATCGATTTGGTTTTTAGCTTCATTATCAAATATTAAGGCTCCATTTTATAACTGCATTCCCACATCAGGATATCCATCTTTTAATGAATTTGACAGAACAGTGACTACAGAGAGCTAAAACAGGCAAATATGATTTTAGCCCCTCTCATATTTGATACACTCCAAGGCAAAGGCTCGTTTTGTGTGATTAGGTAACCCATGCTTGTGGGTAGGAGATGTTCAGATTTTCAGGTAGTATTTCCTCTCTTGCTAGAGGTGGATGCTATTCAGGCCGTAGTCAACACTATCAGCTAGGAAAGTCGTGTAAAGCTGGAGAGTGACATGGAGCAGGGTGTTTTTTTTTTTTTTTAAAGTAAGTCCCAGTGGATGGTGACCCCCCCCTTCCCCCCGGTGAGTGAGAAATGCCCCCATCGCCCCTCTGATCTGCGAAGGCCCTAAAGTGCTGAGTGAGAAATCGGGTGACTGCACTTCAGCAGTGATTATATGGGTCAGGGCTCTGGAGGTCAAGCTCTACTGCCAGGCCGGTGGAGCAGCTCCTCAGAAGCCTGTCATATGAACACTCACGGCTGGATATCTCCATTAAATACAGTATCTCTGCGACCATGTCTGAACTCACCAGCGCCTACAGCAAGATTCCACAACGGCTGACAAGATACATGCACCGAATCATTACCTTTCAGCAAGTTGAACTGAAAAAATAAAACTAGGAGTAACAGCAGTGTCACTCAACGCTGTAGGAATGCAATCCACAAGCCCACCAACCCTAGAAAGAAATACTGATATTAAGACTTAGAACCTCATATCAGCGAAGCGCCCCATGGTTTTGGTGCCACGTTCGGTGGCCGGCGGCACAGTTGGGTTGCACAAAACTGGCCAATGAGAAAGCAGCTCATGCATATTCCTCTAAGCTCTCCTAAATTAACTAATGACATTGCAATGACAGTCCAATAAAAATGTTTGGGCACTGCAAACTGAGATAAGTGGTTATAAAAGCACTGTAAAAACACTTGCAATCCTACTACTGCTACTACTACTTTTGCTACTGCTGCTCCTCCAATAATAGTATATTACTATTAATGTATAATATATGTATTATTATTATTACTCTGCTACCACTGTTTTTACTGCTCTGGCACATGGACTTGGAGAAAGGGCACTCCCAATTCTTATCATGAACTATGGAATTCCGATGTGAGCAGAAAAATGTGGCAACGCTGTAACGCGGGCTGGGTCTCCGTGCCGACAGGACCGAACACGACGGTAGGAAGCCGTGCCGGGCAGGGTTTGCTGCGCGAGGGGGTGAGGCTGGGGTCAGGAAGATTGACGGTCTCAAATCAGTGGCCCCGGAGGGTCCGTCTGTCCGCGCTAACATCACAGCTGAAAAATGTGCCATTATAAACAGCATAAACACAACCGAAGTCTTTCTGCTTCACATGTCCACTCGCTGCCTGATGCCTTTCAACTGCGCGGCGCTACGCTAAACCGTACACTCCACATCAAACCGTCTGCTCCAGGCAGAAAATAATATACAGGCATTTTTTAATCACACTTAATTAAGAAGAAACAGAAGTTAATTAAGAAGTGATATTTCAAAGTTATCATTTCCAATAACTCCATACCACAATAAATTATGGGTTACTTAAAACAAAATGTGCTCTTCTGATGGAAAATAAGTGGTGCATTCACAGTTTTGATGTGGCATCAGCTCACTAAGCAGGTTTAATCTCTTGTGTGAAAGCGAATGCCCCTTTCGTCTAGCGTTGTCTTTCTTACTGAGGTCAGAATTGGAATCTGAGTTTTATTTTTTTCCAAATTGGTCCTATGAAAATGCGTTGGGTGTCTCCGCACCCAATAAAGGCTGCCGCTGGTTTTAAGAGGGCGGCGAGAAGGCAGGTGGGTACAGATGCGCGATGAATGTTTGGGAAACGATCTCGTGGCCCCTGATGCAACGTATTACACTTTCATCATGCGATGATGAAACTGTGACATTCTCCCTTCCCCGACGGAGGAGTCGCAAACATGACTTAACAAGCCCACTGGCCATGCTTTAGCTGCAAAATACTGGAAAAAAGTAAAAAAAGAAACCTCACAGTCTAAAGAAGTGTATGTGTAGCACATTGCTCTGTGCCTTCGAGTTCCAAATGGAAGACCAACTGCGTTAGCATGAAATGGTTGCGAATGATGAAAAGCAGACAATGGGTGGTTTATAGATAAAGGGATGGGAAGTGAGGGCAGGGATGAAGGGGTGAAGACATAGAGGATGGGCGCTGTAGGAAATCTCCGTCTCGGACAAGTGAAAGGATAAAGACGGGCATGGGTTGAGGGAGAAGGTGTTTAGGTGGACTCACCATTTGGGAAGAGTAAGGTGAAGGTATTTTAAGAGGACTTACCATTCGGGGAGAGGTAGGTGAAGCGCTGGTATTGGCTCCTCTTCCTCTTGCCGTTGCAGACGTAGAAGTTCACCTGAACTGGGCTGGATATCCTTTGGTTTCGGTATGGAGGGATCTCAACCAGCAATGTAGTCTTTAACAGACACAAACACACACATGTACAGTCACTTTAAACCAAGGTTGGAGCCAACATAGAATGCCAATATAGGAAATTATAGCTCAATTAATGCAGGGAAAAAAATATAATAATTTAAGGACGTGAATTTTCATTGAATCCTGGTGAACTCTTTTAAGTGTTAAAAGGCAAATAGGGAGCTTCTATGACTGGATGAAATACAGGGAAAGTGTTCAGTTGGACAGACACAACTGACTCCTTTTACACCATTAGGTAGTGTCATGGGGGTCAAGCTTTGGTATTGACACGTCCAATGAAAAACTTTCCCTTGGTTCAGTTCATTATAAATCGCGCGTTTTAAAAACTGCACTGTACAGTTTGTGCATACATTCATTTGGGCATGTATCCGTTTGCTCTGTTCTGGAATGTTCTGGGAACGGTTTGAAGAGCGAGTGGCCCGAGGCACACAGTGCACTTGCTTGTGTTGGGCCTCAACCTGGGTGGGCTCGGCAGGCGGGCGGGGTCAAGCGCGCGCTGCCGTCCGCTCGGTCTGAGGCCTCGTCATGAACCTGTCCCAGGACAGCCACAGGAGGGGAGGGGGGGTTCACCCCATCCCCCACCATTCTCACTTCAGACCTGGACAGACGTGAACTTTTGACTGCTTTCACAGCCCAGTCTCTGGGAATAAATCTCTAGGACATTTCTCTGTAGCCTGGATGATGTCATGATATCTCAACCCCAGCTGGCGAGAGAAGAGATCGGGGTTGCGTGGCTACAGAGGAAGCTACTTATCTCCGGCCCTTTGAGCCACTGCTCAGACTTAGGCTCCTCTTACCGTGTGTCCAGAACTCACTTGGGAATTACAAAAAAGAACTCACATGACTTCCCCCTGATGACGTTCCCCACGTAATTCTAACATCTGGGATAAACCTTGTCACTCAGCCCCAAAGGCCAATTAGTCTTTCCAGAACATTCTGCATTTAACCCCAATGATGCAACTTGGTGCATGACGTTACCAGCCAGAACAACAACCGCAACAAAAACAATGGTGTGCCGCAACTTATATGAAACGGCCGTTTAGCGTGTGCAAATGTGGAGCTGTGACGATCAAACGAAACCTTCCTCCCAAATGATGTTGTTTGTTTGATGAAAACAGTGACAGGGAAAAGAAGGGACCCAAGTTTAAGATGGCGTTGTGGTAGGCGTAAAAGTGCACCAGTTCTTGCTTCATCTGACACAGCGGGCCTCAACGTTACAATAAAATATCTTCCATATTGGAAGCAGGCTTCTTCGACTCTTGCTCACCTCGGATGACGAGGGTTTTTTCAATTACGCGAAAACTGAAAACAGGCCCCTGGAACACGTGCACTGACACTATTCGTTTCTGCAGAAATAAAACCCGGTTTATGCCTTCTTTTGAGGAGACATTAAATGCGTGACTAACCGTCGGCACATAGCACAGTAGATCATTTTCTTGCTATTTTATCTTGCGAAAAAAGGTTAAAACGAGTTTACTGAAAAAGTATGCAGCGTTTAAAAGGCACATTCTGTGGTACATAATCCACAGACAGGGAATTTGGTTGTACAAATCAAGCATTCATAAAATCAGCAATGTACCACAAACTGACTTGGTGTTATTAATAAATCAACAAAAAACAAGTCTTAAGGAAAAGTCAAACTTTAAAGCAACCTCCACTGAGAATTTGATATCTTTGGTGTCAAGCAGAGATATTCTACCTCAAAAAGATCTTTACTCTAACACATTATGATTTTGGACCAACTGCACTACTTGTTGAGTTATGAGACAGTGCAGAATATATAGATGAAAGAGTAATCTAAAATGTATGTGAAAAATCAAAATGATAAACAACAGATGTGAAAGTATTTGTGTGATTTCTTCAATATGCATGTTGTATGATAAGTCAAAGCTGAAAAACTGTTTTTGTGCAAGCACTCAGAGATTACGCATTCACAATCTGTGTAGTTCACAGGTGCGCTAAAAATACCTCAGCATGCTGGGCTCGACGTGGGTGTGAATCTTGCATCAAGAGTGAAAAAAGAAACTATCACAGGTTAAAGTGCATTCAGTTCAAATTTTAGAACTCTAAGTCCGAGCCTTCTCCCCACTGACCTTCAGTGAAAAATTCCAAATTTTGATATTTTGAGGATACCTCTTTGGTAAAAAATGGTTATGCTCGGCAGTGACTGGGACCTAATCAAATGCACTTAGTCTCTATAAATCAAAACTTGCAGTTCAATCAAAACTTTAGTCTCTTCTGTTTTGAAATCAAAAGAAAATACTGCAGAACATGTTTGCATGTCATCAAAAAAACACAACTTACCCAATGAAATTATGGGGTAGTGTAACATCTGTTTTGCTTAAACTGCATACACCCTTATGAAACTACAGGTCAAATTTATCAAAGCCTTTAGCACATGTCAAAAATGTTGCAAATTTTGGAGCAAACAAACTACCTCAACCAATATCATGCTCTCGTAGTCTTTTTACACCAGCGAAACATGCTAAATTGCATATACAAAATGCATTAGTAACTCAACCCTGAAGTGTGCTTAATTGTATCTAGCCATAAGTTTACAGCAGGACTTTCCAAGCAAACTGTGCTGCAGAGAGAGCTCTCAGATACTCATCATTTCAGATTATCTGCAGTTAATAAAAGATACGCACAGGGGAGCAGCTGCAGACCCGTAGGGTCCACTGCCCCCTGGGATAGATATTTTGGGTTGGGAGGGGGGTTCAGACACTGAACCCTGTTCCTTCTCTCCCCGCCTGAAGAGGAGTTGAACTACTGACCCATTTTAAAAGGACAGAAATGGTCCCAGATCACATGTCCTAGACACGCAATCTCGCACATCCCATTAGAACACCTCTTCCTTTCCAAACTCAAATATAGTCCTTGTCTGTTTCTAATAATCTCTCCTTGTGTGTCTAGCTCATTGTTTGTATCCTTGCTGTTTTATAACTCCAGTTTTTTATTGTATATGTAATTTTATGCACCTCATTTCTGAAATATGTTATGCTAAAGGCTCTTCAGAACTACCACATGTGTTTTGAGTGCTACATTATTCTACATTGAAGTGAACAATATGTGCCTGACAAAATTTGCCTACAAGTAGCATCCTAATTGTTCATTATCAAAGTTCATCTGGAATTTCTGTATAGAAAGGTCATTCGCTATGACTTCTGCTTGTTTGATCCAGCTCGTTTCCAGCCCCATAAAACCTCTACCGCACTTCAGAAACTACATGGCTCCTTTGTAATGCGTTTCAAATGTCTACGTTTGGTAAACCGCAGTGTTAGTCAACTGCTGTAACTCAGCCGTGTCAACTAACAAATAAACCGCCTTATCCAGACTGGTTTTGCTGTTGCTACGGAGAGGCGTGGGACTTCGATGCGTGTAAGACTTACAGGCTTGAAGGAGTCTTTGTCCACTTTGGCTTCAGTCTCCCATAGGTGGTGTCCATCTGAAGAAAAAGGAGACAAAACAAACGTTGAATAAAATAATAATGACGTGCTCAGTCGGCCATAAATGGTGTTCATTTAAAGAAAAACAAACTGTCATCTCCACTCAACTGTGGAGATAAGTGTGTGCAGAAGGAGTTTCTCAAATTCATGGTTCATCACATGATATACTCAGCACTATATAGATTAGTGACGATTGAAATGTGGGTTCATGAACCCTGTTAGAATGAAGCTATATGCAGCTGTCAGTCATTGACTTGTCTGAACCAATAAGAAGCGACTTTCTTTCCACAGCCAATACAGTCATTGGTCCAAATGATTGAGTAATTCAGACTACATGGTAGTTTAATGCAACCTCATTCCCCATTACTAATATACACAAATGTTGCATGCAGAGTGGATTGGACAGTAAAGTCACTCACCACAAGAAAAACCTAGTCTTGGGGTATGTTATTAGTGGAATAGCCTGGACTCTGTCAACATTTTTCCTTAACTGGCTCACAATTAAATGCAAGCTTTCATTCCTCTCTTCAGAGACACAGTTTGGTTAGCTCAGAAATAGCCAGCACCAAGGGGCACGACTACCGATTACAAACTGGGTAAAAGGTACTCTACAATTTCATAAAATTCACTGTTGGGGCCAAAAAAACTGAACGGAGTGGGCAAGCTGTTTTGTTTTCATAGAGAAGCGTACACAGAAGTGGTCATCTGTGTCTTCAGTCATAACAAAAGCGAACAGCTGAGAAAAGTCAGTGTGGCAAAAGCAGCGTTCGCCACAATGGGGTTCTTTCTTTCGTGCACTGAGTGCTGTCATCGTGGCCAGTGCTGGCCCCCTCTGGCGCGGTGAGGTTCAGTCTGGCCTCCTGGATAACGATTGGTAAACGAGCGTCGTGAGTCATAGCAGCTGCGTCTGTGCCCACTTAGGCTGTCGGAGCGGTTTCATAACGTCTGGACGGACCCGCCGCGAGGGGAGAGGGAACGTCATCATAGACCCGGCGTGACAGCAGCCCTGCGCGACGTTCCCCGGGAGCTCTCGGGGGCTGGCCGGCGCTACGCCGTGCAGAGCCTGCGTTGAGCTCATTTCCTGCCGCGATCTGACCCATTTTTTTGGGGGAGGGCGGGGGGGGGACCTGACACGGAGCTGAGGAGCGGGCCAGACCTCACCGTTTCATAGCAGAAGCTCGGTCCGAGAGGAAGAAAGAGAAAAAGAGGAAGTGAGAGAGAGAAAAAGAGAGAGCGAGAGCTCACGTTATATCCTCCATGGTTCCTTAAGTTGAGGAGAGCCAAGGGCCGGGGGCTCGTAAACAGAGGACGAAAAAAAGGCGCTCTCTAATAAAGATGGAACGCAACTTCTCGCGTCTCCCTCCACTGCGCGAGCTGCCTTTTTCAATAACGCAACTGCCTTTCGCCATTTAAAAGCCCAATACTTTTTTAAACCCTGTTTCTTTAAAAGACATTCATTTCATTTTCCCCTCCCCACCCCTCCCAGTTATTCAACTTCAACTTGTCGCAGAAGAAAGGCTTTCCCATCAACCAATAAAGAGAGTTTCCCCAGCTGCTGGGAACCCATGCCACATATACTTAAGTTCTTTTGTGATTTTATGCCACACTTCAGTGAATAGACATTTTTAGCTCTGTTTATACAATCGTTAGGAAACCGCTGTGCTTTTTTCGTTATGGCGATGACTCATTAGCGCTGTCTGAAATAGGAATGACACCGTACAGATGTGTCTTTGTGTCTGTGAGGCTGCCGCTTGCTTCACAGGCTAGACTGAACCGAGGAACACAAGACCACAGTACCTTTCTACAGCCAAATATAGACGCACAAGCATTCTTACAGCCACACGCCTCCGCAAACACCAACTTTAACAGGTTTCGGTTAGTATTATTATTTTAATCGTTTATTTACTAGCCATATGCTTTTTAACCAGGGTTACAGTGCAGAAAACTACCCGAAAGTAGGCAAGCACAACAGAACCTGCAATATATTATCGAAAAGCCAGGACTGATCCATCTAAACATATAACCCAAAGTACAGCCCAAATTTGTCATGATCATAAACAGTTTTTTGGCTGTCGGTTAAAATGAAAAATGGAAAAAGCAACAGGCAGTAGCAGCTGAGGTAGGTTAACATTTTTGCGTTGATTCACTTTTGCCACAGGGGTCTTTGTTGACATTCCACCCTAAAAATACTGTCAGTTCATTGATGTCAGTCTTTTTAAAATGCCATAGTCATGAGGTACAGTGATATATTTCCAAACACTCAGTAGAAACAGCCTCTCTCTTGGACCATTTACAGCAAACTACTGTACGTAAGGGCTTCTGTTGATGAATTTGGTAATTAAAAATGATCTCACTGGGATTTGCTATTAATTATCATTACATTTCTATTATTATACATTTCTCCCCTCTGCCTCAAAATTACATACACCGGCAAACCCACTGTCCATATCAGGTGTATATGGGATAAGGGCCTTAACTATTCACTCTAACATACTGACAATGTTTGAAATCATGTAATTACCAATTACTGTGCATGCTATCAGATATTAAATGCCCACATGCGATAAAAATATACATGCTGAAGGAAAATAATAATACATTGTGGAATCAAACAAGTATCTGAGCACTTGCCTTCATGTGACTTGCCTATGGTCATATCAAACCACTGTTTTAAAATTTTGCACTGAGATATTCTGTTTTTCTATACCAGTATTCATAAGGAAAGTTCATACAAAAATAATTCAGCAGTATTCGATCATGATTGATCGTAATGATATTCCAACAGATATACGCTAATCTTGCATTGAAATAAGGTTGATATGTGCAGCTCCCAGTCACTCTTGACCTATGACCTATGACCTTATGAGAGGTTTGTGGGGGTGAGAAACTGAGTCAGTTCAGTGCAGCAGTGGGGTGGAAACCACCAGGCGTCTATTTCCAAAAAAAACTGTAAACGTTACGAAAACGAGAGACAAAAAGTGCAGATGGTTAACAGATTAAATGTGGGGAGAATTTTTTTGGGTAGGGCAGAAAGGAGAGAGGGAAGAGGGAGAGAGGGAGAGAGAAAGGTCTGGTCTTTGTGAGGACACAGGCTCCACGCTGATGATAAGAGCAGCCGGAGAGAAAGGAGGGGACACAGGAGGCTGTGAGCCAGACACGCAGTGGCAGCTGATTCTTCTTATTACGTCTGGAGATCCTGCGTGTGAGTGTGTGTGTGTGTGTGTGTGTGGTGGGGGGGGGGGTCTTGCCGCCTACGCTCTGGGAACAATTCCGAGAGGGGAAACCTTACACCTCGACGTCAGCCCTCCAGGAGTAAACATGTTTTTCTGAGGTTCCCTTTCTCTCTCTCTCTCCTTCTCACTCGTGCTCTCTAGATCTATATCTGTAGAAATTCAGAAGCAGAAATGAAAATGCCACAATTTGTTGGGCCCCCATACTCAGGCAAATCACTTTGCAGGAAAAAAGGAAAAAATCATAATAAAATCCAGATTGAAAAACAAATCTTTTTTTTTCTTTCTCTGTTTTTTCTTGTCCCCCCTCTTCCAGATGAACTGGGAGAGAGCCACATGTGTGGCATACCTCCTCCTGTCGGCGCGCGCCATCGGACCGATAACCGCAAAACGTTCCACTGGCTCTCGGCAACATCTGCAGATCGGCTCTAACTCTGAAACCCTCGGCTACGCCGCCGCACCCCACCCCCACCCCTGTCCAGCCTTCCCTACCCTCTCTCTCCCTCCCTCCCTCCCTCCGATTTGCCTTGGCTGCTCCCCATGTTCCTTTAGTCAGAGTAGCAATATCTCCCCTGTACCTTCTTCAGTAGTCACAGCCACAGACATAACATAGAGTAGCTGGGAGCGAAGTCCGGGTGATCCTTCTAATGGACCGCGCCGGAGAAATATACACAAACCTTCCATTTGTTGTGTGAGACGGAAGAGGAAGTTGGCCAGTTGCCTCTCCTTGTGATTGGTGGAGGGAAATGATTTGAGTCCAACTTGGCAGCAAATGGGTACTCACAGGGGGCACGGTAAATATATACACACTGTAGGTCCATAATGTTGACAGGATATGTTTGTCCCTGGCAGATATTACTAACAATCCCTGGCATATAATTATCTTATGATAGTCACACAGTGAGGCCAGGTTTTCCAGCCAATCAGATGAGTATCAACTGGGCTAAGCCAATCATAACACTGCCTGATCACTTTCACTAATATTTAAAAATAAGCATTTCTAAGCAGAAAAATATATACCAGTGCTGCTTACTCCATACATTCCAAAATAAAGCCATTTCTTAAAGTGACTGTTAGCCTTTTTCCTCGATTCAGCTATCCCTATTTCATGTTTTTTTTTCTCCAGAATGTCATGCCAAAACCACTTGTTTGTGCTCAGGCTCTGGTGTGACCACATAGGTTTTCCTTGAAATATGCATGCCTCTTATATTCCAATCTAAAAAAAAAAACACCAAATAAGACACACAGATCTATACGACTGCTCCTGTTTTTCTCCTTACGTTTTTGCTTGTGAAAGCAGAAGCAGCGATCCTCGCTTTTACAGTCCGTTCGCCGGCAGAAACTTTTTGTTGTTCGCGTTATTGCTCCGTGGTCGCAACAGAACTGCCTCATGGCTGACCTCACGCCCAATACGAGAGAGGAGAACAAACCCCGTCCAATTAAAAAGTGAGACAGGTAGAGACAACAAACCAGCAAAGTGGCCCAAGGAATTTCATTTTTGTGGTCTGGGAACGGAAAATCCGATTCACATGCTAATTGCAGGAGCACTTGCGAAACAATCCAGTTTTTTTTTTCCTTCCCAACTTGAGGGAGTTTTTTCCCTCCCTCTGTTTATTTATTTATTTATTTATTAATGTGTGAATCTGACCACCACCTGGCAAGCTCTCCTGATGATAATCTTTTAGCATTGAACTTGGAGGCTGCGGTAGACATAACCCCGAGCCAAGAACAATCTTCGGTGTCTGGGTTTTTGCCGGGCGCTCCTGTGCGACACCTGGTTTTGTCTCCTTTGATTAACGCGGGATTTGTGGATGCTGGATATCCGTGAGGTAGGTCCTAGGATTTTGGGTGTGGGGGGAGGAGGGGTCAGGGCAGGGGGCGGGGTTTGGAGGAGGGGGGTTCTGGAGAAACAGTGGCCGCGTATGTGCCACTGTGGCAGGGGCAGTCTGCTGCTCGCCATGGTTACGGGTTCAGTGGCGCTCCCCGCGGTCCAGGCACCGGTCCAACCCGGCCCAGATGTAAAAGCAATCCTACTCATGAGGGAATTCCCTCCAGTCTGAGTCAGTAAAAAGGCTTCCCCGCCACTCCCTCCCACAAACACCACCCCCGCAAGAGGCCCGGGCATGCCGGAGCGAGCGAACACTCTCCGTGAGACGCACCAGTGTGCTGCCGTGTCGGAATGGGGGCGGGAGCCGCATAAAAACAGCAAACAGTGTCTCACCCACCCACCATTAAACAAAAGTGGGCAATCATTGGGCAAGACAACATGTACCGTAAAAGCCTGTAAAATGTTACTAGAATCTGAGTAAATATCTATGTTACGACAGCATTACTACATAACCAGCAGTCAAATATTATGGTATTTTTTGTCTTCCACAGGTTGCAAAGTCGAGGTGAGGCTTGTTTGAATCATTATAGCGGAACTAAGCACTATTGTCTTCAAGCGTTTTTGAGATATGCCAGCTGCATCTCGTTTCAACACTGAGGGTTTAATATAAACGTATTTCCAGGAGCAGAGTCTGGCAGTGCTTTCGGTAAATGCAAAATAGTGCTAGATTCGATTAGTTTCCCCTTTTGACCAGGTTTCTGGTCTGGTGCTGACTCCAGCTAGCACCTGAGTCTGTTTGGAAGCTCTGTGATTGGGTGAAAAAAGTGTTCTTAATCAGGCAATGTAGACTGCTCTTCCTTCATTTTGTTTTCCTCTGTTTCTTTGTGTTCCTTATCCTAAGCTTCTGTTTTCACTACTATTTCCTCTCCCTGTCTTCCATCACTTTCTCTTTATCTGTTTTTTTATTGGCTTGGCCAACACACACACACACACACACACACACACACACACACACACACACACCCAAACACCCACACACACATAAACATGATTCAGGGACACATCCTGTGTTGTCCTTCTCTCAGCCACTCCAATGAATAGTTATCCAGCAAGGCTGTGTTCTCTGTTAATATATTTGTGCTGTTTTATCTAATTCCATTTCTTTGATGCAATTCCCATATTCACTAGTTCCTCTTTCCACCTCCAGCTACCTTGAAACTACCATACATGGCCTCCACCCTTCAAACTGAGCCTACACTTCCAGACAGTACTGCTGGGTTTACTATATCTGTGCATCTGTGTGAAGTTACAATCACAAAAACTTGCACTAACCCTGTAAAATCCATCAAAAAAGAGTATTTTTTTTTTCAGATTTTTAGCATTAGTGGTATCGATTACAGAACGTTTTAATTTTGCGCAGAAACGGTCCCTTTCATTGGTATTACTCACTATTGCATCATATTTCTTTGTACTTTAACAAAATTGACTTATTTGCCAGTTAAAACTGAACGGGTAATAAATAATTGTTGATAGTGTAGAGTAGGGAAAAACAAGAGTTTAATGTCAGTCGGTATCTATGAGAGGGGTTTGTTTGTGTTTTTTTATCAATGGGAAGCACGAGAGCAGCTCCAAAGGACGAGTCTGTGTCACTCTGCCCCTCTAATGGGATTCCCTCCAGGATGAGTCACTGAAACACTTCCTACTTAGAACACACAAACAGGGCCTCAGGCAAGCTGCTCTCAGAGCTGAGCTCACACACACACACACACACACACACACACAAACAGGGCCTCAGGCAGAGCTGCACACACACACACACACACACAAACAGGGCCTCAGGCAAGCTGCTCTCAGAGCTCACACACACACACACACACACAAACAGGGCCTCAGGCAAGCTGCTCTCAGAGCACACACACACACACACACACACACACACAGGGCCTCAGGCAAGCTACTCTCTGAGCTCGCACAGACACACTCAGTCACACACACACACACACACACACACACACACACACACACACACACACACACACTCACTCACACACAAACAGGGCTGCAGGAAAGCTGCTCTCTAAGCTCACTCACACACACACACACACACACACACACAGGGCCTCAGGCAAGCTTGTCTCTGAGCTCGCACAGACACACTCACACACAGACACACACACACACACTCACACACAAACAGGGCTGCAGGAAAGCTGCTATCTGAGCTCGCACAGACACACACACGCACACACAAACAAGGCTGTACTAAGCTCTTGCGTACACACACTGTACACACCCCACACACATACACAAACAGGGCTGCTCTAAGAACTTGCCTATAGACACTGTACAAACACACACACACACACATACAAACAGGGCTGCAGGCAAGCTGCTCATAGAGCCCACATGCACACATACATGCACACTGTACACACACACACGCCACAAGCTAGCTCCTCTCACAGCCCACACACAGGCAAACAGAGCAGTTAACTCCTGACTGGCACATAGCAATGCCTTGATTTACAGCATGTCTACCTGAAAATAATGGTTGTCTGGACAGTCACACACACACAGGTTCTTCTTCAGCTCGATGACGATCATTAAACAGTGAGCATGACTCCTCTGCACCTCTGGTCGAAGCTGCTTGAAATACATGCCACTTAAATAACTCAGCCATATAACACATTATACTATAGCCATATACATATACTACACCACATACCTTGCAAGTGACCTACAGATCAACAGTGAGAGGGTAAATAATGTCTTGTATGCTGCACCCATCACATGCTAGCAATGCTAACAATGCAGTGATTATGATCCAGGTATGATAATGTAGATCCAGGTAACATTTTGTAAATATGCATGATTGTGGAAAGATGCCATTTTCTTTTGCGAAAATGTTGATTTTAACACATTTTTAAGTGTGTTCTGTAGGTTAAATGTTGCACTTATTGGCAAAGTGTTAGCTGGGCCCTCAGACAACCCTTGTACTGTTAGCATTCTTAGCATGTGATGCTGTCAATACATGCAAGGAACCAGCAATATCACAGGAGTATGTCATTCGAATGGAATACCCCTTTAAGTACATTTTTGGCATAAAACTGTTATAAAGATAGAATAAAAAGTCAATAAGTAAATAAACAAATAATATATTTGATCATTATTGTAATCTTATCAAACCATGGTCTGCTAATTGGACCTTCTTAACCATTAGCATAATACCAGTTGGCATCATAAATTACTCCCTGTAGTCTCAGCGTTATAAACTGCTCCTTTTATAATGTAGAAAATATTTAAGTATTTTTGATCAGTTTAGACATTGTCAATATTTCAACAAACAGAAAATGTCTGTAAAATCCCAAACTTTTTTTATTGAAAACAGTAATTGTTATAGTCCAGTTATATGGAAATAAACTGCATATTTACAGACATTTTCTGTTGCTTAAAAATGTGGACTGTCCACAAAATAATGGAAAAGTTTTTTTTAGGGATTTTTTGTTCAAATTACAATATAAATATAGCCAACACACAGAAAGTATGAAAATATTTTCCTTTATAAATACAGTAATTATCTGTATTTACACAGAGGTGAATGAAGACACTTATGAGGAAATGAGTGTCATCCACCCATGGTGTTCTGAAAAGGAACAATTTGCATTATTTTGCAATCATTGTCATTTATTTCACTGATATGAGTACTTAAACGCCTCAACTGCAAAGTCTGACAGCAGCCCTTTATGAAAAATTGTAAAGTAAACTTGCAAATAAACACAGGTGTTTTTCTCTCCAGTTTGTTGATAGCTAAACTTACCTACTTGTGTGTCTTTGTGTGTGTGAGTGTGTGTGCAGGTTTGTGTATACGAGAGAGGACTAACACTTGCAAATATTTGTAAAAGTCAAGGACAAAAATTGATCAACTTTAGAATGCTATCTCAACACCAACTTACTGTGTCTGTTCCACTTTGAAGCTGACATGTAGTTACTTCCTGGCTATTCCTAGCACAGTGTCTACTCTGGCCCCACCCTGTCTGATCATACAAATGGCCACACGATCAAGATTTTCCTCTGCCGATCTCTGCGCGTTCTCTGCCATCGCTTTCAGCCAAACAGCTGCTGAAGCTGTCCAGTCTCTGATCTCTAGGCAGCCCCCATAGCACGTCCTGCTAAATTAGCTTCAATAAAAATCTCCGGCACCAAAGAACAGGATAGGTCCTTTCGCTTCAATGAACGTGGCGACCGTGAGTACTGCTGTCTGGAAAGAGCTCACCATAAGTAATCCGAAAATAATCGAGTCGTCCATAAGTACCATCGCCCTACCTGTTGTGTAATTAAAATGTTCACGGTTACTTCCTCCTCGAAAAAAAAGGCAAAAAAAAACAGTGATTTAGCTTCCGCATGTGTCTAAATGGAATGCGAGCCTGTCTGTTGCCACTTAAAATCCCGGAATTTTAGGGAGGTGTTTATTGGCATAAATTTCGGAAAATGAGCAGAACCCCTAACCTTTGATCGTGGTGCTAGTGAAGCTTGTCACTGATCCAGCAGCTGTAATTAGCTAGATATTATGCAGAATACAAAGTTTTACTGGGCTTATTCATAGACTTTCCAAAGTAATAGAATTTCAGGTTTATGATATAAAACTTTATAATATTATGGTCATTTTATTGTTGTTAGTTTTTTTCCTAACACTGACATAGCACAGAAAACATGTTGCCTTTGGAAACAGAAAGCTTTAAGAGGAATTTCTGAACAGTCATCAGAAGGAAAAAAAAAATTTCGAAATGAGGAAAAAAAAACAAGCCTTAGCTGGTAGATTTTAGCCTTTATGATGGATGAGCCAAACTATTAGGCATGATATTGAATTAATCCATACCTTGTGTGAGTAATAAAACATTTAAATTCTTGTTTTCACTGGCAAAAGGAACTCTTTCTACTGCTAGTAACTAATCTTCTTGCAGATTGCCCTTTAATAAAAGGAACCTCCTCACAGCATTAGTTATATGTAGAGAAAACAACCTGTCTATGTGGAGGTACTATCCCATTTTAAGAGTTATTGACTTGCTGCGTAGTTCCTACATACAGTTGCTAAGTTCATTTCTTTCATTTGTCAAATACTTATTTCCAGAAAATCTACATTTCAAGCCCCATTTTCACAAACATGTTACATGACGAAAACAAGGTTAAACATGGATATCCCTTTCAGAGAGCGAATTTCTGGGTACCACTTTAAAATGGAGGTCTGCATTAAGCTTTCCTGTCAATAAGTGGAGGAACTGGGAGGCGACAGGTCTCGACAGCTTTTTGCAAAAGGCAGCTAATGGAGACAGACAGGGCTTGAATAAAGAAATCCTTTACTTTATGCACTTTCCGGAATCTCCCAGGACGTAGAGAACGCAAACAACCCTCTGAAATGTCAATAGCAGGCCGCGGCGCACGCTCCCAGAAGCTCCGAGCTCCGCACCACTCTAATCTGTTTAGCAGACCAGGCAGCTGGCAGGAGGAGAGCCAGAGAGAGGGAGGGCCAGTGTGTGTGTGTGTGTGTGTGTGTGTGTGTGAGGTGGGGGTGGAGGCCTCTGAAGATTTCCCTCACGAGGATTCCCCTCACGAGGGCCAGGTTAACGCAGAGAGACTCTTGGCACATTAAGGAGTCAATTGCAGGCTCTTAGGAGCTCTCGATGGCTGAGGGCTCATCTGTCAGAATGTCAGACTGCTGTTGTGTTTCGAGGAAGAGGGTGGAGAGGGTGTGTGGGGGGGGAAGGTTGGTGGGGCGGGGGGTGTACGGGACGGGGGTCGGGGACTGTCGGCTGCGGGGTGTTTCCATGGCAAGCTGGCGGTGGAATCCAAGGCTGGTACCAGGCGCAGGGAAACCCTCTTCAAAAACAAGAACCCTCACAGCTCAAGGACCATCCGGAGCGCGCCCAGGGCCCTAGAGCCAGCCTGGTTAGGCCCCCGCGGAGCACAGTGCACTGTAATAGTGGCCCGCCAGCGGGGTCACTGGAAGCAGACAGACATCTGGGCAGGCACTTATTCTATCATCAGATTAGCTGAGATTGAGTGCCTAATCAAACAATCGAGTATTGTCGAAATAATTGGGTTGTGCTACTGCAATATATCATGAGTCTGAAGGCACACCAGAGTTCCCCTTAAAGCACCAGATTGCAGACGGTTGCTTTCGTTCAATCTAAGCCACTCATTGGGACACATCAAAGAATGGTGGATTGTCTTTCTAGCTTCTTGTCCTAGTTTATGATGACAGCAAACAGACCAAGTACACACGTATCAAAACACTCTTTTTAACACGGTAAGACACTATAAAAGCATAAGTTTATGGTTCAGATTTAATCAAGATTGTGATTAACTTTGACAAATTGCAAATAACAAAGGCAAATGCTGAAACTATAGACAAATTGATTCATTTTAGGTCCATATGAAAACCAAGTGCTCTTCTTCAGCTGTAACAGCAACCACACAAAACAGGAAGGGCACTGACAACTGAGGACCACACAAACAATCAGCATAGAGACTGAGCCACTGTCTCCTTTCGGTGTGGCATATTTACTGACGCCTCCTTCGTCCCACGGCTCAAGGACTCGCGGTCCCAGCCCTGCCAGAAAGCCTCTCTACACAGGTGGAAAGATTTATTGCTTCCCCTTGCTCCCCCTCCGCCCCCCCCCAACCGAAAGGACCTCAATCACGTGTGTTTACACTCCTTGACTCTGGCCCCTTGCCGCGCTTTCCTTTTCTAAAAACGACTTAGCGGAAATTGCTGTTTGTAAACCAAGTACCATCAACATCTCGGAGTGGGCCGCCCTCTCCTCCCCTCTCCCCACCCCGCCCCGTCCCGTCCCGTCCCGTCCAGGGCAGAGGAAACAAATGTTCCAGAAAGAAGCCGAGAAAGTGCACATGCCCTGCTAGTGATTCATTCTTCGACTTGTGGCAAGCGTCAACGAACAGGCAATGGAAACTTCTTGCAAATGTAAATACATTTGGTTAAAAATATAGTGCCTTAATGTGCACCACATGTGGCTTGCTGGCAGGACCCAGAATATTTTGATGGTGGGGAGAGAAAGAGAGAGCGGGAAAGAGAGAGAAAGAGAGCGCACGAGAGAGAGAGAAGGGATAGCACAGGCGCACAGAGACAGGGCTTTGGGAGCTGCGCCAAGCTGCTGTGAGGCGGGCAGGTCTTTACCTTGGGCCTTCTCCACGAACACCACCTTGGAGTCCGGCAGGAAGTTGTGGCCGCTGAGGACCATAGTCTTTCCCCGTGGCGGGGCTGCTGTCCGCGCTCTGCTTCTCCACCAGCGGCAGCTCCTGAGCCGATCGCTGGGCTGAGGGTGGGGAAATAGGGGATGGCTACTCAGTCCTACGCTTCCCATAACCCTGTCCCCATTCACTCCCGAACCTCCAGCCCACTCTCACTAAAAGACCCCCCACCCACCCATCCCCCACCACCAACCATTTCTTATTTCTGAACTCGGTTTTCCCTTTACCCTGAGGTAAAGATATCAGTTAACAAACGATTTTACTTAACCATAAAAAAACAATAACTTTCACAAAATCACCAAATACACACAACTTCTTTTCTACTTACAAAAACTTGAGATCAATTAGAATATCTAAACATGATATCATGTATAATTTTACGATCAAAAAATGACATGAAATACAATAGGGCATGAACTTGTACTTAAGGTTCACAAAAATTTGTAGTAAAATGTGTAAATTATAAATTCATCTGTATGAATCATTCACATTTGTATGTTATCTGTAATCTCAAAAGCTTTTAAACAATGTTTATTTCTCCAACCAAATATATTTAATTTGACTAAATGAGTAATACAGCCCATGGTGAACAGAATTTTTGTTTTCCTCAGTATTTATCTCTCAATATCTTTATTGACCAACCTGCACTTGGTAAAGTGGTCATATTCACAGCCAGGGATACTTAAATAATAGTGACATCATCCATTTCATTTAATGTAAAAAACAAGTTGGCAAATTTATTAGATATTAGGAATATTAGAAATCATAAAAGTGTTAGGTGCTGTTAACTGATTAATTTCATATGCTACATATGAGGTCTCCTCTATGTAATGTCACAGTACTTTTAAATAGCAATTGGCACAAGGTTGCTCTGACTTATTTTTGATTTCTTTCCAAAGCCTATGTGACAGTTGAGATAACATGCAGACAACTGCAGACATTAGACTTCAAAATGAACTCCAGTTCTGAATGAACTTCAAGATCTCCCACATAATCTTCCAAATTGCACAAAAATCAAAAACATCTGGATATGGTGTTTTGCAAAGTGTCTTTTGTAAACATGAAATGTCTAAGCCAGCGATAGCTCATGCAGCCCAGTATCAGGAGCAGTGGTGATTGGAAGAAGGGGACTTACAGCACTCGATGGGATTGGATGCCACTTGCAGCGACACGGTCCGACCGTTGGGCTGGTTGATGTGGACACGGAACACCATCCTCACCCGGGTGTTCTTCCGCCCGATATCCGTCTCGCCTTTCCGCAGCTCAATGTCCGAGTTGCGTAACTTCAGGATCCCAGCGCAGTCGATTCTGCCGAAGAGGAGGATAAAGGAAGACCCAGAAATAAATACGCAAGTAAAACCAACCAAGATGGGGATGTGTCACCAAGAGGTCAAGGAACACTCTTCCTTCCAACCACGAGACTTAACTAAGTGTTCATGGCTACATAACTGATTCTGTCTGCATTTCAGTTTATTTCATTTCACCTTTATTTAACATTGCAGATTAACTGAGCTCTCAGTCACAATGATATCCAAAATAATAAACTTGAGCGGGGAATACAAGGCTGTGTGTAGCCAATCAGGAATCCGTTACAACGACAGAGCTGAAAATGGAACAACAATAGAAGCTGGCTGAACTCTTTAAGGTTGAGGGGAAAAAAACAAATGTGTCTTCTATTGACTGCTCTGCTGTTCATAAATTCCACTCGAGCCTTGGAATAATTCTGAAAAAGGGACAAAGGGGGTTATCCCAATCAAAGAGAGAGAATGGGGTCTGTTTGGGTACTTTGCCACTGCACAGTTTCAACGTGACAGTCACTAACGAATAGCAGCATCTGTCGGGAGACCTTGGGCCCCAGGTTACTGGCATGGTGGAAGTTTCAGTGGAAACCCGAATCATCTACGTTGCCCTTAGATCAAATCTGAAGCCTTCAAAGCACACAATTAATTACTTGTTGTGAGTTTTACGGGTCCACCGAGGAGAGTCCCGTGGGACGTCTTTAACGTTACTCTCTCTGTGAATCTTTCCAGCCAGAGAAGCCTGTTGGCTGGCGCTTCGCTTTTTACACCCACTTCTACCGTTCATCACACTCTTTATTAGAATCTCCATTGTCCTCCCCCCTCTCAGTTTAGCCCGTTAGCTTTTAACATTTTAAAACATTTACAGTTTCAACCTCACTAACCAATGCCATATTTAGCATTGGATTTTTCTTTTTCTTTTTTTTTGTCTGGGGATTTTCCTTTGAATAACTGCTCAGTGGAAAAATGCCTCACTTTTCAGGCTGGCCTTTTCATGAAATTAAATAAAACTAGACTGAATGGTAAAAGAGTTTGAAAAAACAAAACTGAATACGAAGGGGATATGGCTTGGCATTCCCTTTATTTTGCATTCTAGCTTTTGGGTTAAATTCCTGGAACATGATAAATGTCAAATTTTATACAAATCTATTTTCCCTCAACTTGAGTCTTTAAAATGTGGATAAATAAAAAATAACACTTACTACAAGCTGTTCTGAGCCATGGATGATGTAATTTTTTTGCTAGGCACTTTTCATCGAATCAGTCTGAGCTCTACTATATGATACTCTCAAATGGCTTCAATCAATTCCGCCATGAACTTCTTCCTGGAATTATTTTACAGATAGAATTTACTGTGATTATCCAGAATATCGTATGGATTCATAGTTCAAAAAATTCAAGAAAAGCATATTAATTCAATAAATAGTTGATTATATTGTCCAAAATCGTCATTTTTCCATGTAAATGTAAAATGTTATTGTTCCATGCGTAGCGCTGGTGCAATTTGTGTTTATCTCGTTTCCATCACAAAGGGAGAATAGCGTAAACTAGGATGGAACCACAGGCTAGTAACTTTCTATATGCTTTGACAAATGGACATCTACTGATGCGGTGAGGGCTGAACACAATGAATTGAGATAAGCCGAACTGTCCCCCTCCCACAGACGCTGGAAGAAGAACAAAGCTGTAGAGAAAGCTATCAAGATGGCTTTTCATGACCCATGGAAAGACTCAATCAGCAATGCTCTAACCGGTATGACCTTTCCATGGCTACCAGCCTACACTTTCCTGTCAAAGCCCTGGAGGAAAGATCCACTTTTGCTAGCTTCTTTGATTTTTTTTCAGATGTGAAAATCCAATCCCTCCTCGCGATTATTTTACTAGGTCATACTCTACGACTGTTCTTGCAACAAAAAAAGTCACATAGGTACTTGTGAAAATCCCATCATGAACTCTGCCTATGGCAACAGTTTGCTGTCTGTACGTCACTGATGGTTTTGTCATCTGCGCAAAACATATCCTGAAGAGCAATCAGCAAGGCAAAGCTAGCTAGAGTTTGCTAATGTTTGCAAAGATATTCACACCTTTTGGCGTTTTCAACGAGTATTTTCCAACAGTACCTGACAGACTGATAAGGTAAAAATGGCTGCCAAAGAGGTAGATGAAGTAAGTAAACAATCATTTAGATGTTATATGTAATAATTAAAATGATTGTATTTAATTTAATTAATTTAAATTTGAGATAATTTGTTTCCTTACATTGAAAAAACAATCCAGATTACATGTAGTAACACGCATGTAATGCTGTTGCTAATGATATACATACACACACACTGTATATCATCAGTGAACAAAACAGACTGTTCAGTATTTAATCAGTTAACAGTAACTGTTCAAAGGAACATAGTTCAATGCATTGTTCGCTGTGATCTAATGAAAGATTTTTATTAGCATTCATAAACAAACCCGACAAACATCCTGTGGAACAAGTAAACCTTGCATACTGCTGTGAAATATCATAACAGATGAACATAAATAAATTTCCCATCAGTCTTTTTATTCTGACGCTAAAGTGATTCATTATAATCCAACGGACCCCTTTCATAATATTCTGAATATCACAAAACAGGCTCAATATTCCGGAGACGTTACAGTAATGTTACAATATTTTTAATGTTTACGCCTATCTGATATATTTTGATCAATCCCATGTGTGAAATCCTCCCAGTGGTCAAGTAATAAAACCCTTCATTGCTTTCTAGAATATAAATAAATCAATTTGAAAAATCTAATTTCAGGGAAGCCCCTACGTCTGCCAACATTCTTGGCTAAGGCGAGAGCAGGTCTGTCTCATGACTGAACTGAGAAAACTCCGCGCTGAACGCGGAGCTGAAGCAGTTGCATAACTTTAGTCGGAGGAATTACACCCATAAGCCCTTTCAGAGGCCTGCTGAGGCCCAGTCTGCTGCTCAGCAGGTGATTGGCTGATTGAGGTGAATCCCGGGCCAATGACCCGCAGCCTCAAATTCCTGCTGATGTCAATCCCCCCCGGTAACTTGTCTACTGTGAGGTGCTGATGGGAAATCTCAGATCTGGGGAATGTGGGTTTATGTGCTGGAAGTGCACCGATGCACACCGTGCACAGGGTAGGCGGGACCATGCCCCATGTGCAGGAACTGGTTGCACGGAGACGGTCAAAGCTCACCCCAGGGACCTTTGGGTGGTGTAAGTGGAGTAGCATGTTTGTGGTGCAAGGTTGTGTGAAGTCAAATTGAGAACTGATATGATATTCACAATACATAAGGAACTCAGGGAGACATAAAAAGAAATTAAATGAAAGAAAGAGAGAGATAAAATAGAGGATTATGACAGAAAAACAACAGGAAGAATACTTTTCCAAGGAGAGAAAAGGCCCTCTTAAAATTCTACCTAACTTGTCTTTTCAGTGCTTCACAGTGACCATTTTCCTGCAATTTTTGTTTTCTAGTTCACTTTTCGATTTTGCACTGATAGCTCACTTGAAGTAGATGCTGTGCTAGGTTTACAGCAGTTAAATGAATGAACTGTTAATGAAATGGAGTCTATAACAAGTTTGACACACATCGTAGCTAGCTAGCCAGAACCTCCAAGTGGCTTTAGCGAATCCTCTAACCAGACCTGTCCAATTTCTAATTTAAAATAGAAAGGACTATAACCAGCTGAGAAAATTGTTCTCTTATGGGCACAAATTCAGGTGCAATAAAGGGTTCTACCAAGGACCTTTAAGCCTTCATTGTTTGACTCATTGGGGAACCTGTAAAGGTTCTTTTTAGATGCTAATATCGCTGAAGGGATCTTTGGAATCCTAAGAGTAAGGTTATACACAGAACCCTTTATATATCAGTACCTAAGAAGGTCCTTTCAGGGTTCCATCAGAAGGGCATATAAAGAACCCTTTATGAACCTTTTTGGAGTGAGAGTGTAGTAACAGAAAGACCAGCACAGCCTGGTAGAGAGCTGGGTGGGTGAGTGTACTTACATGGCCCGCATGTTGTTCTCAGGTAGCAGTGGGATCTCCAGCACCTTGGTGTTGGACTGCATGACCTCGTGGCTGGCCGTGGAGACGGTCTTGCCGGTGATGCGGTGGACCTGGTAGAAGGCGTGTGGTCGCAGCAGTCGGTCGTCTGCGGTCCCGATGAACAGCTGCAGGGTAAGGGGCTCGCTCTCCATGTAGCCGTAGAGCTGGCGACAGAACAGAGGGATCCAGCTGAGGCCCCCAGGCACTCAAACCCCACCACCATGCCCTCGCCATCCATACGCACCCCCCCCTCACCCGACCCGCCACCACAATACAATTACAGCCAGCACTAATAGGCTCTCATTTGCAAAGTAAAGACTGGGTGTGCGACTGCTTTAGATAGCCCCTCTTTGATGATAGTTGTCCATTTTTTTGGTAGACTTGTTTTGTAAACTGTTGCTTTGTATTTGTTTGGTGTACGGGAGGGGGTTCGTCCGGGAGCCGTACTGTAAGTTTTCATTGTTTTGATCCTATTTGAAACTATAGTTTGTAGTCGTGTGCATTGGTTGCATGCTGTCTGTCTCTCAGTGTTCATTAAATTTTCTCTGCTGCCATAAAAAAAAGAAAAGAAAAGAAAAAAAAATCGGGGAAAAGTCCCAGGAAGAACCTGGCGTTAGACGCTTACTGACTGAATGGAAAGTGACCATTTTTGAGAAAACCCAGAAGGCTTATTTAAAGTCTGACCCAAAGGAGTGTTGGTTTGTATTAATGAGGAATATAAGACCCGCTGAGATGGAACACAATTAAATTAAAATTGCGTTTCAACTTATTTCCACAGGAGAAAAGGATTTACATTACTTTTTTTTGATAATATTGAACTTGCCATGGTTCATTTCAGAAAATGTTGAAATATATTTTGCATTAAATTGCATTGAGATTAGTATGATTTCAAGAATAATAAATCTAGGAACATATAAACTCTGCACATGTCCAGTATATTTACAACACAGTACATTAAAACATAGTTTATGACTGTAAATAAGAGAACACATGTTGTAGGTGGTGAAAATTGCATTTGGTTACACCATTTACTAGCCAGCTCCTGTATCAGTCTTCACTAAAATAAGGAGTCACACTCAAAACTTGATAACGTTACCACCTAAGCTTTGCTAGACCATTTTGGTGGTACCGCCTTGAGTTTTTCACATGGAAATTGACATGCATTATGATTTTCATTACGCTTTATGAACCACGGGCCAGACGCCAAGCAAAGCATCATACCGAGATGAAAGGGCTACTGTATCAGAGCTACCACTTCAAACAGGTACAGCTTCCTCTCACTGGCAGCCATTAGGAGCCACTGCTCTCCAATAAAACTGCAGCGATGAAACGCTGAAATAATTAGCATAAAATACAGTAGAAAGTAGGCTTGCTCAAACAGCCACAGCTACATTTCGTGGTTGTACATTCAGTGTATTCATTAATCTCAGTGATTTGTACGGCAATTTGTACAGTCTGCTTATTCTATTACCACTCAAGCAATTCTGTGCTGGTGTTCCTTTTCGGGGTGTCACATAACAAACAGGCCCAGACAGGCCTTGACTTTGAGCAAATACTTGACTGTATTTCTCTAATTTTGACAATGACTTCTAGTTCCAGTGAAATATTCGCCCTCTTCCATCCATTTTATCAGTTTCAGTTGTTGGCATGATAGAAAACCTTTTTTACACACTTAAAAACTGTGAGCAGACATACGGAATGTTTATCAAACACATCAATCTGCCTTGCAAGGGCCAAGCTCTGTGATTCTGTGTGGAGTCTGTGATTCTGATGCCAAATTATGCCGTCTGATAAAACATACTCTATTACATATGTAATGACGGAATGAAAAGAGGTTTCATCAACCCCACTGGGGCAGAGTTATACTCAGCTGCCAATCACAGACTTGTTTTGAACCAATCAAAAATTCCACAGCTAATGCGGCCATTGTTCCAAATCGCTGAGTCATCAGTTCAATATGGCAGCTCCTCCCATTTGTGTTACAATGAAACCTCACTCCCCCATGACTAGCTGCATCCAGTTGTGGTGTACTTCAGACCCAGACAGTGGTGTGAAGTACGGCTGTCCTGCGGGAAAGGGCGACAAAGGGACCACTTTTGGGCCTCATCCCACTGTGGTTGTCACGTACCACTCTGCGATGGATTCCTCAGATGTGGCACATTTATGGCGACCATAAAAGTCTTAATTAAATATGTGGTCGGTCGCTGAAATGGCAGTTGGTAAAAGGCACCCCTGAAACACTGTAAACACTTTGTTTGGTTATAATGCAGCCATTCAATAAATGAAGACAAGAGGAAAAGCTAACTCATACCGAGAGGTTCCTTTCTCTCAGTTTCATGTCTATGTTCCACGTTGGCTCTTGTCCGCCTCTTAAGACAACCAAAAAAATATTCCTTACCCATTCTGTGGCCACAGTTGTTCCAAAATGTTCTGAAACCTGCTGATGCAATGGCATACACAAGTTCCCTTTGACATGAACAGAAAATTAAATTCTCGAACTTTACCTAACAACTTTTGACCGCAAACAACTACACCCCATTCAGGATAATAATAGCAGATTTTTTGATTGAATTCCTGTTGAGACCGGTTGTTTCTTTTGACGTAATTTCGCTTTGCAGGTTGGTGGGTAGTTGGTCCCGAAGGAACCTTTGGCCACAAATAACAGGAGGTGCTTCTCTAACCTCAACTCTCAGCCATGCTTTGGAACTGATCCCTACTCTGGAAGAAATCACACTGTGGTTTAAAGCCATCGGGACATGGAAAAAAATGGTAGAATAAATTTTCAGAATAACAACATTCTCCAAATCGGCCCTGCACCATCACCAGCTTGGTGGTAGACATTGGCAGGAGGTATTCTGGGAAGTATTCCTGACCGAAGCTGTTTGCAAACTTGGGAGAGGAGAGCTTCTGGTTTGTTCTAACCCATTTATCCTCCAAGGCCGTGTTTGCTTAGATGTGTGTGGCCCGGTGGAAGCCTGACCCAAGCCAGCAACATAAAGAAAATCGGGTGAACGTTCAGAACATTAAACACTCAAAGCAAACTTTGCCGTGGTCGGGGATGGGGATGTATGGGTTCCCCGAAAACACGTGCGGGACGGTATGGATTGTAAAGGACATGGTTCTCTCTCAATAACAACCATCTGAGAATACCACAAATTACTCTCCATTATCTTTATACGCATATGTATACTTTAAATCTCTATCTCGCCGAGTTCAATTTGCAACCAAGAAATAACAGTAGGTCTGTCAAACAAAATAAAGATTCTGTGTTTATTTAACAGACTGAGTCATTTAACAGAATCCAGAACACATGTAACCTATGACATAATCTGATGAATGGACGTTTAATTACCATAGCGAGAGGGTCGGTGTGTGTGTGTGTGGGGGGGGGTGTAGGGGTGAGGGTGGCGGGGGAAATGGTGACGTCATGGAAATCTGGGGTCTCATGATCCAAGTCCACTGCGTTGGAATATTTTGTCATCCTTTAAAACGAAAATAATAATAATTGGGACCCGGTTTCTGATGAATGCTTTACTGCATCAGCTTGCATGGCAGGGACCAGAACAATCGCTTCAGAGGTCTAAGCAAAATATCTTAATTAAATCCATTTAATCTGTGAGTCAATCCGATAATGAGCCTGTTTTGTAACCGTAAAGGGAGTCGAGTGATTTAATTACTGAGCGCACAAATTGGCTGCTGTGCGCTCCTGTCGAGCGGCTGTAAAATCTTGGCTCTCCCCAGGTGCAGCTTGACACACGGGGGCCGGTGCCCGATTGCTTTAGCCTTCCGGAACGCATGCTAATCTTTTGAATACCAAATGACTTTCAAACCGAAGCAGAGCCGAGCCACGACTTGGCTGGCAACAGCTGGCAATTCGTACGCCGTTCGAGCACTGAAGAGAGAATATTTTCGATGACGGCTTCCAATTCAGTCTAACTACAATGCACTCGGTCTTAAACATATGGTACGAGAGATGTTTTGCCCCTATATAAACATTTGAGGCATTTGTGTTTTCTTATCATGGCAGGTGCTTTTTACCTGTGACCATATAAGTACAATAAATATTGTTTTTGATGACTGTTGTCCTAGTAACAAAGTTTTGGGTCAACTGTGGTTTCCTCAGAGGGCTAGAAGTTCCTCAGCAATCACAAAAAAAACCTATAATCTTATCATTGTGCAGGACACAGACGGCCTGGTGGTCAATCAAGGGCTGAGCGGCACATGTAAACAGGAAGGAACTTATACCTGCAGTATCTCCATTTTTAAATTGTGAGCATTGCATCACAGCTGCAATTCTATGACATAAGTCTTTGTAGAAAAAAGAAAATGGCTTTGAAAATAGAAGGGGTACAGCACTTACGGTTGACATTGACGTGCAAACAAGTTTGGCTGGGATCCAATCAAACTCACTTTTAGGGGCATATTAAATTCAATTCAAACTGGCTTTAGTCTCGACAAGGGTCGAGACTAAAGACAACTCTTTTCAATTCTTTTAGAATTGAAAAGAACAAATGTCAAAGGATATATTTTTATATTCACTTGTCTGAAATAATATAGAAAATACACAAGGTAAATTTGTCATGTCAAGTCTGTTTTGATTGAATTGCAGAAATGGTCTTAAAGAAGTAACTAAGTGTATTTTATTTGGTCCAAGCCTTGGTTTTTTTACCCAGAACTTTTTGGTTTGGTGAATTCAGCCATCAACAATATTAATGCAAAAAATTATGCCTTCCACCCATTCAGTTTCATATTTGGAAGGAGTAAAAAGAAGATCTGCTTCTTCTTTTTTCATTCATCCTTATATTTGAGTTCAATCTGATGTATATAAAGAACAGGTTTAAATGGTATAAATGGTTAAATTGTATCTTAAAGATAAACTTCGAAATGAAAGCAAGTATTTGGTTTAACCTCTTAATGAACCCTACACTCATACTCGTATCCAAGAAATTAAATGTATCACTTACATACTTACATTCAATATTACTGATAAGCCCGTTGTGGATCAAATGCAAGCCTTTGCTGAAACTTTGAAAATTTAATCCACTGAAAGCAGCAAGAAAAGCAATTAAGTTGCTGTCTGGGCATTTGTCTCTGTCTTTGTTTAACTGTTCTCCCTCAGTCTCTTAGAGCTTCTCCTAACCATGCCTTTAGTCACACATGCTAGTCATCAGCAAGTTACTTTGAGGTCAGGAGCGTCTTCAAGGTCTCAAGTGTTCTCCAGCTATGAGTTTATCCAGGTGGCAACCTCGGTAATTTACGTTTTGCTCTTGGTTCCAAAGCGATCATTATCATTATAGCACATTCTACCTGTTACTTATGGGAGAGAAGAAATTAAACAAATGTGTTGGCATCCATCACGTTCACTGGCCCCGACACATTCATTAAACGCTGAAAGTAAAACCGTCATTTGTGTGTTTTGACACAGGTGCTATATTTGGACAGTGGCACTTTCTTATTTCAGTTAATTTGATGTCTTGAGTCTGGTGACACATATAGTGCAGTATGTATGTACGTTAGCAGTGAGGAGACGTTGGGGGGGAGGGGGGGATTTCACCTATTCTTGGGCGTTGAACCACAGTGGCTTAGTCAAAGCAAGAATGACCTCATCGACAGGGGGAAGTGATTAATGAGAGGGCAAAAACCTCAGCGATGTTAGGGCCTTCCGAAAGCCTGGTTAAGACCTGCCTTCTCAGGGGGTCGTCACCAAAAATCAGTTTTCCATATGCCTTTCTCTCCGCCATTGTTCCTTCATATTTGCCATCTGTGCTTTCGGCCTCTCTCCCCGTTTCGCCCCTTTCACATGAGGGCTGACTTCATCCGTTCGCTGTCAACAAGGTGAATTTGGGGATATTTGTTTTTGGCTATGACCACAGATCTACCCCCAAAAAGCCGCTGGAAGGGAATCTGAACACCTGCCACGTCGACCGACCCCTCGCTACGGGGGTTTTGAGCGCGTTGGCCTTTGATGGAAGCATGAAGTCAAATTCGTACCAGACACGTCTCTGCTTCAGCTACCAGCATAATCAGGGGCGAAATATTTCAATTGCTGCAAAAACAAATTTCGTGTTCGAGTTCGTGGGCTGGAGTACGTAACACATTTGCTATTGAAGAGACATCATACACGTCCTCCAAAAAAAAACAGCCTTCACCACCACTAGTGCCCTATCAATTTTCATCTGTTAACTACCACCTATGGATAGACCAACTGCTTTTTCCTAACACTTGTCAAAATTCATTTATTAAATAAAAAAAAAACTCTACTCGTCAGCTGTCCAATCAATTACTTAATCATATGCAGCTGTGCGAGCTTCTTGCACTTTTTTATGATTGGCTGTAACTGTTGAGCTAAAAGGACCCCCATTTTTGCCATTAATTTTATTCTTAACTACGAATTACCCTGTCAAATGCACAGCTTTAATAATGGTTATAGAGTCTCATATGATGAATTTCTATTTTATCCCTAATTTCAGATTTGTTTTCTTTCCAAATTTGAACTGGTATTATCCGGGCTGAACTTTGAAGAGGCAGGATTAAGTTACCCTAGCTGCTGTAGAAAAATGAGTTTCTTATCAACAATTGAAAGCTGATGGGGTCTGTTTTTTTTAGAGTTACTCCCCGAAATCAGAGAAACTTGAGTTTCTCCAGTCTAATGACACCATGTTGATTGGGAGAAGCCGTATCTCGGAACGTTTAAGATGCATGCGAGTGAAAGTCACAGGTCTGACGACGTTGACAGGTCTGTCGAGCTGCCCGCGTGCCGGGTGTTTCTAAAGGCTGATTGGCCGAGGGGGTTAACCACTTGCAAAGCACATATTTGCTTAAGAAAATGAGCTCCTGCTTGGCACAGCTGTTTGTTTAGGCTGAGCTGAGCCGCGCGATAAAATACGGGCCCCCGCGCTGGGTGCGCTCTCTGTGTGTGTCTCTCTCTCTCTCCCCCGTCTCCGGCACATTCTCTCACCGCGGGGAGGAATGTCATGACTACGGCTCCACGTGGCGCAGCAAGGAGGGGAGAGGAGGCGAGTGCTCCGAGCTCGCAGGCCGTTCCAATTACCGCGCTCCCTCCCAAGTGCTGACAGTAACAACAAGTCTCCCAGCCACGCCGTGCCAATCGCGCGCTAAACCCCCAGCTCGTCCCTCTCCCGAAAGTCGTGCTAACTCGCTCCCTACACCTCTCATTCTCTCTCACCCTGTCGCTTTTGACACGAATTGTAAATTTTTGTGCAATAACTGAATTTTGATGTTTTATTGTTCGTGACTTTTCCCTCCCACTTGTGAACAGCACAGGCTTTTGTGCGTGACGCATGCAGCCAAACTTCTGGGCGCATTTATCGGAGCATCGCTGAATTCTGCAATGTGAGGGGACGTGTCGCGTGAGGAACGTCAACCCCTTGTAAATCAAGGCGATCGAGAAGGAGCCCGCGTTACATATAGACTTGCCATAAAGCGTAGACGGGCGACCGAAAAAAGACATCTGAACAGGGGTGACGCACGTTTGAGGGCTGAAACCAAAGCTTGTCAGTATGCTACCTCATAAATCACTAGTCCTGTTCCCCCATTTCAGACCGCTGAAAATGCTATCTTCCTGTGTCATTTTCCAGTTACCGCTTTGGCATGATTTGTGTTTGCTTAATACCATGACGGTGAGTAAGGGTAGCCCCCTCTTACCTCTTTCCCAAGCCCCCCGCCCCTCCAGAAAGGGATTACCACCCTGGCAAGAGAGACCCGTAGGAGGAGGTGGAGGTGAGTATTCCAACCATCACACACCGCCAAGTCACCTCCAATACAGACAGCATCGCTCATGTTACCAAAAACAACTGTCCATGGACAGAGACTGCACAAAACACGGTAAATACCCTAAAATAGTAATGTTGCTTTTCAGAAAGAGAGGCGATTGGCCGCGGTTTGTGGAGGAAGCCCCTATTTCACAGAGCGTCAGTAATTCTCCACACTCCCTCTGCGCCTCAGCCATCAGCCTTCAGTTTTTCACCATCAACAGTATCGTCTGATACTGCCAAGAAAAAAAAAAGACAAGAGGACTAGTCTGAAACCGCCTTGCGTTCACAATATGTTTCCAATTAGCCCAAACCGCACTCTTTTTATGCTATTTTTTTTTCTGTGCGACGTCCATATGAGCCAAGTGTAAATGTACCCTGAAATGCAGGTGCAGTTTAGAATGGTCTTCTCTCCAGCTGCACAGTACACACAGAATATAACACATTTGGTGCATGTGGCTGACACTTAATATATGTTAAAGCATAAATCCAAACCCCTCAAAAAACAATGACATATATTTAAATCATACTCAAAGTTTATTGCATATATAAAAAAATACTACATACTGACTGATTTTATTTGTGCAGATATTGTATTGTATCTGTGCATATATTATACAGCATATGCATGTAAAATATATGCTACTCTATTTATGAATTGCTAAAAAGAAAGTGGTAATGAAAGTCAGTGAAACAAAAAAATTGTCATATATGGCTTCAGTTTAGACATAATACATTCATTATTGAGTTTTCATGCAGTAATCTATAGTGACATATTGTGTAATTTTTTAGACATTTGGGACTGTAACCAGGAGCTTCATAATATCCTCAGCATCGCAGAGTCCCAAAACAGGAAGAGCTGGCGGATATTGGAATTTCTCTCAGACACCACACAGCTAAACAGTTCAAATGTGTGTTCTTTCTTTTCAGTAAGCAAGCATGTATTTAGCCAACCGTGGCCATGACGTGCAGCCCGCTCAAAACTTGCTTCTGTGGCAATCGCACCTTAGGAAACTTCTTTTCTGTGTTTTCCGCCCCAAGACTTAACAAGAAGAGCCGGGAGAAGGAGAATCCCTGAAGGCCAGTCATTTCACACTACAGCAGCTTACAGTGGGTGTAACAATTTGCAGGTGTTGTTTTGCTGCACAGTGAAGGTTTCATAAATATAGCTGTTGGCTCTATGCTCTGCCTGCAAATTCTGATGCTGGACAACGTCCCTTTGTGTCCTACTGAACTCTGGGTTGATTAGTCTGGGTGTATCTGTGTGTGCACTCTTTTTTTTCCTCTTTCGTGTTACCCAACATATTCACCACATTAACCCAAGGACTTACTTGGCATCTTGAGCAGGGCCACAGGTCCTACAACCCAGTTTGTTGAAATAGCCACCGAAGAATAAAAAAGATATATTTATATGTCAATTTTTGTACTCGTTCAGCTCTGAGTCAGTCTTGGTTAATATAATGGTTGGTTGTCACAATGCAACTTTTCGAGGTTTCTGAGGACAGCTAATTGGTCAAAGAAGTGCCCACTGAGGTTGACGTATCAGATGTCTTCTTCAAGCCAACATGGCTCCAGAACTCGGCTTAAAAACAATACCTTATCGACCACATCTAGACGTGTTTGCTACTGATGAAATATTACCAACGCGTAGCCCCCCCCCAATTCCCCCCATCAGAGAAACCCTCCTGTCATGTGGTGGTGTGTTCCTCTTGAAGGTGGGTTATGGCTATGTTTTTCCCGGATGGGTTTGGAAGGAGGCGCGTAGACGCTGCGCATAGCTGTGGCGGGGGAAAGTCTGCCTGGCGGACAGGGGCAGGCATCCCCGTAATGGCAGTGCGGTCTGCGGGGGCGGCTAACGTGCTAACGTAAACGAGCCGAGCGGGCTGGAGAGGTCGGAACGTGCCACGCTCCCAGAAGAAAGGGGTGGGTGGATGGTGGGGTGGGGGTGGGAGGGTTGCTCCAGGGGCCTGAGGAATAGCGATGGAAATTTTGGAAAAAAGATGATGCAGGAACGTTGCATTAGGCGTGGAGAGGGGTGTTTTTTTTGGGGGGGGGGCAAGGGTAGGAAGAAGGATGATTTTGAGAGAGACCGCAGAGCGGAGCACCATGTAATCTGGAGGTTTCCCTGATTGTGTGGCTTGTTTCAAGCCCTGCTCTGACATCGTCCCTCTGGAGCGTCGGGGCCTCGTGCGGTGGAGACGGCTGGCCTGGATGGGACGCCATTCAGCATGATGTCATCGTCAGAGAGGGAACTTTCCTAAACAAGGGGGGAGGCCTGCACGTTTTGGCAAAGGCTACAGGAGAGATTAGAAAAACATCTCTTTTTTCGAAACAGGAGCGATGCAAAAAAAAAACTTGGGGTGACTTCCAATTGGCAACCAGGCAGTCGGCAAAACCCAGCGGGACACAGAGGTGTAAAGCCACCAGACGATTCACCAGTCCTGGATAATAACAACAACAACGATATCCAAAAGAGCAGCCAATCAGAGTAAGAAATCCACACAGAAGGTCCCAGTGCTAACGATAATGGATGCACAGTGACATTTAGTAAATAACAAGCGGACACAGTATCTCTTCCGATTAACTTGCTGGTTGTTCAGCGGCTTCACGAAAACAAACGTGTCACAACCACCCTGGTGTACATTGGAACAACAGTGGTGTGTGTGGTTATAGAGTGGGGCTGAGAGATATTTGAGGAATGAATGCTCAGCTGAAGGTGACACCCGCATTGAAGCGGACAAGAGTGAGTCTGGCAGGCACAGACGGGTCCTGTGGCCCGTGGGGTGGCGGGGACTCTAATCAGCTGGAAGCTGGGTCCCTAGAGGAACCCTCAGGCCCCAGCTGCTTCCCTTTGAATCCTCTGCTCCAGCTCTCCTTCACTCTCTCCCTCTCCTCCACCACAGTGCCTACGGCCTGCAACTCATTAGCTCAGAACCCTGGTAGCACCGCGGGGAGAAACGATTGTGGTGACTCCCCACCCCCCACTCTCCGTGGCTTTTATTGTTTTGGAGCAACCAAAGAGAAGATATGCCAACATGCTCAGCCCGGTGGTCTGCTTTATTTCGAGCTCGCCTCTTCGACTGAGGCCGTGTCTGCGATTCTGACCTCAGTCGTGGGTTTGTAGACCACGTATCTCTCCATTTTGAGGGCCGTGGCACCTTCCGCCAAGTTTTATCGAGAGAAGATCTATCATTCTCATTGTGTTACCATTTTCAGCTTTCTGACATATTTGTTTATGTCTGAATTTATTTGCATTTATTTTTAAAGCCCATTAAATCTAACCACCTAATTGGATGCAGTAAATGGTGGGTTGTTGGTGTTTACATATTGCTACATATCTAACATATTACATATCTAAATGTGTCCAATAATTTACACTATAGTAGAGTATTGATCACGCATGTTGTATTTCAACTGCCAATCAGAAAAGTGTGGAAAACATACCAAAATGAAGTCAGTGTCTTTAAACTTTGCTCTATGCACACATGCAATTACTTCACCAAAAAGAAAAGAAAAATACGCGCAAATCATTTCTGCCTGCACACAAACTGAACTTCTTGGCCCACAGGATACTCCCCACAGATATCCCGCTCAAAAATGAATAGTTTAAGTATTAAATCATCGCCGGGGAAAAAAGTATGCTAAATCACGGCTGGACAGAAGTGATCAAGTCCTGCTCCACTGTGGAGCAATGACTCGGACAACAAAAAGTGCGTCAATACAGAAACCTTTGCGCCATCGTCGGCTGAATCACCAAAGAATTTCCACCCAGCACCAAAAAAATAAAAAATAAATAAATAAATGCAAATACCTCCAGTTGCTGCTGACTGATGTGGCTTTGCAGAGGGTTGCAGTTCTAACCGTTTATGTGTTGAGATAAATTGCTTTCTCTTGAGCTGGTGAGCTGGCAACATGCAGGCAGCTGTCCTCGAGTCAGACTCTTTGGCACAGGCGTTTCGTCAAAAGCGCCGGCCGTTCCAAAGGTAGCATCAGCCAGACGTGTTCAGCCAGCTATCAGATCAAGCTTTTCGTAAAAAGGGAAAGTGTTTCGCAAAAGCCAAATTTAAAGGAGAAGCTGGTCAGAAACGAGTATGGGGTTTTTAATTGTTTGCATCAGGTCCTCATACATGCAGACCTGAACCTCCCGAACCATGCCCTTTTCAGCCTGGAGCGGAATTCTCCTAGCCCTGTCTAAAACACAAGGCAAGCATGGACGATGTATAAGACATATATCTGAATTAGAGTTAAGGGAGAAACACAAAACCCTTGTTTGTGTTTGCTGTCTTCCGTTACATGTGTTATTTTACTGTTCAAGGATTTGACGCCATTGCACCAGATAATGAACTTGTGCACTTCCTGTAAATGGCGTTGAATTAAAAGCATCTGCCGAGTGACTAATATGCAATATGCAAATGTTACGTTGCTAATAGCCATCAGATCACTTAAAAACAAGAAAGATCGTTCTGAGAAAATTCTTTGGGAGTTTATCAACGCATGGTTTCCACATGGTGGTGATTTTCTTTTGCACTGAAACGCAGTCAGAGATGATGTTAACTGAAGAGCTATCCGTGCTAAGTATTTTTAGCAGGTTTCTTCAATTTTCATTCTGCTTCAATGAAACGTTGTCACTGATAGTATTGGTTTCTTGAATCATGAAGTTTAGGTGTTGAAGTTGCAGGCTTGCAGGGCATGGTTGGGAATTGTCTGTTGTGCAAGTTCATCGTTAGATGAGTCACAAAATGTATCAAATTACACTTTCTCTTTTAAAGGCTTCCATTGGGCAGTTGTGGAAACGGTTTTATCAAACATGACCGAGATTTTCCTCACAATGTAGTTTGCTTAATTATCTGTTTTTACTGTGAAGTCTTGTCTGGCCCATCCTGTTAATCAAGTGGCAAAGCTAAGGTCCTAAGGAAACAATCAAACAGCACACAGACTTGTGAAGGTTTCCTCCTTGAGCAAACCAAGACGTATAAACAACCTGACAAGAATGGGAGTCTGAGAAAAGGGCTCTGTGTGTGACCGTCGTGGCGAGGGTGACGTGGGCCGTTTGGCCCCTGCCAAGCACAATAACCGAGCATGATGGTCCAGCCTGATGCTAATTGCGTCAATATGTGTGACTGCGGCAGTCCACACTAACCCCGTGCAGCAAAGAGACCGGCTCCCAGCTCTGGGATAATTAGTAATACACACACACACATACACACACACTCACACAGATGAAGCTTTCACGCAGTCAGGAAGCCAAAGGTTCTGTTGAACCTCTGATGACTGTTAGCAGTCTGCAGAACGGAGGCTAACACGCCACCGGTCATGGGTCATTTACAGTAATTAGCCGGCAAGCCAGCCCATTCGAGCTGGCACCCTCACAGACGGTGCAAGAATTCATGCAAATCACCTCCATGCACACATAAAGCTGGCTGTTCACAGAAACCTCACAGTCCGATCACATCGGTTTCATGAAAACGCCAGGAAAGCTGCCAACCTCGGCCTTTTTGACCCAATCTATGATAAATAACCATACGTTTTTGGCCAGTGTTTTCTTCTTGGTTCATTAAGTTCATAGAGCAGTTTTTGTAAGGTGGGAGTTAGGGAGGGTTGGTGACTCAATGCACTGCAAGATCACAGTTTCAACATTTCGGGGGTCAGCTGGGACGTTGTCTAACGGAAAGGAAAGGGTCAAGGGTCATAAAAAAAAACAAAGGGGTACCTGCACCACAGGATGTCCTCCAGACAAGGCCTTGACCGCTCCCCGGCTGCCCTCCGTCTCGTAGTGGGCGCGGTGATGGGATTTGGGCTGCACCTCGATCTGCAGGCTGTATGGGCTGGAGCAGGATGGCAGCTGCCAATCAAGAGCAGGGAGGGAAGGGCTACAGAGGAGGAAACAGGGAAGAGACACATAAACACCCGTACGTTCTTATTAACACTTGCTCAGACACACATGTTAAAAACCAGCACGTTCTTATTAACACACACATCATGTTTACATGCTACCTATTCTCCATACCAGCATAGTATTGGTTACCATAGCAATCAGAAAACATAATATTTTTGAAGGGTGGGTGTGAATGTTATATTATGTATATATGTACAATGTAAATAAACATTTGTTGTTAATTATTCCCTAACCGTTAGTTGAAAGTGTTGATTTTTTTAGTCATGTACACAATTCAAAGTCAAAAAATCTAATTTACCAAACTTTGTAAGAAAAAAGTAACACTGGGAATATTTTCAAGTCAGGAAGAACAAATCAAATGATGCCTAGTATTCCCTTACATTAGCAGAAATTAAAAATTGCAAACATCTGCATAAAAAATATTGTACATAAAACTGTAATAAAGTGTCACATGCTTTATTTGTACAGAATTCCTCTCAGTGGCCAAAGAGAATACTTTTTTATGCCACGGCTGTGAAAATATATAATGAAAACAAACCCTTCTAAGAAAATATTCTACTGTTCCGGATGTCTGCTCAACATAAACCTATGACCTAAACACGTGCGTTGACGAAATCGCTCGGTGCCTTATCGGAGCTCGCTGGTGTGTTTGTTGACCCAAAACGAACCAATTTCCCGTCTTCCTCATCATCGCACTTAAAGCATGACATCATTTCAGTGGTGGGGGGGATCGACTTGCAGGCACAAGGTGACACAGGCTCTCCCACCAAACCTTTTCCGCTGCCTGCCTGTCACCATAGCTTCCTATCAGAGATTATCTTTATCAAACACTTGATTTCCTACAGGAAAGTGTGCCATTGGTAGAACAAAAAAAAAAAGGTTTGAGGAGTCAAAGCAAATAAAGAAGTCCCCATAAAAAATTTCAAGCTAGAAACTGTGTGTGTGAGTGTGTATGCGTGTTTCTATGCCAACCTAAACACATACAATGCTCCTCCCTGAAAAATATGAATTATGACATGTTTTTGATCTTCAAAGAAAATCTTTTTGGAAGTGCACAGTGACTTAACTGTGACTGCTGTTCTGTGCTCCGGTCTTTGAAGATAAAACAACATTACTGCGTGATAAACAAACAAGTCTAATTTTGGTAAAAAAAGAACATAGGATGCAGTAAAAGAGTCTGTGTGCTTGGGTTGATCCTGTCTGTGGGAACCAGAAGGCAGATCTTGGGCTAGATACAGCGCTGTTCATTAATCATGTAAAATACATAAACACATTCCCGCTCCATTGTTGTTCTAAAGCTGGCAGTGTACAAATATTGACATATTATTTACAGTAGTCCTTCATGGCATTTAATTAAAATGTAAATATGTGCGTTGTGCAGGCATCCTGGGTGATTCTGTGAAAGAATTTTAAACATTTATTTTACAGTTTTCATTGAAGTCCTAGACAATGTATATATACATACATATGTGCATATATTCGCATATACTTATACATAAATGTGTGTTTACTGAAGTGTGGACATTACTGATGGCTGATGGGGGAGTCAGGTTTCATTAACAACAATTGGTAGGTGCTACCTTATAGTTTCAGTGACTGGATAATTCAGACCAATTGCCACAATGGTTGTGGAGAGAAAACATTTTTTGATTGGATCAAACCAGTCAATGACTGACAGCTGGTTATAGCTCCACCCTCATGGGGTTCAAGAAACCTAATTTCTACCATTACAAGTAGACAGACATGCAACGGAACAGAAATACCCCCCTACCTGATGTAAGGCTTTGGTTTGGACCAGGGGTAGGGGTGCTGTGGGACGTCCAGGAACCCCCCGCAGTAGTTCTCCTTCTTGAAGGGCAGACGGGGGCCGGGATAGTCGTCCTCCCCGGGGCCGGTCTCCTCCCCTCCGGGCTCCACCTTCAGGCTGACGGCAGGGCAGTGCTCCATGCTGGTCTTGCGGGACTTCAGCGGGACGCTCTCGCTCAGGTCGGCCACACCGTCGGTGGTCAGGGCGTTGATGGCGGCCACGATGGCGGAGTTGGTGTACTGGTTGGTGTTGGGCGGCCAGGCATCATCCGACGCGGTGATCCGAGGCGAGCCCTGCGGGGACGTTGCCGGCGAATGGCCGGGCGAGTATGAGGGGTGCCTGCAGGGGGCGCCGTTGAAGCTGTACTTCCTCTTCCCACCACAGGGTGAGCTGGGCCGGGAGCCGCGCAGGGGGGCGGGCCAGTTCTCCTCGGTCAGGCTGGCACGGGGGGAGGTGGAGGGGGAGTGGCGGGGGGACCCGGCATGGGTGCAGGAGTGCAGCGAGGAGGACCCCTTGGGAGAGACGCAAGGCGACTGCCATGGGGAGTTCTGAGGCGAGTTGTCGTAGTTGTAGGAGAAGCCCGACTCGTAGGACGAGGCCTCGGAGTTGCAGCTGCGCGACGACAGGCTGCTGGCGGGGCTGAGGCAGCTCGGGTCGCGGTAGCCATCAGCGTTGGGCAGCGTGAGTGTGACGATGGAGTTGACCCGCTTGGGAATGGGGAGGCTGCTCTCCTCCATCTCGTCCTCGGGGAACTGGCCGTACGCCGTGATCTCGATCCGTGGGCTCTCCAGGGCCGGGGCCCCATTGGGCCGCAAATTAGGGCTCAGGTAGTACCCAGAGGCCCCACCATCGTCAGGGAGACCGAATCCAGTCTGGTGACAGGACGACACCGGGACAATCGGACTGGCCTGCAGGTTGTGGTATTGTGTAGCCAGGCAAGGGTTTCCAACGCTGAGTGGCAAGGACAGAGTGACGTTTGGAGTGTAGCTGAATGCATCTGTAAGACAAACAGGGCGGGCAGGACGGATGGTTATAACAGTCTTATCAATCCTCTATGAAGGCATTATAGCACCCACTCCATAAAATGCTAACCCACATATATCCCCCCACATAACACACAACTGTGTACACAAAACTACTTATATGTGAATCTGGTCAAGTTAAATTGGTCACATTGTAGAAGAACAACAAAGCGTTAACAAAAAGCAAAAATATGGCAAACTACACGAAGATACAAAACTACAACCAGGTCAAGCACAGCACAGTGGACACACCTCTAACAGATAGTTCATCATACTGATAGCCTTACTTCAGTTCTTGTTGAGTAGACTATTACCATTCCCCATGCAATATGTCCTATTTCCAGGCCAATGCTTTGATTAAACCAGCATGTTCATGGAAATCCAGGCCTGTATGAAGCATCTCAGACCTGCACTGCTGACCTAGGATCAGTTCCCCATTGTTCCATATTATCACGATCCATTATGAGATAAAAAGTTAACTGATCCTAGATAAATGCTCCTACACAGAGATGCATTATAAATACAGATCCTGGACTCAAAAGGGTTATCAGCTTTTGTTATTCGGCCAACCTTATTACTTCAAATGTGATACATTGTATCAGAAAGCCGTTATGTTATTATGTTGTGACACTTTGGATTGCCCTCAGAAAGCTATACTAAATACTTAGTTTTTCCATTGCGATAGAGACTGAGTTTCATATATTGGAGAGTACGGATTCTCAATGTTTCTCATACTTACTTTGAGAATAAATGTAATAAAAAGTTACTAGGTCACATATACTGTGGGCCATTGCTAGTGTAAACTGAAGAGAGACACTTCACAGAGAACGTTCTACAGTGCAGGTTTTACTCAACTGTATGTCGTGGTCCCCTCACCGAAGGTGTCTGCTAAATCAACCAGACAGTAATATTGATATGCTACTGTAGTAATTACATTTGGTTATAGATCTAGTAAAAATAGCATCAAGTTTACACCATGTGAAGTGAGTCATCTGTCACACAACACAGAATACGTGGGCAGACGATCTAAAATTAGCCAGTGACGACCAAATTTCCACAACAGCTTGCAGTCTTTGAGAGGTATCATTTATTCTTACACGTGAGAGAAGAACAAAAAACATATGTACGTAAAACTTCATATATATAGAAAGTGGTATGAAACAAGGCTAGGGGTATCTACTCAAATTGTACAGGTTCTACGTGAATTGTTACCGCTGATGGTGTCGGCCAGGTTACAGCAAAAGACGCGCAGCAAAACAACATGGCCATTTAGTATTCATTTAAGTGCATAACAATGAATATTTATTAAGATAATGCAGCTCAAAGCTTTGCTTTCCCGAAAGGGTAAATACTTTTCAACCCCAAGCGTAATACAAGAGTGGATGAAGGTGCAAATATCTTAAAAAGGAATTGCTTCTCACATACACCCTACCAGTTCCCTTCACAGACCTTGTCCTCTGGTGTTGTCCTCTTGATTGTACTCAAACAGAAAGTTAAAATCAAATTCTGGCTCTTCAGGCTGGGAGGACATCCTCCGAGAGCGAGGAATGGGCTGATCTCGGCGGGGTCAGTTAGCTGAATTTTAGTCAATCGGCCTGACTACGCCGGCGTTGGGAGCACGTAGCGATGGCCCGTTGTAAGAGTCCCCTCTTCGCTCGCACTGAAGGCACGCTTAGGTTCACAGCATTGAGTGGTGGAGGAAATGTGGGTTGGTGGCGAGGTGCAGCATTTGGGGGTTTTGTGAGCTACGCGCGGACACACAGTGTGACTTCAGGCACTCTCTTTTTCTATGCGCACACACATAAACCCACACACATACATGCATCCTCCCTCAGTGACTTTCACTCTTCTGTGCTATCTCTGCAGATCTATAACTTTGCATTTCCGGGTCTGCAAGACACACACACACACACACACACACACACAAATAAACTGACGGAACGAATGAGATGGGGAACAGGATAAGATGTTCATGAAAGTGTTAGCTTTGAAAACAGATGATCAAACCATGAAATGAAATACAAAGCAGTACTCGAGGAATAGGGAAATAATTCAACATTAATTCAAGTTTTATCTGCATAAATACTGAGAATGACTATGAAAGCGCAAGCAAAACTTTAACCTAACTGAGCCATGTGTCCCACAACAAAAAAGGCTGCTAAAACCGCCAGAACAATATTTAAAGCTTATTAGCACGAATGTTTATGTTGCCACATCACTGTAGGTACTGTGTGGGTTTTCAACGTGCTTTTAGCAAACTTAAAGGACACGCTCTACAGAGTCAGGCGCATCAGACTGACGAGCCGCTCATTTTATCCTGCTCTCATTTCCCAGCGTGCCCCTGCTTTGAATACGGCCGGCGTTCGCAGCTGCAGCAGCAATAGCAAAACTGCTTCATGCCAGCAAGCCACACCAGCCGCCGTCTTAAGACTCCGAGTTACTGACATTCCCCAGAAGGGGTTCGCGCATGTCTGTGGAGCTCATTTAGTGTCTGTCGGAGTTGGCCGAGCGCAGGCAGGCCTCAGAAGTTAGAAGCCCGTTGCTCTGTCTGAAGTCTTAGTGAAGTTTAATCGCAGCCGTCTGGCTGCGGTGCGAGCTTAGCCAGCCACAGTGGGAGGGGCGGCGGGGGGTTGGTTTGGGGTGGGGGATTGGGGGTAAACAAATCGCTGCAGTCAGCACACTGGTAATAACGAGAGGTGGTGTGTCTCCACCAGTCTTAGAGCAAACGGTTACCACTGTTTATGTCTGCTATCAATTACGAAAACTTGCACGTCAACATTTGCGGTGAATGAAATGAATAACGCTAACCCAAGGCCCCCAACCCCACAAAGACAGAAAAAAAAGAAAAATCACAAATCCCCAAAGCCTGTGGCACCAGTACAGAAGCTTAGGGTCCCACAGATAATGCCAGAATGAGCTACGTGTATCTGTGGAATGATGCTAGCGGCCCTATTTATACTGTGGTCACAGTGCATGTGCAGAGCTGAACAGACACTGGGCCGTATGACACACCCACTACAAAAATACACGCATGGGTGACAAGAGAGCCGATATATTCTGACTTGTCATGTTTATGATCTCACAGTTGATATCAATAGAGCTCAAACTTTGTCACACTTGATTATTAAAAAACAAAACTGGCAATTATCTGTCATGGCATATTAATTTGCTCATAACACCACATTTATAATTACTAATTAGCAGGTTACTTCTAAGTGTTCCATTCCGATCACTATAATATTAATAATAATTATAAGAACAACAACAACAACAACAATCATTACAATAATAGTAATAATTCCCATAAATCTTGCCATCATCTGTATATAAAAATATATAAGACAGCAGCGTATGTGAAAAGGACATTGATTTATCATTTTCAGCGAATCCTTTTTTCTCTGTTAAATGTTCACATGTCAATGTGTGCCCAGCAGAGAATCGTACAGATCAGGAAACATGGTTTAAGAAAACTTCAGCGAGCACCGCGTTAGCGCCTCCTCAGCCACTCCTGTCCGTCTCTCAATAGTCTGCAGCTAGCAAGTGCAAGTGCGAATGACATAATGCCGTCTGTCACCGGCAGTGGCCTAATCTGGTCCACTTTCCACAATTATATTGTTCCACACAATACTGCAATGCCAAACAGAAAATCGCAAAGTTTAACACTTGAAAAGAAGTACACCCGTCTTGTTCCAGTGCACCAAATCGTATGCTGAGGTCAACGCTGGGTAAATACTAATACGGAGGAGACACCTATTGGTAGTTACCTGAAGAGTAGTAGCCTTCACGCTCACTCTGCAAAGCATCATGCAAATAGACGGCTATCCTTTCGATACCCAAATGAATATCTATTTAGCAGCTGGTAACAGCAGCCAACATGAATCGAATATTAAATCCAAAACAATGGCACTAATTATACGATGTTCTGAATGGAATATAGCGTAGTATCTGCATATCTGTTTCGAACTGACAATTTTAGACAACATCGAGGCAAGGCAAAAGAATGGGTCGCTTACCTTCCTCAGCAGATTTCATGTTGGTGGCGAAAGGCGAAAACAGTCTCGTTTCCTTTCCTCCGGCTGAAGGGACGAGCGGTCCGAAGTTGAACTTTGAAATGACTTCCAGACAGCTGCTCTTCATCCAACCAGCAGCAGGTCTTCTCTTTAGGTGGAGACGATGACTTCTATCAAATTATAAATTCTTCAAAACATACGACTCATTTGTATAAAAACATTGATGCCGTTGTAAACAGACAAAGCATCGGTTATGCGGGCATAAATTCAGTCTGGTTTACAAAATATAAACTGGAAAAAAAGAAAATCCAAATTCTTACTGGCTGCGGTCAATTTGCGCACTTAAATCCAAGGCAATGAAAAAAAAGATTCTTAAATGTAAACAAGAGGGACTTGTGCACGGCTTCTTAAGTTAATTTATGTTAAATATAGAATGGCTGCCCTCTTTCTCTAAAAGACTGGGAATGGTTTACTGTGTTTTGCTGTCCCGGGCGATAAGTGCTCGAGATTTCCAGAGACTCCGGCTCTATGTGACGCAGAGCTTGTCAGGAGAGCAGACGGCTCCGTTTTTAAAGCTGGAAAACACCTCCAGAGCGGAGCACCGCCCCTCGTAGGATGACGTTATTGCCTCCTTGCCAAGCACCTCACTGGCTCGCGGACAGAGCCGTCTTGAGATTGCACGAGCCATTCCGCCGGGAGATTTCCAGCTGCAGACGTGGGATCTTTGCGGGCGGAGCAGCGAAAGGCAGCTTGTTTGTTTTGGAGATAGGAGAGGTGTCCCCCATTGTGATTGTCAGATTTCTTACTCCTTCAATGTCAAGCGCATAGATTCAATGTCAAAAAGTAATGTTTGATGATGTACACATATACACATTTATGTACACGCATATCCTGTAACTAAATGGATACTGAAGTTAATTTATGCCGCTCCTGAAGTATCAACTGAGTTGTAAACACGTGGAATCACCAAGTTTTTTTTTTTTTTAAGAAAATAGCTTTTAAGAGAATTTTTTTCTTACTGAATATATGTTGGCCAGTGATCTTGGTTCTCAAATAATAACGGCGTAACTAACGCTTGGCACAACAATGTGCTCCAAAGGATATAAGAATTGGTGTCTATTTCATTGCAAAGGCCAACAGAGGACTTGGCTAATTTCACATCACTGGTCAACAATAAAATACCAACAATTAAAATGGTTGTTATTATAGTTGTAATTATAGTTCAAACCATAATTGTTAGCCTATATATGTTACATTTACATAATTTTATAGTAATTTGCATTAAAATTGGCCAGTACGCAGTGGGTGATTCTGTTCGCTCGCATGTCTTATTAAACTTGCTAACAGCTAAAAATGTAATTAAAAGAATGTTTTTCATTTCAAAATGTATTTTTGTCCCTTCCAATGAATAGGCAGTGGTTTGTGATAAGACATTTGTCAGATTAACAAGACATTTGTGAAATAGGTATGTCGAGAATTGTGTTTTCCACAGCACCATAAAATCTATCAATAAACATTATATGAGTCAAAGAATCTTTGGCTTTCTAGTACTGTAGCACACCACTGCTTTAGTTGTAGCACAGGAACATCCCTATTTGTGTCACTCGCAGGGGTTTCTATAATTAGTGACAGTTTGAATCATTTGCAGAGTAACTCGTTTGACCAGGAGCCAAAACCGGAAGGCTCTATGTCTTGTGAACCTTAGATGAAACCAGCAACTGAAAATGATGCTTGTCACTTATAAATAATAGTAAACAGATCTTGCAAACCATTAAGTGCATAGTGCATGATTCATTTGTCTTGCAGATGTCCTCGTTGTTAGCAAACAACATTGCATACACAGTGCAGTTTTTTTTTTTAGACATGGTTAGAAACTTAAGTCTGATTCTTGCTACAGGCAAATTAGGATAAGACTTGTGTCAGTTGAAGAAGTAGTGCAATCTTCCATAGATGCCTTTATTATGTAAACACTCAGTAAACCTCATAGTTGTTCATTTGATGTTGCGCTTCAAAATTAATTTACTCTAAATCATCCCGAACTCCCAGTGTCCCATACCTCGGGTGTCATTGGTGCCCTGCATTCCTCCCCAAAAGCAGAGGGGCAATCCATCAACCCACCAGGATGTTCTTCCAAAGGGTAATTGCCTCAATTTTCCATAATGATATATTTCCTAAGAAGAAATAATTTATTGCGCTACATCTGGAGCGATGGAATTGCACACTCGGAGCGAAGCCGCAACATGTCTGCATAGGACATTAGAAACACGGAACATCCTCCGCTAGGAGATTTACGAGCAGAAGACTCTGCGACGATGTTTTCACACAAATTATTCCTGGTTATCCTCGTAAGCATTCATTCGTCACAGGCTGGGAAGCGTGGGATTGATGTTGCGTTCTGTTTGTTTATTTTTTATGCTAGAATCGCTGAGAACACACAAGACTTGCTTGATTTGAAACGAAACTTGGTTGTCAGCAGCCATTCCGCTCGTCTCCTGCCAGCTAGCTAAACGTAAACGAGCCAGGGCCTAGTTAGAGGATTGATTGGAAGCCTCCTGGGGAAGTGCTTGCTGTTGGAAACAATGGTAGTGGGCCAACAGGGGGTAGTCTTCCATTCAGGGTGGGGACAGGGGGTGATCTGTTTTCTCTTGTATCCTTCAGAAACAGTGAACCAAGGCCTCACCAGATACGTAATCCTGAATCTCATTGGTCACAGAAAGTCCCATGGAATGGATGCTATTATGGACATAACCTGTCTGTTTGTAAGACCCACATACCTCTTGATAGAAAACAATTGCTCATAATTAGCATTAAACACATCATAGAGTAACACTTAAAAATGTAATTTATAAAACACATTTGTGTAACAGAAGGAAGTGGTTACCACAAGTTAACCACAAAGGTTGCTCGATGACCCAGACCTAATTCTTTGTGCTTAACCAACAGAATGCTTCCCTGAAATGTTGCTTGTGGTTAGCTTTTAGCTGCCGATTGGTCCTAGGGTAAACACCAAGATGAGTGGTACATGTTTTAAATAGCTTCAAGATCCATGAAAGGTTAATAAATCAATGAGATTTTCTTAAATGTATCCTGTTGAGTAATGTTTCATTTTGGTCATGGTGACTTCTTCTTTATTTTACACAAAAATATGTGAATTTTATAAATGACTGAGGTGACTCCCCAAAGATAATAGCACAAGCAGTCCCAAAACTCAACCCCTTTCTCAGTTATCTCATATTTATTTGCTTATTTGGACAAATATTGAAAAAGACATAGCATAAGATATTAATAATAGGTTTACATGACACTTACCATTACAGATGGTACAAAAATATTATGATTTCACAGAAAGGATTCAGCATAATATTTAATGCCGGAATGTTCTTGGATCAGAGAGTGGAAGGGTTTTCCACCTTTAGCTCTTAGCCTTCGTGGTTTTCTTTTTTCCTCAGTGATAGGGTTAAGCTTAGGCTTTGGACCATGGATTGGGTTGGGAATTCTGCCTTGTTTACACTGACACAGGGAACATTTTTACTGGAAAAAAATGAAAAATTACGAGAGATATGAATTTGGACAGCTATTGCAGCTCAGCCCCTAAGTATTCAAATTCATGATCATGGAACCACACAGTCACTATGGCTCATAAAAAAGCATTAGCAAGTAAATGATCGCTATAAAAGTCTTCAAGACCAGCTACAACATTTGAAAAGCTGCACCAAAGCCATAGTTAGATCTATGCATGTAGCTTTAATATTTTGCCTCACATAAATTCTTCATTTAGATCCAAAGGATCAGTTTCTAGACAGCATAAAATATTATGTACAGGCTCCATAACTGCTGTACTTTAATCTGCATTTCTATTGGTCATATTTGATATTCCGGTACTGTTTACTATAATAATGATATAGCTGATGGAATTAAATGGGATTTCATACAAGTGATTCAGCAGGGAAAGGCGCACTGTAAGAGAAGACCTAGCTCACTGTTCACAGCTTTGAGATTTGACTGGCTCGTTGCCCCAACACAAATGGCCCCATCCTGCCCAGGGGCATTGTGGGTATGTTATGTGTCTGTTGGGTCTAAAGCAGTCATAATCAGGGGCATCAGAGCCATGTGCATGATTGCTCAATGGTGTTTCTAAAAAATGCATTTTTAAAAAACTGAATCTAGTTTTCTGCAAAGATCCTTCACCTTTCAGTTATATTTTAGAATAAAAATAACATTCTTTAGGACTTATTTTCTTCCAGTTGATGATGAACGTTTGTGAACTTTGGCTACTGTGAGGATTGTACGGGATTGCTTTTTGTTTGCACGGATACTTTTGCTGGCAGATATTACTCACTAGTGACTTGTTGGGCAGTGGGCTCAATGTGTAAAATAGCAAGCTATCCAATATGTCAAGGGATAACACTGAAATTGTTTCACTTGATAGGAAATCACATAAGATTGATGAAGGCGAATTAGTCGGACATATTTCACTTGCTGTAAAAGTTCACAGAAAACATTAATTTCATTTTAAGGACAGTGAGATATTTGACCATTTTCCAGCATCTCAAATGATTTCATTAGTTTCAGATTGAATAATAATTAATAATAATAAAATGCATTGAATAATCTGAACACTTTAAATACTTAATGTATTTTTGAGCCTGTAATATGCATGACACACTTGGGGCCTGTTCTCCAATTTATCAAAATGAGTAAGGAAGGATACCTGAAAGTAGCATCTGTTGTAGGTAATTTACTATTGAACCAATCGGACATTATTTCAGCAGAATCCCATGCCAGCCAATCCCATGTAGTCCCATATCTATGGTGATGGTACACAGTGGTACTGGGGTGATGGTTCTGGGCTGCTCATTCTCTCAGAGGCTCAATACCATCCATTAAATTGGCCAATCATGTAGCTCATTGCTATGCCCAAGAAAAAAACATGTTAATGTCATTAACTGCCATGAGTCACATAGAGATCCATTCAAATACATGACTGTCGTTTGAGACTTGAGAAAGCACTCTGAGGGAAGCATCATGAGTCTGATCTAGACGGGTGATTGTGGTGACAGTTTTATTATGAAAAAATGGCATTTAATCCAAAATAATTCATTAAATATTACATGTCGTTGCCCAAACAGGACATCCATAATTTTGACACCCATCTTTTATGAATAAAACAATATTTAGTAAAAATGTCTTTTTTTCAGAAAAACAAACACTGAGAATAATAAAATTATGAGGACAGCTTTATTGCACACCAGTGGCATTTAACCAAAAAATAACTTATTAAATATTACATGCCTTTGCCAAAACAGGGAATCCATAATTGTGACACCCTTTTATGAGTAAAAATTGCTTACTGAAAACATCATTTTTTCATAAAAAAGCACATTAGTAGCTCATTTATGACAAGTGCGCCAGTTAATTAATACAGTATCATACTGTATATGTAATATATACTAATATATTATTAGTCTTCATTTACAAATGTATAGTATGTATTAGTATAGTTATTAACTGCTATCTATTTCTTTCTTCGTAGGACACATTGATATAGAACAGAGTAGACACTAATTTTTATTGTTGTTCCATTGGAAAGCCCCCAGACTCTCACTTCTGTGATACGTGCTTTGCATTAGTTCATCAGCGGTCTTGATTTCCCACCTGTGTGAGGTAAACAGATTGGTGCCGGGGGGGTCAGGAGGCGCGCAGCGACTCCTCCTCTGGAGTGACTGTAGCACCCACTCATTTGGAACGCAGACTTCGGCGGGGATTTCTGACTTCTCCTTTTCTTTCCGTACTGCGCTATTTATAGATAGGCACGTTTTCACCAGCTTAAAATCCACGGTGCAGAAGAGCCGGGAGCGATCCGGGGCAAGCCGGGGCAACTCCGGGGAGTACGTTTGGCAACTGTCTCATAACAACGGCTTGTCGATGGGGAGACTGTTCTATGCGTGTCTGATCAAGCAGCCTAAAGATGAGTCTACCTATCACACGAGCACTTAGTAGGAGGTTAACCTCTGACCTGCTCGACACGGTTATTGTGAGGCCCTCAGGTGTGCTGTTCTGGTCTGGGGCCCCACCTGTGTCATGAGTGGAAGCTACTGGGTTATACCAAGTTTCCTCATATAGGGTCGATTTCGAGTGTCGAAAGGTGGATTGCGCCTCTGTTCTTGTTCGCTTTTAAGGACCTTTAGAAATAACGGACTGGCCATTCATGTTTGACAATGAATGCAATATTGCTTTATGTGAAGGTGAGAGTTTCAAACTGACTCACAAGCTACTCTTCCACATAAGAGAAATCTATCTCTCATAATGTATTTTGGCCTCTTGTCTCAACTGTGTAGTAACTCCTGTCAAACTCTATTTACATGTTGAACAGTGATATTCAATGGTATCTTCAAAGCTCAGTGACTTCCACCAGTCACATTCTTTGCCTTGGATTCTAACACAAAAGGGATCCTTTCCATTCCATTCCAATGTTAAATACCTTTCTGATACATATCTGTGTATTACCATACCATATACTTGGGCACTGTCATGGGGCACATGTCACAGTCACGACTAGCTAAATGCAGAGTAATAGATTATACAATATTATGTAATAACTAGTATTTAAAAACAATGAATGGAATAATGTATAAACTATGAAACTGGCATCATGCATAGCGTGATTGTGTGGTGGCAAAGCAGTTTGTGTGTATGCTAAGCCAATGGATGCTATGTTGATTATGCATGATAGGTTTTCTGCAGATGCGAAGCTAAAAATGCACCAAATAACGTTCACGTTCTCGTACTTTTTCGACCACAACCACTACGTACTCAGCACTGTTCAAGAGATAAGAATCTTGTGAGTAATACCGTAACACTATCTCTTCGGTTCATGGTTTCATTGTTGGGAAATCGCATATCGAAAAAGTACCCATTCATTTTTCCTTCGGAAAATTGGCAAAAGAATAAGAGGCGTGGCCAAACAGAGGTGCCATGACGCGTCCAACTCGTTTGTATCCGGAATTTTGGTGTCATGACTGCAGTGTTTTCCCAATGCTAGCAAATACATGTTTGGTGTTTGGTGTTGATTAAATCTGAGGTGCGAGTTGGAAACGGACATAGACATAGGCACATATTTGGCATGAAGATGGTTTACCCTTGGCCTAAATATATTGAATTACAGGGTGGCGTATTGTTTGGAGTTGAAGATTTACAAATTCTGCTTACCTAAAGTAAATCACTGTGTTGGTCTCTGACTAGACAAAGGGGTGTCACTGTGAGGTCAATTTGGGAAATATGTTGAATTATACATCTTTCTTCTGGTAAAAACATTTTTATAACTTTACAAATAGCATTATTTTATATCACAACCTTTTACTGGAAATATTCTGACACTGTGGAATGAACTAATTACATTTATAACCCTTTTCTGCCACTAATGCTATGCTAATACGAGGAATTCTAATGTTAATGAAAGCCTTCTGATGGTACCAGTACTAAATGGTTAATGTCTGCTGTGTGTTGTGTTACGGAAAATGAACACAATAAAAACAAAGGACAGGAGTTATTAACAGGAGTGCACCACCCTGTGACATGAACCCAGGGCTTAAAAGCTATGTAACTTTAAAAGCATAAATTATTTAGGCTTGACATGCAGGTCTCACGGAGAAATATTAGATCATAAACCGCAAAGATGGGAGACATGGATTTGTTTTTTAAGGACTCAAAGCACAAGTGCTTTTATACCAAGGTAAATGTTTTGCTATTTTTTCAAATGAATAACAATAATATTTTATAAACTAATCATGAATGCATTATATCCAACATTTCATGAACTGCAAGACATAGAGTTTATGAGCATACATTTGGCATAAAATTAGAGAAAAAAGAGAAGCAAGAGCATGCAAGACAAACTCTGAATTTCTGATATATAAAGTAATATGTTCCATCTATTTTAACATAATTTAAGAATAGTTAATGGGCATTAGTTTTAATAGTGTATTTTAGAAAGTATTGGATGATACATTCGTTTTGTGATATTGTATAACTGTTACAATGATTCCTTTTGCTCAAGAGTGCATTCTGCAAAGTTGCAGGCACCAGGTTCTAATAACCAATTAAGTATGTTTACATGCATTATTAAAATATGTAACTAATAACACAGCATTTTGATTGGACGTTCTCCTTATGTCCTAATACAGAAGACCCCTTTCATCGGTGGAGGGGCTTCTGCCATTAAGTCGAATGGACTCCTCGGCGAAGCAATAAACTTCTATTCGAGAGCAGATTACATTTTATTTTAGTTTTCTGAAATGTTTATTAGTTCAATACTGTTGCAAATCCAGTAATGATATGGTGTTATGAGAGTGAATGGTTTCATTTGGCTGCTCTATGACTGTCACATCAAGGTCTATTATAATGATTTAAACCACGCTATACATGCCAAGCTCTTTTTATTACTAGGACTTTCTAAGGCTGAAGTACATTAAAATGCCTTTATACAATATAGCGGAGCACGGTGTGTGTGTGTATGGAGGGGGTTTGGTTTGGGGGTGTGGAAAGGGCATCAGTCATCCACACAGGCAAGATCACAAAAATAAGAAATTGTCCACCATACCGTGCCTTTTATGCAAAAATACATATTCATACACACAAAGCTTATACGTCTCATCCAACAGGCACAAAAGAGATGTTTTCTCTGGATTTTCTCTAGTCATATGACCCAATCCCTATAAAGCACTTGTTAAAATAATGTTGATGAAAAATGCTCTCCGTGGTGCAGGGTGATTTAGCGCGGTGTTGCGCGGCCCCGTTAGCGATATTTAATTGCCTCACGTTTGCCTGCCAACGGACGGGCTGCCATCGGACCAGGCCAAACTGCCCTGGCTATTATTTGAAATTTGAACTTGGCTTTCCAAGAAACGCGGAGCAGATGTTCCATTTTGTTTGAATTCGCTTCGTACGCTGTCATGATGCGGGGGGGGAACGCCTTTGAAAAGACATGGGAGTCAAGATGAAGAAGACGATCAAACACCCATTTCATCATACAGACAGACAAACCCTGCTCTAATTCAGTTACATTCCTTGCATGCTAACACGCTTCACGTGACTTTGTTCTGACCGTTATTATTATTGTTGTTGAAAATGGCGTGGTGTTAGTAGTAGGGCCTGTAGGGCTTGTATATTTACAGTACACTAGGGAATACTGATTCCAGTTTAGCTCATGACTGTGTTTTCAGTACCAGTGTAAATACACATTTGTGCCCCGAAAAAAAAGGGTGGGTTTTGGAGGCCAGGGGCAGGGGGTGAGGGGGAGGTAGGTGATAAGAATGGTCAAAGGTGAAACACTGACATTTTGTGATTCATTTGTCATTTCATGTTTTCTTCACCCACAGTTCCTCATAATTTCACAATGAGCAAAACATCCACTACTATTGTTTTTGAGTTTGCCAGCTATATTTTCACAAGTGTGTTTAACAACTAACCATCAGAGTACAGTTAAGGTTTAGGTTGCTGGCAACATATACATAAAAAGAAAAGTGTATGTAAAGATATATGTATTGTATGTTTTTGTATTTCTTCATCTCTCTCTCTCTCTCTCTCTCTCTCTCTCACTCTGTCTGTCTCACTGTGAAAATTCCCTGAAAATGTCAGTGTGGCAGAGAGTCACCAGTCTCCGAGCCAGGGCTAATTTAAGGGCTGTGAAAGACGTGAATTTAGGAAGGACGTCAAAGAGCTCTCTGACTCCGGGTTGAACCCCCACTATCCCACCCCCCACCCCCAACTGCTACTGTCCCTCCTCAGCAGGACAGGGTGGTCTCGCTACACTGTGGGACACCTGCTTCTTCACTGAGCTCTGCACCACTGCCCCAGCGCCCCCAGCCCTCACGCCTGAACACAACATGACCCCCCAAGTGGGAGTCTCTTTGATGTCATAGGCCACCTGACCCCGCATGCCTCTCCGTGTTGGTCTTAGCTGTTTTGCTGGCTTTACCGCCCTGCTTGACGTGGGTTACTAAGGGGCAGGGCAGGGTGGAGTTTGGGTTTGGGGGTCGATATCAGCTCGTTTTTCTTTCCGTGACTCTAACTGTGAATCCGCTGCCAGCCTTTGTTTTCACATCCACCGTGCAGTGACTGTCCATGATTCATGCTCGTTCTGGGGTCAGTTTCATACTTTTCCTTCATTATGGTTGTGGTTAGGGTTTGGGTTGGATGAGCTGATCTGAGACCAGTTATTGGGGACAAAGAAGGGCCATCATGACTTTTTTAACATTCCAAAAAAGTGGAATTGGAAACATTGAAATAGTTTGTCACCATGACTAATGAAAAGTGCTCAGCAAATAAAAAATAGCTCTTCATTTGTCTCTTCAATTGTCATTGTCAATTGGGCTTCCTGTTTTTTTGATTGATTTTATAGCTAACATGTTGAGCTACATCCATAGCAATATTTTATCCTAAAATTCAGGAATTCAGCTCTCTTTCTATAATAATAGGATAATAATGTCAGAGAGAGAAAACATTGTACCTCTTTTTGTCAAAATGAGATAATACCTCACCTCCACACAAAGTAAAACAGTACCGAACCTCCTTCTGTCAAAACTGGACAATACTCTACCTCCTCCTGTCAGAGAGAGACAATCCCTCACCTTCTCCTGCCAAAGCAAAATCATTATATCTCCTACTGACAAAGTGAGGCAATGTCAGAACATTTGCAGACAATGAGTAATATCACTAGGGTATAGGCTAAGGATCATGAAATGCTATCACTCAGTTTACTGTCTGTGTATAAAGAGTAGAGAATAAAGTGTAAAAATAGGGTTTAATAGTGAATTAGTGTTGAAACCTATATTAGTGATAGTGAGTGTGAGGAAACTGACACATGTAAGTGGCGAGATGAGGGCAGAACTATGTGTGTGTGTTTGTGTGTAAGAATGTGTGAGTATACAACTGTTTTTTTCCATAAAGAGCAGGACTTTAATTGTGACTTTTATGATCTGTGTCTCACTGCCATGCCATAAAACGTTTAAAAATAGTCCCAGCATATTTTCCAGTAAGTGAACGAAAAATGCACTCTGGTGAAACTTTTCAAACTGGATTCTTTCTGTGCAAAGTAGGACCCAGCTACTGTAGGCTGTAAAAAAAACACGGGCATACATATTTGTTTGTGTAGGAGGGGGTCAGAATGACCGGTAGTTAAGGGTGGGGGGTTGGGGGCTTGGGAAGGGGGAGCCAGGAGAAGGGGGGAGCTTTCCTATCTTCCGTCAAAGCTTTCCTTTCTACTCCGGCCTAGTGACGGAATCCCCTGGTCTGTTTCCTGCTGTTTAAGGCGGTTGCCAGGTTACGGTGGCGGCGCTCCAGTTCGGATTCCCCGAGGGTGAGCTGGGCAGTCCTTATCCCCCTCTCCTGCTCTGGCATGGTGGGGTGGGGGGCGGAAAGGGGGGCTGAATTGACCAATAGTGTTCTGACACTGAAAAAGCCTTCTCTTTAGTGCTGTGTAGTTTTTAGTTTGTGAGTTTGTTTTTTAAATCCGAGCTCTGGCAGATAAGAAAAAATGAGGGACGTTTTTGCCGTTAAAGTAACTGGCAACTTTTACACATAATCACACATAGAGTTTTTAGGTGGAGGCTCGTATGTTATGAAGTTAAATTAAATACTTATCCAAATAAAAACAAGTAAATATATATTTATATTAAAATTTACATAAATAGAAATTATGCAAAAGAATTTATAAGTTATGGCACAAAAAAGAGAAACAAATGCAAATAAATATGACTTTGGACTTTGCACAGTCATACTAAATAAAGGGAACTTGCTCTCTAGACTGCATGTATATATTTCAAAAAAGAGCACATAGTTCTGTGATTCATTTTTATATTTTTGGATATCCTTGGTAAATTTACCCAGATCCTGTTTTCTGATCAAACCTGACTAAGCCTCACATGAAGACTTTGCATCGTCGGGGACGATGAAGGCAGATGTCTCCTCGGATGTACTGGTTTTGGTGTCCACGGACCTGCTGCCTCCACCCCTCAGAGACTACCCGCCCTCCCCGCGCCCCCCATGGCTCAATGGGCTACATCCACATCCGAGGAAGTCTGCCTTTGGTCCCTGAAGTCTGTCCTACAATTCCAGCTCAGTTCCTGCAGTCTGCCCTGTTGGAGAATGACGAAATAAGAGACTTGACTACATTCAGTAGTGCTGTTTTCTTCTGTCAATGTATTGGCTGCAATTTTGCAAATAACACCTTCCTTTGTCTGCCCTTTTCTCTTCTGCAGTGGTTTTGAGCTGTTTAAATGTATGTACAATCCCAGGTAACAGAAAAATGTATGTCATGTTTTCATGGGGGTGGTTGACATAACGTCATAATATGAACATCCTTCAAACATTCTAAGAATGTTACATCGTTCCAAAAAAGTTCTGTCAAGGTCACAAGAACACATTCCAGGCAGATAACATTCAAGGAGCATGAGGGAAACTGGACGAAATGTACATACCAGTAACATTGTTACCTGATGTTCTTAGCATGTTCTGGCAACCCAAAATCATTAGCTGGGATGTAAGCTTTTGGTTTGAGTCGTTACTGCGCTCAATAGTAAACAATGTAGAGGTAATATCAGAATGAAGTACATGAGGGATAGTGCATGTTGTTCCTGGCTAATTCTCAGCAGTGCTGAATACTTGTTTGCTCACGGAGAACATTTCCTGGAAGGTACTGCAGCATCTCGAGCTAAGAACGCCCTTGAGCTGCTCGCCGCCGTGTCTTTCTGATCAGAGTCAGACGGCGATATGTGGGAAAGTATGACCTGTGAGCTTGTGGCGTAAATATTTGAGTCATAATTATGGATGTTAGGGGAGCAGAAACGAGCTGAGCTCCAACTGCAAGCTGCAGCCGGGTGTCCTAAACGGGTGAGGGACAGATGGTTTACCAATCGGGTGGTTTGGATGGAGGATTCTTTGATGAATGCCTGGCTTTTTCTTGAAATGCTCTGAGGAATTAGTTGCTGTTCAGTTCCCGTACGGCCAAAGAAAAAAAAAATCACACACATACATTTAAACACACCTCATCCTGGTGTCTTGTGGGTGAACTCATTTGTAGGTCACAGTGACTCAGGAGGGTATTCCATCCGGTGACCAGATGCCCTTCCTCCCACACACACACACGCACACACACGCCACATGCAAGCGCACACAAACACACACATACCATATGCATGTATGCATGTATGCACACAAACACACATACACCACATGAATGCCCATACACACACTTTCGTATATACACACGCACACACACACACACACACACACACACACACACACACACACACACACACACACACACACACACACACACAAACACATACAGACAAGCACACACACACAGAGCTGAGGCCAGTCTGTGATGGGCAGGTCCTGTGGGATGAGGACAGGTCATGCTGACGTCAGACCCCGCCCACCTCCCCCGCCAGACACACACGGTACATCTGTCAACCAGACCAGAGAGGAGGGGCCGGTGGGGCCGAGTCATCGTGCTGGCTCACTGTCACATTCCAGGGACCTCCCTCAGAGACTCCAGCTCCTCTCACCTTTGACCCCAGCTGCCTGCTCAGCCTGTTAACCCAGCTTCCCTAGGGAATCCCTCCATCAGAGGGCCCAGCTTCACCAGGGTATCCCTCCATCAGAGGGCCCAGCTTCAACAGGGTATCCCTCCATCAGAGGGCCCAGCTTCCCTAGGGAATCCCACCATCAGAGGGCCCAGCTTCAACAGGGTATCCCTCCATCAGAGGGCCCAGCTTCCCTAGGGAATCCCTCCATCAGAGAGCCCAGCTTCAACAGGGTATTCCTCCATCAGAGGGCCCAGCTTCAACAGGGTATTCCTCCATCAGAGGGCCCAGCTTCCCTAGGGAATCCCTCCATCAGAGAGCCCAGCTTCAACAGGGTATCCCTCCATCAGAGGGCCCAGCTTCCCTAGGGAATCCCGCCATCAGAGGGCCCAGCTTCAACAGGGTATCCCTCCATCAGAGGGCCCAGCTTCCCTAGGGAATCCCTCCATCAGAGAGCCCAGCTTCAACAGGGTATTCCTCCATCAGAGGGCCCAGCTTCACCAGGGCATCCCTCCATCAGAGGGCCCAGATTCACCAAGGAGCCCCTCCATCATAGGATCCAGCTTCAGCAGGGCATCCCTCCATCAGAGGGGCCAGCTTCAACAAGAAGTCGCTCCATCAGAAGGCCCAGCTTCACCAGGGCATCCCTCCATCAGAGGGCCCAGATTCACCAGAGCATCCCTCCATCAGTATGCCCAGCTTCACCAGGGAGTCCCTTTATCATAGGATCCAGCTTCACCAGGGTATCCCTCCATTACAGGGCCCAGATTCACCAGAGCATCCCTCCATCAGAAGGCCCAGCTTCACCAGGGAGTCCCTCCATCAGAAGGCCCAGCTTCACCAGGGAGTCCCTCTATCATAGGATCCAGCTTCACCAGGGAGTCCCTCTATCATAGGATCCAGCTTCACCAGGGTATCCCTCCATCAGAAGGCCCAGCTTCACCAGGGAGGGGCAAGCTTCACTAGGGAATCCCTCCGTTAGACAGTCCAACTTCCCCAGTTGCCAATGGAAAAAATACAGCCGTGCCCGCTCTGTTCATCAGTGCACCCATTAAAATAAACCAAGCATCACGTTCCATCGCACTTTGCCCAAACAGAAACGCCCTGGCTAAAAGTTAATTGGGAAATCCCTTTTGACTGCGATGGTAAAAAACAAAAAAAAGGAAAAGTTAAAAAAAGGAAAAATGAACACATGGTCTGTGGAATACAAAAGTGCCATTCTATTTTCATTTCCTCCGAAATTTACAAGACGAAACGATTTTGGTCGGCCTCCCGGCTCATGGAGACGTAATCGGTGGTCACTGAAAGATATCCCCCCCACCAGAAAACACGGGGCGAAGTTGCACGTTTGAAGTCGCACCCCTTTCGCCCACTGCCAAGAGCCGACCCACAATTGCTGGTAATTCCATCTGCGCTGGTTCCCCTTTCACGTTAATTTAAACAGGGTGCTCTTAAACTCTACAGCAAGTCCAATCAAGTGGAATACCGCTAGAGAGGCAGTTTGCTCATTCGTTGTAACCGAATAGTATAATAACATAATTGGAGTCCATTCTCCGCAAAAAATGCTTTTGACTCTGAAAATGTTCCATGTGACTTTTCTGCAGCCTTGATGACTGCTCTGTTTTCCCTTTGGCAGACTGTGTTTGTGCCTTTCAAGTGCTTTTACAAGAAGAACACCATATATTATATATGTATGTGTGTGCATATATATGTATGTGTGTGTTAAACATATACACAGGAGGTAGACAAAATAATTGAAACAGTATGCAACAAACAATATGAAATTGCATGAACTAACAAGGAGTTGGACCACCCTTTGTCTGCAGAACAGCTTCAGTACTTCTCTAAATGCTGTAATAGATATTTCGAGCTGTTTTTAGCGGGGTGTCAGAACATGTGCCATTAGAAAGAGTTCAAAACATGTATAAGAGCATTCTGAGAGTGGCTGAAGAAGGAAAGATGGACCTACGAAGACCTCCAGTTCTTTCAGAGATGAAGAGGGTGTAAATGTACTTTTCAAGTTCATTTTCAAGTACATTTACCCGGCTTGATCTGCTGTTTGGGGAGGCCATGGACAGTGCTTTAATTCATCCTGGTGTTCATCTATCTCGAGGCGTGGAGGCAGCAGGTCCGTGAACACCAAACCAGTACATCCAGGGGGACATCTGCCATCATCGTCCCCGGCGATACAAAGCATTCATGTGAGGCTTAGCCAGGTTCGATCAGAAAACAGGATTTTTGTTTTGCATCTGTTTTTAACAACTATCCTGATCATTCTGTTTCTATCAACTTTGGCTTTGGTTTACAACCACTCTTCCTCTTTTCTGTGGTACATAGTCATACTTCGCCTTGTGCCTACATGAATTTCGACATGTTTCCCTCTCACACATTTAATAATTTTGCTTTTGAGTCCCAGGCCACTCAGGAAGTATTTCTAATGGTGAAAGTCTTTGTCCAGGCACAATGAATCTGGATGAATCAGGAAGTGAGGTGCAGAGCCAAGAGCTTGATGAGAAGTCCAGAAAATGTACTCTAAACACCTTTCTCTGCTTTGTGCGCTGGGACCCTATATTGAGAAATGGAAGAATAAGGTTTCACGACACCACAGTTTAGCTACTGTATGCTACCAGTGCTTGTCTGAGCCGGCCCAATGGTTTTCTTTCTCATGGGAGGGTTAAACTTACAGACAAAAAAATCCAATTGATTGACAGCTCATTATAGCTCTACCCATTGTGGGGTTCATGAAGCTTCATTCTGGCATTACTTCCTGTAGCCATCTGGTCGGGCAGTGCTGATTGGCTGCAGATAAGTATGACGTCCACCCCACATTAAAGCTTTTGGGAAACTATAGTGCTGGAATAATCTATTGGCCATCCATCTTTCCTATTCTTTTGAGTACGTGAATGTCACTTTTCAGGAAATGTAATGCAAATACATTTCAGGAGCAAATACAACTAATCTCCCATGAACGATCTAAAATAAATAAATGAATGCAAGTATTCACTAAAGACATGTAATTATGTATATTATAAACAATATATAAAGTCAAATACAATTGAAATCGGTTGTATGTTCTTAATATATCCTGACAAATATCCTTGCATGTGTAAGAATTGGATATGTACTCTTTTTAATACATCATTCAATGACATATGAATAAGTTACATAATTGTACTGAAGAGATGATATTTCTACTGAGTACATCATATTCATTGATAAAATTCATATTTGGTACATTAATTTTGAGTGTCAAAGTGTTATTGTCAAGCTGTATTAATTTTACTCAAGGCATATCTGAGTATATTTTATTTAAAAATGATTTAGTTATGCAGTAAACATGAATCCTGAAGCCTGGAAATAATTCAGTAACCCTGCTGCAATGAGAATAGTCAGTTCCTGAAATATGATTCTTGATGGATGAAGAACAATAAGGATAAAATAAATGTTTATTTGTCTGAACCTTTTGCAACATTAGAGCGCAATGTGTCAGTGCAAATAACTGACAAATGGCTTTAGCAAAAATGTATTGATTAATCTCAAATACACATTACATTCCAATCAATGACATTAAAGAAATATGCCATTTAATTACGTGCTAAGTAAATGTAAAGATAAATATGAATAGAGAACAAAGAAAGAGACAAAATGAAACAAAGAAACTTACTTGGGTTATTCAGAAGATTACACAACCATACCAACAGATGACCAATGTTTTGTCCATTGGGATCTGTTACCATGTTAGCTATACAATGATTGGTTGGTGGGTAAAATCCACCAGGCTGTGGTACAGTGGAACGTTCTCTGAAAGCCATTTGCATTATGGTTAACTGCTAGTTTAGCAGGACTTCTTGGGCCACCCAAGGTGAGTGGTCCCCATGTCTGTGACTGATCTTGAGGATTGGTGTTGAGTAGCTGGCGGGGAGAGATCCGACCTGGCCTTGTGACGGTATCACCCTAGATCCCACCTGGCCTTGGGACGGTATCACCCTAGATCCCACCCGACATCAGAGATGTTTCTGACTCTAATGCAGCAAGAGCAAAGGGATATCCACACAATCATTGGGGCTCATAGTTTAGGCCTTCTTATTTCCCAGCAGTGTTGCGGAGGGGGGTATGACACCTACATGTGATCCGGGAAAAGTTAGATCCCTGAGTTTGCAGCTCCCCTTTCCTTTGTGTTTATCTCTGGATAAGTGACAGCTTCTCGATTCTAAATATGGTTTATCTGATAGACCTTTCTCCATACCTGAGAGCACACCAAAAATCCACGCTGTAGTTTGTTTGTGTATAGAGGTCTTTTGATTTGGTGCAAAGGAACCATGGTCTGGTTCGTTGCTGGTGAGGAAGCCTCCCGTGCTAATTCACTCCGGCTCCAGGAATTAAGAGGGTCAAGTCCCGCGTGAAGGTATGCGCTATGAAATTATGAGATCATTATTGGCATGCAAATTGTTATTTACTTGCTTTGACTTGATTCACGTTCACTTCGAATGACTTTGCATATATTGTAGATCAGATCAGGAGGACCAGAGGTTATAGCGAACAGCTTGCCAAAGAAAACTAATGATGGCTGATCTCAAAGCAGCAGAATGTGCACGTCTCAAGTACATTTTCTTTTACTTTTCATTGCACTTTTGAAGTACATTTACCCGGCTTGATCTGCTGTTTGGGGAGGCCTGTTTTTCCCAATAGTCTTTGCACGAAGGCAGTGCGCTTTCTATGAATCTGTAGTGGGGGGTCACATGATACACACAGTTGTCTATTCAGTTCTACATTCTGTTGCCACTGGCTCGCTTTTGTGGGGGTTCAGGCCAGGATTTGCTGTAATGTATTGTGGCAAATGTTTGTGAAATGTGCCATACAAATAAAAGTTGATTGATTGATTGATACATTCTGGTCCTGGCACCAGAAAGTCGTTAATTAGACCAGAAACCAGGGCGCACATGGTCATTTCCTGGTCAGTGGACTTGCATCACACTGATGACGTGAACTGTATTATGTAACCCGACCATAGTTTGGAACAATTTGTATACTAAAACCAAAGTATAGATAAGTAAAAATAAACAAAAATGCTGATGACAAATGCACTTTAGTGCACTCCAGGAAACAATGTAGACATGAAAGCAACATAAGAGAACACAAGGGCCTGTTATCACGATGAAAATGGTACTTTTTCAGCCTTCAGTCTTACTTGGCTTACACAAATCAGCCAGAGCAAATCTATTGGTTCAGGATTTGTTTTTCAGGTAAGCCACGATAGACCTGAGAGCCTCATGTTTGTTTTAACCCAGTCAAAAAGAACTGAACGCCTCAGTATCTGCTGGCAATTCAAACTGTAATTTTTGTTTTCAGGACATAAAGGATTACAAGCCTGCATTAAAAAAAGTTAAGTGTTATCCCAGGTACATTGAAGCAGAAATCAAATAGCCTGTAGGGACTTCATGGGGTGGTGGTGGGGGGTTCAGCACAGGTTTCGGGTAGAACAGAGTAAACAGGATGCGTGGCCTCTCATAACCACGTTCAGCGACTCTCCAGCCAGAATCAACACAAATAGACAACCTTTAGTGTGAGAGCTGCGGCGCGGCTACTGGGACGGGACGGATTTATGACCCAGTGATGCGAGACCTGTATATTTCAGCAATGGGAATTATGTGGGAAAACAAGACATCCTTATATTTGGCAATGCAATGAGCATTTGTGAGCATTGAGATGGATGTGCTTCTGTCCAGTGGTGTAGTGGCCATTTAGGAGGTGGGTATACTGTCTAAGGAGGTGGGCATACTGTAACTCCAAAGCCCATATGTATTAATGGTAATAAGGCTAATAGGTGGGTATACTGTCTAAGGAGGTGGACTCCAAAGCCCATATGTATTAATGGTAATAAGTCTAATAGGTGGGTATACTGTCTAAGGAGGTGGGCACACTGTAACTCCAAAGCCCATACATTTAAATGGTAATAAGGCTAATAGGTGGGTATACTGTCTGAGAAGGTGGATATACTGTTACTCCAAAGCCCATAGGTATAAACGGTAGCAAGGCTAATAGGTGAGTATACTGTCTGAGGAGGTGGATATACTGTTACTCCGAAGCCCATATGTATAAATTGTGAAAAATATGTTGGTATACTCTGTTACTCGTGTACACATTACTGATCCAATCCCAATAACCTGAACATGCAAAGACACAGCTCCCCCTGAATTAACAAAAATGAAATAACAGGTGACCACATGATTGTATGCTTCTGTTTTAACTTCACTGAAAGAAACTGCAGACCACAGACTGATCTTGACGTTGTTTTCACTTTTTGAAGAATGAAAATGAATACCGATCTGTCCAAAAACAATAATCCCCCTTCCCCTCCATACACCCACAGCAGTTGCAACACTAAAACGGTATTTATAGTGTGTGGTCTTCCAACAGTTGTGCCAAAACTGCTGCTGTACTCATGCTGTTCGGCGCTCTAATGCGTCATGAATCTGGTCTCCATTTCCACGGGCTTCTGGGAAACCCAGCTCTGCCTTAGTCATCTGTCTGTGAGGGGACAGTAGCTCAGGCCTGTGCCCAAACCAAACCAGAGGAGGTGAAAAGTGCCAGAAGAGCTGTTGCAATCGATGACAAAGCAGATGGAAGTGGGTTCGAAGTCCCTTGACTTGCTGAGCTACCTGGAACCTTTCCAGCGCTCTGGCTGCAGGATTTTTAGTTGACTTGGCAACCCTGGTATTTCATGGTTGGCTTTTCTTCATGCCTGGCTACCTGTGCTCTGCAGGTCCCACCTCTCCTGACTTCCCTCTTTTAGGAATTCAGGTCATGAGAGCCACCTAATTGGCTACATTCCCTGATTGACAGGGCGAGAGCTCCAATCACGACATGTCAGAGGCAGTCCCCCCCCTTTCACATGGTTTTATTTAAGCAAACGCTGGAAATGCAAACCACAGCCCTCCCCGTCTGCCCATCACACACACACACACACACACACACACACACATGCTCACACACATCATTAGACGGGCTTAGCTCTTGTCAGAGGGAATCATCAAAGGCCAAAGTGAAGCTAGACACACACAGTGTCATTTACAGCACGGTTTTTGAGGAAGGGGCTAACAATGTGAGACCTTGTGTTGAGGCAGGTGACTCACTCTCCACACTTCCCGGATATCACCGTGATTCTGTAAGCTTGGAGGCATCTGAAATTTCACTTACCTTCCAAAAGAAGGAGGGGAGGGGAAGGGGGGAGTGGGTGACAGGTCATATTACCAGACTCAGTACTTCTTCTTTAACTCTTGTCTCCAGAAAGAGTAAATGATGGAAATAGCTTGTAAATAGCTTTCATGCTCCACTTCAAAATGTAAATGGGCCCAAGCTATTTATATTAAGCTGGATTTGATGAACTGGGTGACACGAAGGTGGTGGAGAAACGTACACTCAGGTACTGATTCATGTTGCCAAAAGGCTATAATTGCTCATTTGAATGGTCATAGCACAGAGTTGGTAGAGTCACCTCATTCACAACCATTGAGTGAGTTTGTATTATAACCAGCGTTTGCTAGTTTTGGCTCTTTAGCAGAAGAAATATAACTGCTATAAACCTGCCATATTTCACATCACAACAATATTTTGCTCATTCTGTTTCTTTGTAGAATGTAGAATAACACACAAGAGCATGTATGACTCAGGCACGAGGAGAAAATTCTGAACACAAGAGAAATCAAACGATATACAAGAGGCTATAAAAGATAGAGTACAAACGGGGTAAAAGCCCTTCATAAAATTAACTGTACAGCACACATCAGAAAGAAATCAGAAAGACCAAATATTATTTTAAAAGAAAATGTTCTTTTTTTTCTTCTCTTGAAGCTGTACCTCCTTTTTTCTTTTATATAATTCTTTATTGAAAGGTGGAAAATAATGACTTCTGAAATAAGCCCAGGGAGATGTCAGAACACACACACATGCACACGCGAGCACATTTTAACTTTCTTCTGCATGAAGACAGAAGCCTTTGTGGTGGATGACATCATATCCTGTCTCTCCGCACATGCACACCCACACTCACACTCACACTCACACACTCACTCACACACACACACACACGTACGCACACACACACACTCACACACGTGCCTTAATGTAGGGAAATATTATACTCCCAAGGATTCAAATCTGCTGCTACAGCAAGCCAGTCCTTCAGGCATTAAGGGTCCATGTAAATAACCTGAACAGATCTCTGTGTTGGTGGTGAGGGGGAGAGTGTGTGTGTGGTGCAGGAGGTTGGGGGGGATGTTTTTTTTTGGGGGGGTAGTGTTGGATCTGGCAGTCAGGAAAAGCAGGCAGGGCACCACAGATGGGATACCCTCCCTCCCCACCCTGCCTGTGCGCAGTGCATTCTGGGTACTCAAATTTGACTGGCAAAATTGTACTCCCTGACTGAACAAACACTGTTTCGGAGGGACATCCCCAGTCGTATATTTGCTGAAAATTTACTTGCGCAGTTTTATGCCTTAGAATGAATTATTACCTTTACTATACATTATATTGCATACACATTTTATGTCCTTTTCTCTGTAGTTGGTATTTGATTACGAAGAGGTAGCAACTGCAAAATGAACTATGTTGGCTATATTGCTAATATGTTCATGGCAGTCAAAAATATGACAGAGAAAGGCTCTTTTTCATCATAATACTTGAATGTCATTGGACCATCACACAAAGCCTTACAGTAAACAGAAGGATGCTGTCATCACAGCAATTTCCTCCTGTTTTCTTTCTATTGGTCAGGAAATCATTTATTATGATAGCATTTATGTAATATTCAGATTAATATCCAAATGTCACCCTTTAATTTTGTGATTTAAGGTACTTAAGGTTTGCATGTGCTTGTTTCATTATTTTTTTTTCAAATATCAAATTTAAATCTTTACAAAATAGCTCCTTCACATGCACTAGATTTTGTTGGATGTAACTATCAGTGAAAATCCATAAATAAGCCAGTCTTGATTGGTAACCAGTCATTTAAAAAAGACTCCAATTGGCTTAAATCCTCCATGTGGTGGCCCACGATGACACATAGTTTGCAGAACTGTAAACCTATAACTCAAAACAGAATTTTAGTATCCCTGTGTCCATTTTCATACAGCTATTATATAGAAGAAGGTCATAACTCATTCATTGTGGGACATTTGAAACAATTTATTAACTAATTCAATAAAAGTTTTAAAAATCAAGTGAAAGGAAAATGTCAGAGAAGGGAAAATTAAGCAAAGCTTGTGTGCGCCAAAGAGTATAAAATAAATAGAATTAAAATTTTCTTGGTGGTGTTTGGGGGGAACTCAATATATTTTGAGGCTGTTTGAAGAGGTGTGGAGAGATGGCTGGCTGGATTAGGGACAGAGAGGGGACAGAGAGGAGACTGTCTCTGGATATATGTCACTGTGACCCTGCCAACTACCATATTACTGTCATTGTCCTTCCATGACTTCACTCAAAAAGTCAACCAAATATTGGTCATTATTGTAAATTTCTAAAAAAAAAAACCTGAAGCCTGTCACGTCGCAATGAACCTGAATCATAATCTGAAATGACTAACAAATCCTGATACCAGACTCAAAAGTGGAAATAGTACATAGGCGTTTTTCAGCAGAAAGTTTTACATTAAAAAGTGTATTTATTATTCAATACCATAGATTCACTTAAGTAGGAGAATCTGTGCTATAGATGGTTTGGTTTCAGTTTATATGTTTCCATTGTGTGTTTTAGTTTTGCTGTTCTAGACATTGAGATTAGTCTGAATGATGCTTTGAATACCATTTAGTCCATAAAGAGCAGCCAGTGAAGTGTATGAGTCTCTGTTCTGTTTACAAAAGCAGCAGTAATTTGCTGCCATCAGCTGGTCATGGATAAGTATAGCATGCAGCGCGACAGATCTATTTACCTGTAACTGGGTTTTAATAAGTATGTTTAAATACATTGTGTTGGGGTCAAATTGACTCCTTTTTATTCTTTTTCTAAAACAACTTAAGTATTTTGCAATTAAAATGTAATATATATTTTACTTTAACCCCCATGGCTTTGGCTTATTCTAATACAGAACTTGCAAAAGAACACACATTTTACAGTTTTATCACCTCAAAATAAATGACAATTTCATTGTTAAAGTAAAAAAAAAGTGAACTCAGCTAAACAGTCAAGACAGCAATTTGTTTGCGTGGAGGCAATTAGATGATAAATTCTATACAAACAGAAATCTTAATTGAAAACCATAAACTTAAGTTATGAAGCAATATTCCTTGTTGCGGAATATCGATTGGGCACAGTAAGCAAGTACTCACTCTTCTCTTTACATAGGCCAATTTAGTCATATGCCTATTTACACATATTTATTCATATTTTCCCAGTTTTAGAATGCACAGCGTTATTCACATCCTGAATGCATATCTCTGGTGTCTTTCACCGTCTTGAAAAAGAGCAAACAAGGACAAGTTCTCTTCTGAGGAGTGCAGCTCACTCTGTCTTGGGGGGAAGGGTGCAGTATGCAAGGAGACTAGACAGACTGTAGGTCCCACTGGAAAACAGGAACTGCCGGTCAGCGATCAGATAGGGACACCAGGAATATACATTTAACACTAAGTACAGAATGAGGTTCAACCAACATTCCACATTTAAGTTTCAGTGGTGTACACACATCTGGTTGATTCTCAAAATCACAGAAATTGCACTTATCTTGATTTTAATGGGAATGGCACAATAACGTCCTGAGTGAACCACTTTAAAGAATAGTTGGCCATTTTGTTTCTATTACCTGTGTAATTTGATCTAAATTTGTGATAACAGGGTTTGAGAATGCAGAGATAGACATTCTGAAACTGGCTCATTTATGACTCATATACACTTGTACACAAATGCACATATGCAAACACGCAGGCATGCACACACACATACACATTCACACAAACACAATGCATTTCCTAGCTGATAAAAACAAACTCAATTGCTCTCTATAAGAACTGCAGCTTTAGCTTTTCAATAAAGCTTTTTAGTGCCATCTAGTGGAAAGTTTAAAGAATGCAATCCATAATCACACTGATAGATGAGAGGTATATTAATACATTCCACTAAATACAAACACAATTTTTTTATTGCTAAACATAATACTATTAAAGTAATATTAAATACACAAATGAAACATAAATCCTAACTCTTCCTTGGAAAGGAACTTGCTCAATTCCGTGCTCGCTTTGGTACTTCTTTTCCCATATTCATTTCAGCTGGGAAATTTTATCCCAGAATGCTTTGGATCCGACGTCAGACATTGTGAAGAAATGGAGCCAGGATCTGTGTTGTTACTAAGCCACTACCATGGCATGGTACAATGTATTGAGGACAGCTGTGTCCTAAACAGTGACAGAAAATGCTCTCTCCTTCCCTCCCTCCCTCCCTCTCTCTCTGTCTCTCTCTCCCTCTCGGCAGAATATGCGTGTGCGAGGCCGGGCCATCCGTACGCGGACGCCACTGCTTGTATACAAGCCTGTCTGTGTATACCAAATATATATCCAAAGGCTGGCCCGTTGACACGGAAACAAGCCATTAAGAGAGTATCTGCAAAAAATAAGCTGGCTGAAGCTCGCGATGTTGAAACAGGTTCGTGACTATTACGCTGCGTTACACAGCTGCAGAACAGGGACATGAGAGTAACTGTGTACTTTACCTCCTCCTCCTCTACTGTCCTTAGGTTTCAAGTTTAATAAATTGGGAAAATACTAGGAAGTCCATTTGTTTGTGCAATAACCGTGAGTGTCCTTCAACTAAAACTATAAATATGTACAGAAATGTATACTACAACTAAATAGCTTGGCAAGGAAACCCCAACACGGGCCTCTGGGTAGCTCATGGAGGGACGCGTTCATTTGGAAAGCAGGCGTACGTTCGAGTCCCATTTGCGCCATTACAAGAAACTTATACCGCATATATGCAATGTGGAAAGAAGCAAGGGCTGGCCGTTACTTGAATCGAAGGTATCACATGTTCATGGCTTCCTCCTACTCAGTCGACGGGAGAGAGTTGCCGTATGAGTTCCAAGGGGAACGACAGGAGGAATACAACATTTCAAGCACAGACATTGCAGCCACAGAGGACGGGGGGGGGGAGGTGCATATCCCCAAACTTTTTTTGGATAATCATCTAACCCAACCTACACCTGTACAGCTGTCTTGCTAACGGTCCGTCTGCACCGGGATCCGAACCTGCCGTGCCGGGTCATGGGGTCAGACATGCTAACCACTGAGCTAAATTTTGTTGCGTTTTGTAAATTTTGTACATTTTAAACACACACTTCTGCTTTCTCATTTACAAACCTTCAGTCTACCAACACATATTTACATGCATTATAGGCCTATATGAGAATAAAAGCCCAGTTGTGCTATATTTGACTCAGTGAACTTTGAGTGGTGAAATACATAAATCTCACATTTTCTTTCATTGAATGCGGCAGAGGACAGTCAATGTGTTAATTAGAGCAATATCTAATGATAATGTAGCAGCCTACATATTTTGTACCCATATGTCTTCATTCAGAAAGGGCAGTTTTTATTCCCAAAATGATCATAATACTTTTGCAATTCCTTGTTCATGCAGATACAAGATGCATTTTATGACATGTTGGCTAGGCTAGTTATAGCATTCGTGTTTGTACGGGTCAAGTATGCAAAGAGTCACCAAACAGTGAGCAACTCAGAGCTTAGTCCCCCCACACACACTTTAAGAATTCTTGATATGCCCCTGACTTCAGGTCTTTTCATGATGTTTAACATTATCCAACAAGGTCTAAACTGCCTGAACATAGAAGATCATAGGCTATATGATATGTCTTTTCAAAAATGAAAGTAACGACGAAGCAAAATGCACAGAACATTTGAGAAAAATATCTTCAAAGTATGACATTGCATCTCTATTCCCCGTTTTGGTGTCGTGGTCCCCTTTGTAAAAACCCTAGAAGAAGGAGCACCTGTTCCACCCTTATGTGTGTATGAGGCCTTATTCAATTATGTCTATATCAGCAATGAACTATTCCAAAGTTGGCAGTGGAGAGACAGTAAAAGGATACAGGAGAAACATGACACAGTTAATAAGATCACAAAATAAATAAATAAGTAAATTAAAGCCCCCTGTCGACCCCCGGTTTTCTTCAAGACTCATTAAGGTGTGGCGCTTACTGTATTTTGATAGTCTTTCATCTGTTTATAAAGTTGCATGAATTGTGCTCAATGGTCTTTAACTGATCACACCATTGTATTTCCACGCATTCAGGGAATTCCGTGGAGCCAAACTCTGTGTAATAAATGAAATGCGATAGCGATTTAAATTTTCGCTCATATCTGCTCCCCCTATTCATTTTCGTCTGGCGGTATCGGCCTTTAATTAAAAAACGAGGGAACGGTTGAGACGTCACGCGCCAATGGGGATACCTGCCCCTGCTCGCGCAACCGCGATTACAGAAATATCCATTTACTGGACGGACAAAAAGGCGCATGAGAGTGCTGATGACATGAAGAAACTTAAGATACTGGGAAAACAGAGAGATTGAAAGCGAGAGAGAGCACTGTATTCAGTTCACTATACAGTAATAAGGATATAGATGATATCAAAATCTTAAACATTTTCTGGGCTAAAAAATAGATGTAGTTGAATTGGAATTAACTGGGATCACTGAAATTATTGTACTGCTTTGTAAAAGCAATGCACCTCTAAATACACCCAAATTTTACTTGAGATTGCTCATATGGCTTCAGCCCTTCAGACAAAATGTATGAAATTCAATGGAGTTGTCTACAGCAGTAATTTTAAGGGGTTAAAGTTATAGCTGAAGACACTTTTTAGTCGCAAAAAGACATTATTTTTGGATCTCGTTAATAAGCCGTGCCCTCTGAATAATCAGAGGGACTCATTAGTTGAGTGATGACTCTCACAGAGCCAGATTGGGTTTCCTCAAGCATCACTAACTGGTAATAAGCTGCTGCGTCCGTCAAGCCCACAGTGCCAGGCCGACGGGCGAGATCGTCACAGATAAACACTGGGGGGGTCTATTTTTAGGGCGCAATTGAAGGCGCGATGGACGCGGGTGTCTTTTCCTCCTGTCCCGTCGCCCTCTCTCTGCCAGTCATGTTCTCAAGTTTGCTGCGGTTTGAGTCGACCGTCAATCGGTGCCTTACCTGAGAGACAGTGGAGGATTCTGGGTACAGTCCTCACCTCAGTGCAAGGTAAACTGGTAATGAAATGCTGAGAAGAATGAGAAGGAGAGTGTGCTTTTGAAGAGTGCCTAGAAAGGAACACCTCTTTCCAGCTGCTCACTGACTGGTGTGTCCACCTAGTGGACGTTTGTGGTTATAGCGGTCTTTCTTCCCTATGGCCTACACTCATTTGTTCTTTCCCATGTATCAAAACTGTAAAACTGGTTCACATAGAGTTTTTGTGTAGACAGACAGTGGGAAGCAAAACTATAGTGGGGTAAAGATAATCATTATAGTGGAAGCCTGTCTAAGGAACTGTATATTTATCAGAAATCGTAAAAATTGCAGCACACTAGATGCTGTGGTAAGATCTACCATACACAATCATATCAAAAGCAATTGGACAAACCATGTGTAAACATTGACATACTGTATATGAAGAAACAATGTATAAAAATAATTCATACTAATAAAAAACAAACAGACTTCATCTTTCTGTAAAACAGTCAAGAACTATAAACATTTGACAGCTTTCATTGTACAAGATAATTGTTTGGTATATGACTTACTGTCCATAACAAGGTATATGTTTGCAACCACAAAAATGTATCACAAATATACATCAGCAGGATATATACTCAGTAGGATTTTCTACATAATTCTACTCATTCACAAGGAATGTATAGATTTAGAGGTACATGTATCCATGAGACACACTTAGATTTGCTGAACACCAAAAGTAATTTCATTTCCAGGACTGGTATTGATAATCATTGTTAATATGACAAATACATACAAGAATGTCTTATTCATACAGTGTGAGGTTAACTGGAGCATTTCTGTCTGATTTAGCACGGCTTGGTCCTCTGTGCCGAAAACATGTGACACACATCCACTGTAACCACTTAGAGAAGCGTCTGGGGCTTTGTTTATCTAAAGTCATTCGCTGCATTTGAGCACCAACACGCAGACATAAACTCAGGCTTGGGGGTGGAGAAGAGGCATATAACTTACACGCTTATTGAACATGCTTTTGGCTGGGATTCTCCTCAGACAAGCCGGGAGGCTATCCCAGTTCCGAACCCTTATGTCTTGGTCCCCACCACCCACTGCTGAAGTGGGTGAAGTTGGTGGACTTTGCAATAGCAGATGGTGATGTAGTCTACTGTACTGTTTGAAATGACATTTATCCTGGTGTCTAAAATCACATTATAATAAAGTATCTCAACAGATATCTATTCAGTACAATGTGCTCTTATTTAGTGTAGCAACATACAGTAGCTCAAAATAAACAATGTCAGATATTACTTACTAGAAAGGGCCAAGTGACACAATATGTACATTTTATCTACCAACTCCAAAACTGTCATTGATGCCAAAGTAAATGTAGTGACCAAATAATTTCGTAGTTTTGCCTTTTTATTCCTCTGAACAGTATGCTCCAAGCCAACCCTAGCTTCCTTGCTAAGTGAATATTATCCAATTGTAATAAACACTGCACATCTAACTACAAAACTGTTTGTCTGACGTAACTAGCAACTGGTTAAGATACAGTTAAGGATTGCGTAAATTATAAAAACATTGTTCAGGAATAATTCAATATCCAACAGTCTTTCTATGAGTAATGCCCGTTACTGGCTGTGAACTAGTGCTGCAAACAATGACAAAATACGGTAACTATCTAGCTACCAGCTGGCTATCTAGCTACCTAGCAATGGAAAGACACCTGCCAGCCAAGAGAACAGCATAATTAGACAGCAACTTAGCTGCAACGGTTTCTGTGAAGAAACTTTTATTGAACGATTGGTTAAATGTTCTTGAAAGTACAGGAGGTCCTCGGGTTACGACGGTCTCGAGTTACGTCATTTCGTGGTTACGACGCACTCCCATAAATTACTTAAAAAACCTAGTTTCGACTTAAGCGGTTTGGTTCGTAAATAAGAACACAGAAGTAAAGGTAAGGAATTGTTCTCTCTCTTTTTACAACTGTTTCATTTAATTACTGTATTGTATCTGTCCTTCATGTGTTGTGTGTACAGTGTGAGTGACTTAAGGTGTTAACTTAAGTATAATTTAGGTATAAATTCCAACTGACGTCGAAAATCGGCTTACGACACGTTGTAGGAACGGAACTCGTTCGTAAGTCGAGGACCCCCTGTATATTGATTTGTCGTAATATCGTTAACATTGTATTATCCAACCTCTCGGTAGCTTATTGCGCTGCAAATAAATTCACATTTGGGTTGTGCTGTGCTTTGTTAGCAGTAGCAAGCTAGCATCGGACACAGAGGACAGCAGGTTTAAAATGACCATTTAGAACATCATCACTACAATTTTACCACAGCAATTTTAGCATTTCTAAAACAGTGAGCATTTTGACTTTTCTGTGTACTTTCAATGGTTCTGTTCTTTAGAATATATAAATACAATTTAAAAACTCCCATGCAGACATATGTCCCCTCAATATTGACATTATAGGTGAAACGCCTGAGATTCAGCTAGCCAAATTTCTCATTTTATTTAAAGTGGCCATAAAGTTTAACCTAATACTGCAGGCTTAAAGATTGATTGGCCTACCTCATATATCACTGTAGCATTTCCTCCAGATATTCTGTTTTTATTGTTCCTCACCTTAGGGACAACATATGACATTTAGCTTAATAGATGATTCAGTCTCTGTCAAGTAAAATAAATATGAAATGAAACAAATACCATAAGGCCATATTCCTCTGGGCGGAACTTACTTGCAAGACAGGCATACTTAGAAGACTGACACACACACACACACACACACACACACACACACACACACACACACACACACACACACACACACACACACACACACACACACACACACACACACAGACCGAAGTCCAAAACAACACAGAAATATAGTTAATGGTTTAATGTACATTCCATATTATGATATTTAACTCCTCAAAGTCTCATTTCAAACCCCGACCACCCCCACTCCCACCCACTAAAAGAAGACAAAGAAAAAGGTAATTACATATTCATAAAGTAATTACACATTTTTTTAATATTACACATATTGTTATTACTTGACACTGTGTGGTATTTACTAAAGCAATTCATATATAAAAGATGTACTGAAACAATTAAATTATGATTACATTTCAACATGGCGTATATGTCTATAGAACAAATGAATGTGTATGTACAAAAATCATTGCAAAATTATATAGGCGATCAAGCTCTGGTCTGATTGCTTTAAGTTCAAAACGAGCTTAGTGTGCTAGAACAGACAATCTCACTGTACCACTGCAGGGAAATCCATTCAACATCTCAGACTTCTGTGTTTTTGCATACAGACCTAAGCCACTTTTATTTATTGTTCAGATTAATTTAAAAAAAAAAAAAGAACTGGTGAAGTTTAAGGTTTGGAACACAAATCAAATTTCAGGTCTGATCCAGTGATACTCGGAAATTCATCTGTTTTTATAGAATATGGCCCTAAGTTTCTACAATGCATGCGCACACGAGACGTTCTCGATGTCACAACAGAGGATTGAAAATACAGATGCTGTCGCGCTCCCATTGTTTGCGAACAGTTTCTGGTTCCGTTCATTTTTCAACCGGCGTAATCATCGCCAGAATCTTTAACTGCCTCTCTAATTCAATTGCGTGACTAATCCCGATACTTTACTGTAAGCGAGATTTTTCCTAACTCAATGAAAATGGTTTATCGTTGCTATCGTTTTGGATAATGCAATTTGCCTGCTGGCTGGTGGAGGGCAAGAACTGTGCGCGTGCAGAAACAAACAGACGTCACGTCTGACCCCGCGAGACAGGGTCAAATTAAGCTCTTAATAATGTCTGAGGTGAGATAACTGGGCTGCATCATGAAATATTATGAAGTGCGGCTTTTTATGAAGAAGCTCACTGGGGGCATAAGGCTTGCAGTATACCGTTTCGTCTGCTGAAACCACTTTTTCATTTTCAGTTTTCCCTCAGATGAAAAAGGAACATGGCTGTGTTGGGGAAAACACATATTTCTTTCAGTTCAACTGCCAAAACAACTAGTTTCACTCACTCATGTAGTGACTAAGGGCTAAATTCAGAGCTGTGCATAAGAGCATTTTCTATGTGAATGGTCTATGTGTCTCTCACTCTCAGAATGATGATTTATGTGGAGAACGTACTTAAACACTGGTCTGGATTCAGCTCTTAGTTTGATCTCAGAATGATGATTTGTGTGGAGAACGTACTTAGGCACAGGTCTGGATTCAGCCCTTAGTTTGATCTCAAAATGATGATTTATGTGGCAAACGTACTTAAGCACAGATCTGGATTCAGCTCTTAGTTTGATCTCAGAATGATGATTTATGTGGAGAATGTACTTAAGCACAGGTCTGGAATCAGCCCTTAGTTTGATCTCAGAATGAAGATTTATGTGGAGGACGTACTTAAGCACAGGTCTTGAATCAGCCCTTAGTTTGATCTCAAAATGGTGATTTATGTGGAGAATGTACTTAAGCACAGGTCTGGAATCAGCCCTTAGTTTGATCTGAAAGTGATGATTTATGTGGAGGACGTACTTAAGCACAGGTCTGGAATCAGCCCTTAATTTGATCTCAAACTGATGATTTATGTGGAGAATGTACTTAAGCACAGGTCTGGATTCAGCCTTTAGTTTGATCTCAGAATGATGATTTATGTGGAGAATGTACTTAAGCACAGGTCTGGAATCAGCCCTTTGATCTCAGAATGCAGAATGATGATTTATGTGGAGAATGTACTTAAGCACAGGTCTGGGTTTGGCCCTTTGTTTGATCTACGTTGTACTGTCTGTAAAATTACAGGTTACTCTTTTTCGGTTACTGTTTTTGTTTTTTGCTATTTTATGCTGTTCGCCATAACAGTTTTGTAAATAGTTTTGCGTGTGAGTCTCTTACAAATGAATCAGTGTAAATACAAATGCAAATGCAGACGGTCTGGGTTTTTACAGCCAACTTTGTACATGAAAATAACAGTAAGAGGAAGAGATGGATTTTAAAATGTAAATAACCTTTGTTAGTTTGCTTTCTGGCTGGAGAAATTGTACATCTCTTTAAGTAAATGTATTAATCTTTTGATTATAAAAATTTAACTAGTGAGCCGTCCTCCACAGAAAATGTTGTCCATCCTGCATGCACAACATATTTAGCCACAGTGTTTCCTGCTACTGTGGACAGATGTTGTTATTGGCTGAAGTAGATCTCAACAGATGTTGTTATTGGTTGAAGTAGAACTGAAGAGATGTTGTTATTGGCCTTAAGAGGTATTGATCAATAGGGAACTTGGGAGTGGAACATTTTGGGTGATGTAATCAGTAGACAAATTAAAGGCGTGTCCGCGCTGTAGAGGGGGGAGGAGCAAGGAGTATCAGTAACCAATATGGTGTCAAATCCAGCACACTAAACCACTGTTATGGAAAAAGTGCCTGCCATTTTCTAGCCAGCAAATTAATTCTGTTTAATTGTTTTTTACAACTCATAACATACATGAAGTTTCAACCATTATGTGGTTTTGGGGCTGCTGATTGGCTTCTCCTGTTATGGTAGAATTCCACTGACTGCTGGTCAGTGCCATTGCTGCCCAGGGCTGGAACATGCAGAGCAATGTGTAACTGTCCTTGCAGAGTTATCCCGGGAGGGAGGGAGGGAGGGAGGGAGTGAATTGGCAGGGATGTCGCTGACCCATTGCTCTCCAATGACATTGGGGTCTCTCAGGCAGACAGGCGCAGTCCAACTGCTAAAAGCTATGCGCAAAGCTTCCATGCATCTGTGCTATCTCAGCTTGAGTGACATCCCACTGCTGACATCACACATCTTTTTTATTTTTAATCTTCTTAAAAATGGGTGTGTTTTGAGATCCTTTTCTCAGTTACAAATATTTAAAATTTACATTAGTTATGACGAAACCTCAAGCACATTCACAGAAACACAAAATATCTGGAATTTCAGTAATTGTAAAAGTCACACCAGCCTGGAATTTCAGTATTTAGCGGACAAGACACCAGGCCTAATTTTCGGTATGAAAAGAAAGTGACACAAGACCACCGTTTCAGTCTGCAGAGAATGCAACGCACGTTGGAGTTTTGGTATTCACGGATGGTGACACAAAGCCCATGGATATGGTTTGTTTGGAACCCAATACTGTTCTCTCTTTCCTGGAGCTTCGAAGGTCAAGCAGAAATTGTACTTGAATGTAATCAGACAGCTTTTACATTCTAATTGTAAATTGCAGTCTTGAGGGTGCCATTTATTTCTCCGATTTATTTTATTTATTTACCTTATTTATTTATTTTTAGTACAAAATACATTTATATGTAAATTATATCTAAATAATTATGTTGGCAAATTAATTAGCTTTTGGTATAACGTATGCAGGGTTCAGGGCTTTTTCCCAAAAACCCTCGCCCTCCTAATTTCACAAATGTACAAAGGGCTAAATGTCAAGTTTGCCTAGAATTTGTTGTGATTGCACTATTTCATTAAAGAGTTCAGAGACGCAGTCATCTAATTGTATACAACAAAGGGGGGGGGGGACACAGTGTTTGGGAGATATGAATATGTTGACCCCAGGCAAATATCTTATTTTAATTCAGCCATTTCAAAGCTGGTCTTGTTAACATCCATATCTAAAACAAAGGCACAGGCCAGAAACATTTTTAAGAAAGTGATGGTTTGATGTATACAGTAGAACCTCTAAGATACATGCATATTTGAAATGGAAGCTGTTTGGAGCTCTTAAATATTCTCAGCTTAGATTCTTTTACATGTAAATTGTACTAACAGATCATATACTCATGTACTGTATATTTTAATTGCATCAGGGCTGTAAACGGAACAAAATCAATCACGTTCAGGTACAATCATCGCATAGTTAACTTGAACTTTGTATCCTCAGTGAATATTATCAGTAAATATACACATAATTCATAATATTCAAAACTGTAGGCCTGCTGCCCTTGCTTTCATGTTACCAATATGTGTTAAAATATTCATGGCCCCAAGAATATTTTAACATTTGTACAATTCAGTCATAGGAAATTATTATAGTTAAACAATTACATTCTGTATTTCTTTGTGTTTCTATCCTTTTGGGGCAATATGGGAAGCAAATTAATCTGCTGCATAATTTATGCATGTCAATAGACGCCAAAAAATCTGCATACATTACAGAAGGTGTCAGAAAATGCAGGTGTTCGGCTGCTGCTTCCTCCAGAGTGTGTCTGGAAAGGTTTATCATGAGGCCGATAATTCAGCTTCATTAAGGTGGGAATAAAGTGTGTGTGTGGGTGTGGGTGTGTAACAGAGTGTTAGTAATGCCTAATTAGCTGCTGACACACTGGCACGAATCAGGATTTACACAATGTCATCTCATTGCTGCTTTCTCCACTTTTAATCAAAACATAAGCACTTATCGGAGCATGGAGTAACTAGTAACCTAATTTATGGCAGGAATTCAATAAAACTAGCAACCCAACTAAAAACAAAAGTGATCACTCTGTTGGAAGGATTACAGTTGTATTTAGCCAGCTAGCTTAAGTACAATATAACCTAATAATGTTGCAATATTTGCTAGCTTCTCTAGTGACATTCCAAATTACCTGACTGGGTTTATGAAAGGAGAAAGACTACCATGGATGTTCTAACTGTGTACTTCAAGTACTATGAACTATGACCTTCGGGCTTCGAATTTGTTGTTCCACCTGTGCATTAGTTTCACTGATTAGCTAATCTACCTTGCTGAAGACTTGTGCTAATTGCAGTCAGTTGCTTCAGTGCATGAAAGGAACAAATATGTGGTTGTACTTTTATTCTCTGAAGATGGGGCTTGTCCACCTCTGCCAAATTGTAACTGTTTTTCTTTTTTCTCCTCAAGTGAACATGCTAATCAGTCAAACCAACCCTTATATAGTCCAAAAGGTCTGCTGACAAGAATTTGTACTATAGCCCCAAATGCAGCGAATCAAATGCAGCCCCCGTATGCCAATCACTTCGTGACTACAAACTTTCATTGGTCAAAGTATCTTGCTCCTCTACTAAATCTTCTTTAAAACTGTTTAGTGCAGCCTATCTTCATTGAAATGCCACATTTATCTAGAAGCTCAACTCTGCTTCATTTGAAAAGCATATATCTTTAAAGAGAAAAGGTGTGGGTGACTGAATCACATTCACAGCGTTTTCTTTCATATCACTGCAGTCATAGACAGAGTTCTACTCTCTGGAGCAGAGCACAGAGTACTTCTCTTGATGGGAATTAGCAAACTGCTGAAATTGCTAGTTAGCTGATGGGAAACAGTGGTAACACAAAATGATTTAGTGTCCATTGAATCCAATAGTGCTCTCTACAGTTCAGGATATGTAACAACTTGGCCTTAAATACACGCCTAAAATAATACTCTTGTAAACGAATTATTTGACATTTACAAGCAAAAAGGTTTGTCAGCACTCCACTGCTTCTTAAGCACCAGGTTTATGGCATACTACAACTGTATATGCATATGATTTATATAACCATAAATGTCCGGATTAGTTATGCAATAAATGTATGTAATCAACCCTGGAATTAATATCATTCTGGTTAAGTATATGCCAAATATATAAAAAGATATAATACCTAAAAGCTTAAATAACTATACAATAATAAATCTTTCTTTTTACACTTGGTAAACACTATACACTGTAGAGTATTACAAGACAAAAAAAAAAAACACTTTTAGATACATTTCCTATTATTATATATTTCATAATGAACAAAAAATCATTTTGATATACTGTATATGAAATATAGCAGGTACATTGGAAAAAGCTTAGGTTAATTTTATTTGAAACCACTGTAATGTTAGAAATGCCACTACAGTATTTTAGCATGTAAAAGAATACTGACTGAAATTAGATGGTCTCTCAGGACGTGATAAAGTCTAACCTGACGTCTCAGGCCACACGTCTTCCATTTTCTGTAAACATGTTATGAAGGCTGTTTTAGCTCCTTTGGCCGGTAATGTGAGACCGGTATGGATTTTTATGAAAAGCTGACAAAACAATATCAATCTCTCCTACACTGCAGAAAAAAATGCACAAGCAGCCCAGAACAGTTTATTTATGCGGTCTATTGCTGAAACTCACGTGCGACTGTACTCGAATGATATTTGTCAAGAAAAGTGAAATTTAGCGTTAGATGTATGCTTCGCCTGGCTGTTTGCGGTTTGGAACAGCGACTGAGAACAGAGCAAAGAGGGAGGAGAGCGCCAGAAGGGGTCCACCAGACGAAGGGCATCAAAGGTTATTCTCTTAACATGAATCAATGTTGTAACTTTTAAACATTCCAAAGGACACTGCGAATCTACCTGCTCTGATTATTTAATTTTGTCTCTATTTCCGCTCCTGTGTTGTAACGCATCATTTCTTTTCTTTTCTTACTCCACACTTTGTAAACTGGTAGGTAAGAGTTTGAAAAGCTTAAAAACAAAACATTCATTTAAACTGCTGGTGATAGAGGACGAAAAGGTCATTCCATGGTAAGAAAAAAAGGAGTCTTTTTCTTGTTTCAAAACTGAATAACGCAAAATAGAGCGTGTCACAGCGTTGAAAGAGATTCTCTGAACGAACTGACAAACAGGGCGAATAATTATCGGTGAAAAATAACCGAGGTCGCATTGCTGTAGTGTAGATGAAATGCACGCATAAACCATTCAAACAGTGCCTTGTACCATAGGACAATCAATGTGAAAACATACAGCTGCCGGCGAAGTTCAGAGGACAGGACAGGGGGAAAAAGACCGCGTGCCTGTTTATATTTGATATTAAAATCCGATCAACTGAATCGGCTGTGCAGAATGCTTATCGACATGTCCTCATGGCCCCGCAGCCTCGATGCTAGGATATTACAATGAATTGTACATCATTAACACCATCGTTACGATTATGACATTTCACACCGCCTCCTGGGAAATAAGTTTATTTAGGTCACTAATTAAATAAAAACTGCCCTCGGCGGTTATCGACTCCGAAATATTGCCAATACAATTATGAACATACGCACACAAATCAGTCAGCTATCCCCGGCTTTCCGCGTCGTTCTTTTCGATGATTGCCTTCTCTTATTAGGACTTCATAAAGTGTAGGACACACAGATAATTATAAAGCACTGAAAAGGTCATTACATGCAGTACTGTAGAAACCAGAGAATTAAGAACACGCTGAGTGCTGTTTGAAGAAACGCGCGTCCCTCTCCCTTTGTGTTTTCTAGCAAGGAATACTTCCTTTTCTTTTTGCCTTCTGTTAGCGTAATTATTTTAAATACTCAATTATGTGTGCTTCTTCAGTCTGAGAGAACGGAGGTGTTCATTACCATGTACAGTGCATAATTTCATCCAAAGATGTTTCTGTACTGCCTGCAATTATGTTGAAAGTACTTAATCTCTCAAACGACTTAATAGCAACAGATACATGTAATTATGTTATAAAACACGTTTGCAGTGTATTGTACCCTATGCCGTATACCTGTGCCGGTTAAACGGAACCTTTAACCCCTAAAAAGGCCTACCACTCCTCCAAGCATAGACCAAATTCAAAGGATCACTGTAATTTAAAACGCAGGCTGTCTCCCACCACCTTGCTTTTCCAACATTTTTTTGCCATTTGAATCAGGAGAAGGGATGTGAAGGGATATGTCAACATTTGATTACATGCTTGTCCATGTCTGAACACACACACACACACACACACACACATATACAAGTGGACTCATGACTCATGCACACACACACACACACACACACACACACACACACACACACACACACACACATCCATAAACTGTAGACTAATACCTGAAAAACATATTAACCCTAATTAACATTCTTACACAAATGTACACATGCACACAGATATGTAAACTGTAAGTAAACGTGCACACACACAAATATAAATACACAAAAACATGCTAATGTATGTTCACAAAGCCAAATCTGCACACATGAGAAAACAGGCACAAAATACACACACACACTATTGCTTTATTTATTTTTAACAGATTATAAAATCAGCCGCTGCCTCTGACAATGATGGCCATTCTTTAGCGGTTTGACGCAAAAGGGAGAGTCCACAGCCTGCAGGATGTAGGGAGCGCGGGCTCGTCCGGCGTGGTCTTTAGCAACGTGGAGGTCAGGGCCCGCTCTCCCTGTCCAGCTCCGCGAGGGCCACCTGAGGAGCAGCAGGGGGACACCAGGGGTCAGAGGTCAAAGGTCAGGCACACGCCTGTGGGAGCCGGCTGCTAAATCAAGCGCTTGCGCCGCGTGGAGCCTGTACCCACACACACACGCGCATTGACACACACAGAGTCTCTAAGAGAGCAGGGTTTGAGGTCAGAGGTCACCTTCCCTACCACACACTTCCTCGGCCCTTTGAACAGACAGGGGGGAAGCCCGTCCCGATACACACACACGCACGCACACACACACAGGAAGTCCACACACGTGCGACCGCCATCGCCCAAGCCTCAACAGGACAATCAACGCACAATGAAGGACAGTGTGCGCACAGTCATAATGACCAACCCTGACCCGTGAGATCCAAACCACAGAGACAACAACTGTAAGTGCCATGGACACCCGACCCAAACTCACATGGCTCTTTGTTTCATTTAACCTTACAAATAAGGAAAGGAAATTAAAGGCAATCGTTCCAATGAGCCAACTGCAGGGGCAAAGTAACAAACAACACGGGAGGGGCTCCCCTCCTTCAGATTACAATGCAGACTAATATGCAACACCTATTCATGTGTTTATACTAATCTTTAAATGATTTAATCTATAATAGGCTTAAATATTAAGCAATTTAGAAATATTATAATAGCATTTAGAAGAGAGAGCGAGAGAGAGAGAGAGAGAGAGAGAGAGGGGAAAAACAACTGCAATCAGAATAAGTGTCTTTTTATACCTTGGACATTAAGGTCACGACATGATTGTCGAGGAAACTGCCCGTGACTCACTTGTGGAGGGTAGCCCAAAGGTCAGATGTCAAACTGCAATTTATGTCATGGCCGCATTGATATCTCTGAGATGCAGGGTTAGTTAAATATGTACATTAAGATAATGTGTTTGTTCCTTAATCTGTTTGAACGCTCTTTGCTCGGCCCCAGGACCCTAATGTACTGAAACGTATTTATGGTCAATAATTAAAACGGAAAAGCATGCATTAAAACCTCTCTCTACTTAACAGATCTTAACTAATAAGATTAGAATAATGAATGGGGCACTTTATGTGTCTCTCTCAATAGAGCGGAATTTTTGCTGACAGCGGCTAAATATGACAAGGTTCGAATTATAACCCTTTTTCTCGGAGGGTTTAATCGTTGGCTAATCCGCAGTGGGTCTGGAGACAAGCCAGCATTTTCCTGTGTGTGTGTGAGTGTGTGTGTGCCATATTCATTAGGGTGAAAGGTAAATATTGTTTTTCGGCACATCATACTTCTGGAAGAAATCAAATTCTGTTTCGGACATTGTCTCCACTGAGGTCTCCCGACAACTTCTGTTTGTTCCCCCCCTTGCCCCCACCCCCCACCCCCGTGCGCCCCGCACGCGCTCCTTATCTTGCGATACACCGCTGAGCTCCGCGTACTCCTGAAACGAAACAGCCGAGAAATCCCGCCTGAGATCTCGCACTCATTCAAGCTCAATTTTACTCTTCTTTTCCCTGCATGAAATCGCTCTTGAAGTGTGTGAACGACAAACCCCCGGAGCAATAAATATTATCCTGTTTCATCATCGCAGACGATCATTTCCCACTCACTCCCCCCCTTTTTTTTCGTTTTCACATTTTCTGCTCCAGAGGAAATTTCCGCCCAACATGCGGCTTCAGCTGTGAATGATTCAATACTCCAAAGGTTAATTTTCAATTTGCACAGTGAAAGGTTACTATTACATTTTGACCTGCAAATTGCATCTTCCTGCTAATACCCTATCATTTCATTTTGTGTCCCTTTGTAGTTTGGACTCAAGCATGCTATATTTGGGGCCTAGCATCTGTTTATTATTGAGCACATGCATGGCTACACAGCCAGTCCACATTAGAGACTCATAGCCCCAAATTTCTGGCTACCTGGCTCTGAAACCAGTTACATCAGTCCCAGTGGGCCAGTTAAAGTCATGTTAACTTTGATAATACGATAGAGCACAGTAGGAAACCAGCTCTTTTGAGTTCTTTTGACTCTGATCTCGATTATAATGTGCGATCATATCAAACTCTCAGAATTTCTTTCTTTTTTTTAATCATGAAAATGAATTCCATACTCTGCTAAAGTGGGCTTTGGTTTCTTCTGGGACCGTTTTGAAGAGGGAGCAAAGAAAGCAACATGAGGCCTTTTACCACCTGCTTATGCAGGCTGCCAGTGTGATACAGGAAGTAGCTACAAAGGGAAGTGCGTAACTCCTGGTTATCTGCATACCAGTTCCAGCATAGCCTCATAGTTTATATGTGATAAATTGATAAACAGTTGTCTATGGTATCCTTCATTTTTGATTATCAAAACCTCAAAAATATGCATTTATGAACAATGAAATATATAGATGTTAATGGTTTCAGCAGTGAATTTGTTTCAGCCACAATTTTACATTTGCAGGAATTCTTCAATTGTTTAATGTACACAGCTTTTGCTCCCAAGCTAAACAGCTTAAAAGAATTTATTGGTTGAATAACATCGCTAACAAGGCACATAGCTATCCGAGTCAATTTCTGCACAGAGCAGAGAAAAAGCACGACTGAGCAGGTGCTCAAAGGTTGGAAGTCTAATGCGAAACACCTGTTTCGAGACACCTGGAGCCCACAGCAACCCAAAACAATTTCCAACCATATGGACTGCAGTCTGTTTTTTTAATTTTGGCTAGAGTTGAAATACAAATATAGCAAAGATAACATTTTATCAGTGCTATTGAAGCACTGGCTTCTAAAAGAGGGCAGTTTAATTCTGTGATGTGGATCTATGGGCTTTCAGTTGCGGCATATGAAAGCAAATAGAACCATCAATGGATAAGAGAGCTTTTTCTTCATTAGATTATGAACAAAATGTGACCATGTGTGCCAAATTCCTATGCGTTCTCATGTGCAATTATCAAGTTAAGTAATGAGAAAGACTGCTGCAGGGGCACATTTTCAAATCATGCTTGACCTTATATGGGAGGGAATGAAAACTATTGTCCCTTTTCATGTTAATCTTGGCACGATAAGAGCATGGTCAGAAAGCAGAGAATTTGGGCGTTTTATCTTTAACATACTGTACTGCAGTTATGTGTCCTAGTTTACATGCACATTGAGAATGACATGAAGTTGCATTATGGGTAAAATCCCCGAATGATTAAATACAATTAGTACACATTCCTCCATTTTGTCTAAGATGAAGGAGGACAAACAAATGATGTTACAGAAACTAAAACTCATTTAAGTATTCCATACTTTTTTCATCACATTTTTGCCTTTACAAGATAGTTAAATATCCTTGGCAACAAGACCTTCATTTATATACACATTGCGGTTTAGAGAAGAAAAAATAACAGAAACAGAAAACAATAGCCTCCAGTTCTTTGAGAGATGAAGGAGTTGGGAATCTATTTCATACTCTAGTATATTCCAGAGCTTCTCATAAAAGTTTAATAATGTTTAGATCTGGTGATTGGAGAAACCATTGAGGATTTTTTTGGTTTTATCCCACTTTTCATGAAACCATCCTGAGTCCATTTGGCAGTGTATATGAGGTGCTAGACTCTTGGAACATCAATATTTCAAACAATATTTGCAACATATAGTTCACCTGGTCAGCTAAATTGACTGTATTCCTTGGCCAAAATTTTACCAAGCAGAATAACAGTCTGACCCAGCCACTCAAACAAAATGGCTGGCCCTACTATAACAGATCCACCACCATGAGTAACAGTTGGGAGCAGGCAATTTGTGTGAAAGTGTTTTCTTTGTTTTCCTCTAAACATGACAGCAACTAAATTAACTAAAGTAACTAAATAAAAGATGATTCATTATACCTTGTCACTTTCTGCCACTGCTCTGAAGTCCAGGTTTTGTGCTGATTACACCAGTTTTGTTGCTCATTGCCCTTGGTTGCAAGTGGTGTTCAAATGGCAGCTGTACCATAAATGTTAGCTTTGCAAAGCTCACAACACACAGTTTTGTTCATAAAAGGCTCATGGAGCTTTAGATTCCGTTCCGGGGATAGTTTATGAGGATGGTGGTCATGATTTTAGCAACTGTTAAGTGTCCACTAATCCCCGTTGGTAAGTGACCTACATTTGCTGCTTCTCTTCCCTACTGCAGTTTTATTTTTTTGCTTATTCTGTCATGATTCTCAACACTGTTATCCTTGAAACGTTAAATAATTTTGCCGTTTGTTGGACTGACTCATCTACAGTTCAGCTTACAAATATTTGTCCTCTTTCAAAATATATGATTTTTTAAACTGTAAAGTTTAAACTGATTTTGATTTTAAAACACTTGTGTAAACTAATTTTTCACTGTGTTGTGAGTTAGTTACTTCAAAATACAAGTCCTTTTTCATTTGTAGACAAAACAATTTCCATTGTTTTGTCTACAAGATGTGAGTATGTGTGTGTGTACATTTATACACAAAACAAAAAGACAGACTTGTCAATTTTAAATAAAATCTATGGGTTATTTATCCTCCTTCGGGCTGTGAGGTCACAGCCGTAATGGCTGATGTCGATGACAATGATTCGCTCTTCTCAAATACATTGACAAAGGGACATGATTAGTTGAGCCTGACTAAGCAGTAGCATCAGCATTTGTCAACAACTATGTGGACGCATTTTCATCTTTTTTTTGCCTCAACTTCACCATAGCATGCGAGTTATCTGTCCTCAGTTGAGATGCATTGCCTCCTGGGGTATTAGGCCACAGGTGTGCACCGACCCCCCGTACAGTATCCGTGTTCCCCTTTTAAATCACCTGGCTTCCACCAGCTTAAGTCATCTGCTAAAAAAGGTCCCCCCATTACACCAGCAGGATAATAAATTGCTAGTTCATGAGACCTAGCGGTCATTAAAGGCCAATGCCAAATCCTGGCCTCTAACCATGGAGAGGACCAAAGGTCCTGTGAGGGCCCTGTTCACAGCACTGTTCCTGAACAGCAGGTCTCGTGACCCCCGACCTGACCTCGCTCCCTCCTCTTCATCTCCTTTTATGATCCTTCATTACATTAGGGTCACCGCGTCATCTTTCTGAGGAATCGACAGTTTTTTTTTTTTAAGCTCAGCGGACCCCTGTACACTTAGTCCGATTGGGCGCTGGTGGCAGAGGATGCCTGTCGGAGGAAGAGATCGGTGGTAGAGGAGCGAGACCCGGAGTCCATTTGGCAGGCCGGCGATGACGGTCTCGATACTGGGGCAAAGTATTCCTGACGCTTCTGTGGCCAGATTTCCTCCCCCCTATCTCAATGGCTGCTGCCCCCCCCTCCCCCCCACCCACTTCAGTCCGTCCCTCTCTGAGAAAATTAAATATTGATCAATTGGCACCTACAAACAATGAGAGAGATAAAGAAGAGTATTAAAGGAAATAAATAAATATATACGACCCCAGCGGAAAGGGGGTGGGGGTGGGGGGATTGGGGGGGGACAATTCCAGAACCTGATGAAAGGCCGCCAATTGTCAGCCACGCCCTCATCAAGGGGAACCCTGAACCCCCCCATGGAAAGGCCTGGAATGGCCTCTCACAGGTGTGATTGCTCTGCCAAAACATTGCGAGCCAAGTCAGGAGGAAAAAGAGAGAAAAAAATTACATTAAATGGTGAGAGATAATTGAGATACCAGGTTTCATCAAAACAGTGGGTCTCGCTTACTGTCGTGGGGTCTTGCCCCACAAAACCAATAACAAGGCCCAAGCGACAACAGAGAGTTTAATCGCACTTAAGCGACAGTGTGGACTTTTCTCTGTCCACATGGGGGGGGAGGTGTGGGGAGAGATAAAAATTACATGCTTCTTTCTGAAAACTAGTTTGGTTTTTTCCTTCCTTAGAAGTGTGGCCTGTCCAGACCCCGGGCAGAATCTCCCTCCTCTTCGATTTTTTGCACTCGACACTCCAGGTGATTCATGTTGAATTATTAACGAACTGTTTGTTTGTTCAAGAAGCTTTCTTAATGAGCAAGTGGCTGGTTCTGTCAAATTAGCTGCCTTCAGTTCTCATGAAAAACATTTTTTCACACACTACGTTATCATTAATCAAATACATACAACTTGCAGTTTATGCATGGAAGCCTGTTTTCCTAAATAGAAACCAAGAAGTCTGGGATGACTCCAATACAGGACCGGATGTTAAAAGTATCCACATATAAATAATTACATATATAAAATATAAATGGTACATTTGACATATATGTGCACATATTACTCATAAACAAATGCCTGTAAATATATGCAGAGCGACTGTACAGTCCTTACTCTACACAAATGCACTGAACAGAAGCATCTAAATAAAACCAGTTGCCTACGCAAAGCCCTGGGGTACAATTTTCAGAGCGCTTCATTCAATAAAGATCTGGTGGAAGGACTGGGCACATCTGTCCACAAACCCAGGCAAATTTCATTGAGGTAAATAATGAACCATTTGCATTATTCACAGGGCATCGATGAGGCTCGAACATCTATCGAATATAGCTCTTTAAACAAATTATGACAGACGCCCCGCCCACGACCTTTCCCGACCCCTTGTATCTGAGATATTTACTACGCTCTTTTCTTGGCTTCTCTCGATAACGCAATGTTTATGTTAACCGCTGGGAGGGTAGTAAATTGTGAAGCGGAGCGAACGTTGGTCCCAGGTCGTAAACGCCAAAACTATAGGTTTCGGCATAAAGAAAGACAAGCAACATCTCCCTGCCACCCCTCCCCCCCATTCCCTTCCCATCATACCGAGCGATGTTATCTCTCCACTTAAGAAAGGAACAAACAGGATTATACAGTAAGTTATCCCCAACAGTGCCCATAAATCCAGCAGATAAAAGATGATAAAGTAAACTAATCTGCCCTTTTCCTTTTCTTAAAAGTCGGAAATTGATTTATGGCGTGGCCAAAGAATGTCTTTGATACATCACAAACAGCAGACGCGGAGAAAAATGTTAAAATGGGCTTGGCGTAAATTACTCTTAACTTCAACAGATTGGATGTTTTGAGAATACAATCAGAATAAATCCTGTTTAACCAAAGTAACAACATTACTACAGAGCTACAAATCATACTCTCGCCCTGGACAGGAAATATATATGTGTACATATAATTTATGTTTCACGTCATCACTGATGGAACTGCAAATAAAGTGGAAGATGGAGGCCTTCGTAAGCAGTGTTCACACTCACGTTAAAAGAGGGTCTGAAGGGTTTGCAAAGGTGCGAAAAGAGTGCAGACGTTTGTTGAAGGAGCACCTGTGATCTAAATCGCGTTGTAACTTGTTTCACCACTAAACAGCAGGAAGGGCACTGCAGTTTGAATAAAGAGTGGGTGATACATGGAAACAGAGGTCTCCAGTCTAATCTCCATCATGATGAATTAACTATGGAACACCTGTGAATCCTCCGTCTGATCACACGCCACAGCCTGGAGGGCCAGGTGATGGGGCCCGAGGAATCGCCCCGACTAACTTCTGATTATAATTGAAATCCAAACATGATTGGAGAAAACGTGATAATCAGTACATTTTATTGTAGGTACATCTGCAGGTACATTTTTAGTTTCCTCAATTGAAATGGTTGCTCACAACATCTCTGGCATGCATTTGAAAGGTGAAGCGCCGTAGATGCCAAAGGATTTCTGGGAGATATAGTCCTGAACTTTAAAGTGGAAAGAGGATGATTGTGGATGGATTGTGTATTTCATTGTATCATGTTAAATGAAAAACAAAATGTGTTTAATTACTTTTTACTAAATTCCTATTGAAATGGCAAGTGCTTATAACATCCAAAAGTGAAGTGGATTAGCTAAATGAAAACTGATGTCTTCCAAAAATTGCTGGCATGTAAGACATTTTGGCTGGCCTTGTATAAACTAAACAACTAGCTAAAAAAGCTAGCAAGTCAAGCTATATTTCTGTGTAAAACAAGACATAATTATGATTTAGTGTTCATAATGAACATGTTAATGATTAATATGAGTCACTGTATATTTCTAAAAAGAAAGTTAATCCGTGTTTGACTATAATGTCACATACTGTGATTTTAAACCATCATATTAACCAAAGTATTTAGGGTCCAGGGACTCAACAGATCAGTCAATACTGGATCTCAGACAAGGCGCTATAACCTAGTGCTTGCAGGTTCATGTCCAGGCTGATGGGGCACTGTTGGCTTTGTCCCACCAGAGGTGGGATGGATGTAAGTCAGCCAGGGTCCCCTGTGCTAGCATTGCCCTACAGTTAGCCAGGGGCCTACAGGCTACCACCACTCATTAGCAACGTCCAGGCTCACCAATTAACCAGTCCTGTCTCACCTCTAACGCTGGGTGACCTATTAATGAATGTAAGAAAATGCTAGACAAGGCAAATTTAAGAGAAGAAAAATAGTTGTTTTGAGCAATAATGAAATAACAAAGGAAAATTTATTCAAAAATGTTCAAAAAAGTAAGCATTACTTGTATTGTGTATGGGTTATAGTCCCTCATGTTATTCATTTGACTTCTAAAAGATGCATAGTCCTTTCGCTGTGACACAGAGTCTTAGAGCGACAAGAAAAATATAGAACACGTTTCCCAGAAATCACACAGACACGCTTTACATCTGGGGGACTTTTATTTGACTGTGATTCATCGCAACGTGACACAGCGTGAAAAAAAAAAATTGCGACACCTCACGGTCCTTTCATGTCATACAGTAGTTTGAGGGCCCTTTTTTTCCCTTCCTCCCCTCTCGCTACAACCATCAATTTAGCTCGGCGGTGGCTGCGCGGCCCCACACTGTCCCAGCTGTATTTGACAGAATTTATCTGCTCTACTGAACCAGATCATTTCTGATTATTAACCTCTCGCCCGAAAGAAAAGGCACCTTAAAGGTTGAGATGTGAAATGACAACCTTCCGCGATCTTTCCGGGGCCGTCAAACACTTGACTGTTTCAAGCCGCTCAGTCACGAGCCTATCCTTTTCAACCCCCCTCCTCTGCTCCTTCCCTCCCTCTCTCTCTCTCTCTCTCTCTCTCTCTCTCAGGCCCCCGTCTGGGTGTGTACCAGCCCCTTTGAACTGTGAACACAACCCATCAAATTACAGTGTTTTCTAATAAAAGGTTTAACTTTCCATCTCTTCTGGATCTGTCTATCATGCACTCTCAAGCCTCGGCCCCTCCGTCTGCCTTCTCCAAACACCGGTGCCATTACGCCGTCAAATAAATTAAGCCGATTTACTCTTCTGAATTATGTTATGTTTATTGATGCCTGTATAATTTAATTTCACACAAATTCCATTAAAGATTATTCCCTCTGTCACAAAATGCTTCCAGGGGGGAAATATAATCATGTTATAATAGATTTGCGTGTTGCATTACAGTGGACCCGCTAGACTATTGTCATCTCAATAATAAAGGAGCGAGCAAAACGACGGCATGCTAATCGATGGCACCATATCCCTGCCGCCAAACCCCCGTACTAAGTGACAGGCGGTTTTCATTACCGGAGATTACAAGGGGCCGGGGCAGATGGTTTCAACGCGGAACAACTGGCGGGCGTTCGCCGAGTCTGTGTAAGAGTCCGTCATCCTCGTCTCTCACACAAAACAAAACAATCTCGGCTTAGCTGCCATAACGCTAACCGGGTTAAAGAGGAAAAAAATAATAAGACAATCTGGAGAATTCACTCAAGAGCTTTTCACATGACAAAATCTGATTAACAAGAATTTTATCATTTTCTCATATTCAGAAAGCAGCGTGACACAGTTTTGTAGAGTTCAGTTAGTGGAACTTTACTATTTAACTTTAACAAATCATAATCTGCCAAATGCACCTAGTGTATGTTTTGCTATTGGATGAAATTGCACATGAAACAGCATGTGACATGTGTTGCCATGAATTGTCTTTACATTTTTATTATCTGATTTTTCTCATCTGATTTTACTGCTAACAGAGAGTGTCAACTGTCCAGGTGGTTTAATTCTCTTAAATCTTGGGACAATAAAACCCTATTATTACCTAATATATCCCTATGGGACTTACAATTCTGTTCAATAGGAATTTCTTCTGCATGTATATTTGCCTATTTATATGAGTATAAAGTAATTTTTAAAAAATTTCTTAGATTAAAAGTCTCTTATGATCTTGTGTTATTACTGTGCTATGTTTCAAAACGTCTTCTTCCTCACAGTTTTTTATGTTACTTACAAACATTCTCGTAAACCTTGCACTCAGTTTTTAAATCTCAAGTTTTAAATCCTCTATTCAATTTGTTTTTGCTTTTTTTACGATGTCTCAAAGCATATTGCATTGAAAAGACTTTGAGGCATTCCAAAACTCTTTGTTGTAACTGAAACCAAAGAACAGTACTTTCATTGTATAGTGCAGTAATACGAAAAGAATCACGTTTTGGTTCTGTTTGGTCCTTCAGATAATTTCGTTCATTTACAGTATGGTGAGCTAACTTCAGCTTCTCATTACACTACTAGATCCAGTCCTGTTTTCCTTACTTACTGCAAATGTAGACCAATAAGATTATTTTAATGTATAAATACAAAATGTACAAAACCAATGATAAACCTATCTTACAAGGAAGAGAAAGATATCACATCACATGTAAATTCCGGGCTTGTTAACGTTGATTTGAGCATAAATTGTCATGTTGATGTCTCGGTCTCCCTCCTATCCCATCATGCAACAGTTTGAACCGAATAATAACTGGAATTAAGCAGTATCTGATGATTCTGATTGGTCTATGTTAAATGTCAGCCAACCGTGAGTCATGGGTCTAAACCATAATCTTCCACAACAAGATTCATGTCGTAACACATCTTTATATAGTCCAAACTTGAAAGTAATCATAATCAACGGGAGAATGTCTGAAACGTTAACTCATACAGATTGCAGATAGATCTTACCTCACGCAAATCTTATGCAAAGTATATATACAGCAGATTTATATGTAAATACAGTTCTGGGTGGCCGTCGGTATGACAGGAGACATGAGGACAACAGCCATTGAGCTCTGTGCTAGTGTCAGCCGTTTGACGTTGCCACGGTTACAGATGTAAACCTCAAAGCCAGGACTGTCCCATCTTTCACTGGTGTGTCACAGCAATTTTGTCTAGATAAACTCATGAGAACATCTTGTTTTAAAAATCAAAACATTTCCATCTCTATACATGAATACCACTGAATAAATAAAACATTGAATAAAAAAGGTTATTAACCACAATTGAAGACTGTCTCCTACAATATACACTTCATCAAAAAGTGGTCATTCATCATTATTAGACTATATATACTTCAGATATACATTTGTATCATTTGCATTATACGATTGCATGTATTCTCAAACAAATGCAATTGCATTCTTTTTGCTCCTATTATACAGTATTTGTACTTTGTGCCTTGCCATGAAAGTCCTCCATTAAACGGAAGACTCAATTATGGTAATGCAGTGTGTTGGTTTTCTTGATTGGCTTTTGGTCATAGGTTTTAACACTTAAAGGACTGTGCTTTTTTGAAAAAAGTTTTCCTTTTCACATAGACATAAAACAGCTATATTTTCCTTTATGTTTTCCTTTTGGACGGAAAGATATGAAAAAGAGGCCAAATAAATAAAGATGGTGGTGATTGTCATTACCAATTATACAAATATTGTGAACATGTCAAAAAAGAAACAACAGTTATAATAGGGGTTTTTACCATACTCTACCTAAATACACAGAAGTTCATTTTAAGATGCTGGTACAAGCAAGGGACGGCATATTTAAATGTTTACAAGTTACATATGAAATTATTTGGGACTAACAGTGGCCTGGCCTGGCGACAGTTTTATGGAGAAAAAGTTTGTCTCCTTCCATATCAAAAAGCCATTTGTTACGTTGGAGGTAGTGTTTATCAAGTTCCTTTAAAAAGAGGCATGCTTTCTCATTCCTTTTTAACTTAATCTCTATTTACCTCTTACGAGTGCTCGCTCCACAGGATTAATAGGCTTCTTTAATATCTTTAGGGCCACCCGAATTTCTGTGCAGTCTTCCGATGCGGACGGCTTTTAAAAGCCATTTTTTCCTAATTGTAGCACTTAGGTTTATTACACGTTTTCAGCCTGTCTAATCTAAAGGAAATACACTTGCAAATAAAAAAAGGTGATTTTACCTCCCTTTTTCTTGATGGGACTAACAGAAACGCAACATGCACAACAAAGCCGACGGGCCCCCAGCCATTTCTCTTCCTTTGCGTCACCTTGTCCGGTCCTGTTGGATCAGTGTATTCCGTCCGCTAGTGTTAGATTAAAGCTGAATTTCTTACCATTTACAAAACAGTGGGCTTAAATAATGCGGGGGGCTTATATAGATTTTATTATTGGTTTAGCTGATGTATGTAAATGCTTATGATATGACCTTGTGGACATGAACAGTGGTGGTTCATTACTGTGAAAGTTCCGTAACTCTGAATTTGAATCCTTTACAGGTTGAAATTGCTACTAAGCATATTATTATCTCATGATACCTTATGTTAAGCTATTCTCTTAATTAAAGCTATTTCTGTAGCTACCAGCAATCAAACCAGCGACAGGATTTCCTGTCAACTAACAAATGAACCTACCTTAAGTACACACGTTCACCAGTATACTCTTCTAACTTGTTCTCGAAAACAAAGAAGGTTATCAAATGTTAGTTGAATTGGAAAAAAAATGAAAGAGAAAAGAGAGTTTAATTCTGAAAGATTGAAAAAAAATTACAGTGGACCCTGAGAAGAGAAAAAAAATCTTATAGACAAAACACCTGACAATAAAACCAGGTAAAAAACTCTGGTAAAAAAACAGAAATAACATTCTAATTATGCGTTAGCTTTTTCTGCAACAGTCCAAAATGGAAAAATCAAATTAAAATGCTATCACAAAAATGCTACGACAAAATTACATAATTAATGATCATTACATAACTAAAGGAATAATAGGCAAGATTTCTGTGTGAATTTTATTCAAATACCATTATAAGTCACTACTCATCACTGGAAAATGTTTTAAGTCCTTAAGTTCACATATAAAAACACAGAAGCCTGACCTTGCTATTATCATGTTTTGTTTTGTAAGTGCCACAGCCAATGGCATGAGAGGTGGGACCTCATTCTGAGATGTGCAAGGGCAAAACTGTCAGCTTGTATTATCAACAATGGTGGACTCGATGAGAAATCGTCTGGTACATTCTCCAGCAGTGAAGCCAGAAATATATAAATATATAACTAAATATAACTGGAAATATGAGACTAAACTATCCTAAAACATCTTAAAACTGACATACAAGAGCAATTGGGGCTTTCTAATATTGGCTACTATCATTAGTACTAACTTTAAGCTAACTATGCTATATCTAATGTTAACAAAGGTTAATAAATTAAATAATAAAAATAAAAAAGGATTGAGAGGTGACATGTGCATATAACCAAGCCAATGCATTGATGGTCAACTGTATTTATTATTTACTATGAATTATTAGTGAATGTTAAAGTTATCTTGCTGAATACATGCATTCGCTTCTTTCCATACTGCAGATGTGCATGCTGCCCACTTTGTCCTTAGAGGATCACAAAGTCAGTATCTGCAACTGCTCCGCTGACCAGGAGTGGCCACTAGAGAGGGATCAGGCTAGCTTACACCCCTATCATCCCTGGTGAGGCTAGGCTGATTGCTCTAGACATAAGTGGTGATTGGGTGGCTGGGATTCTAGCACCCAATCACAGGGCCACCAGGTGAATGACTTACCCTGTTAGCCATTCGGAGGCACTAGGCCATTATTTTTAATTAAAAGCAATGTCTAAAGTCATATTTATTTACTTTGAAGCAATGGCATTCAAAAAGCACTAATTATTGTATATTATATATATATTTAACACATTTTTTGCGATAAATAGCCATAAAATGTTGTGCCTCTAGAATTTAGCAGGAAACTAAAGAGTCTAAACTATATATAAATATTCCATAATTCTCAATAACAATATCAATAACAACAAAGAATTTATAAAATTATACAAATTAGATGTTTAGCCCAAAGAACCATTTCAAATTAAATGCCCTTTCAACTCGAATTTCATAATGAATGATTATTAACTGTAAAGGAGACATTCTAATGAAGCTATGAACAGTTTTGCATAACTCGAGATTATGGGTCACAGTAGTGTATGCTGTGTAAAATTTTGAAGAATGTGCTGGATGTATAAAAAATGTGCATTAAAACCGGGGTGAAAAGCGGATACAGCTGAACAGGTTTCATTAAAAGTTTATGCCTAAATTTAGAGAGAGGAACAGTAGGAGCATTATTAGAAAGCATAATGAATGCACTGATGCGTTCGACGCCTTGTTTTACCCGACTCACGAGGGACATATTTTGCAGTTGAGGGAAAAAACAGTGTGTTGATATCTTTTTTAGGAAAACAAAAACAGAGGAAAACAAAACTGACTGAGCAAGCAAGTAAACGAGCATCGGGGTGCGGAAAGAAAAATTATAGCGCGCACACAGTGACTCACGTGCCCCATTAACTTTTTCAGATGCTCACTGTGAGTTTTCCGTTTAATAAAAAAAAGTTGGGACCACACACATGGACACCTGGTGAAAGCAAGAGGAAAAAAAAACGAGAACAAAAAAGCATCCTCGGATTCAGGGAAAAGAGTGGAGTTACTCTTGCTGGCTTTGCCTGGAGTCACAATGAGTGGCTTCAAATGGTCCCCATTCGCTCAAGCACATTTGTCAATTTCAGCTGCACTGTTCCATCCTTAGGGCACTCCAAAAGTGCACTTCAGCCTGGCCAGACCATTTAAACTGAAAATCTTGCGGAAATCTAGTTACTCACACTGAGGCCAGAATTTCAAATATTCCCCTCTGTTTAGGCAAAAAGTAGACATGCTGCAGGCAAATCAGATTTGTTATTTTAATCATCGTAATATTCATTGTTATTATTGTCATCATTATGATAGATATAACAACAACATTCAAAGACTAAACAAACTGCGGATTAAACAAATGGTTATCTGTGTACATCAACAGACAAAAAAGTTTAAACAGGACAAAACAAAAACAAAAAAAAATACATAAACCAAACTAAATGACAAATCAAACCATACCACAAATAATACTTTTAACTGAGTCACTTCCTGCCGTTTTCAAAACAAACCACTCATTTGCTTGTGTTTGCAAAAAAAAAAAAAAAACTGGATCAGTCAATGACAACATGAAAAGCTACTTAAGGAAATGTCACGTGATCAAATGTCAAATATGGAATGGTGAACTCTATTTAAGGTCACTTTGATGGGCAGCATACACTTTAGACTGGTTGGCTATTGAGAGTTCAAACATATTGGTTTGTACAGTATGTAGGACTATGTGTAACTTGTGGTCAGTCATCTGCTGGAAAATTACATTTTCAACAAGGCTATGACTGATTTCAAGACTCATACAGTAAACACACTGGAGAAATAGACCCTTCCCTTCTTTGAACTGGCTTGCTGAGAGAGTGTAATTTGCCAAACTGCTGTTCAAAGCCCTTTGTACGTTCATCATTGTTTTCTCCTGTACCTGTTGAACCTTAAACCAATTAACTGTTACCTGGAACAGAAGGCAAATTGAGTTGCAGGATTGATTCATATCTCTGCCCTCTTTTCATTCCCTTGGTTACAGTCCATTGTATTTTGCCCTTCATTTCTACAATAGGGGTTAAACATCAAAAACACCTTTTGATAATGCTTGATAAATGTGGTCCTCATTGGACTGCAGTACAGTAATAAACAAACCAGCAACAGCAATGATACACTTGAAATATTGTAACATCCCAACAAACCAAATGCTTACTGTTTAGCTTCGTTTTGTAAAATTTTGGTAGTATTTTGAGTTTTTCATTAACAAAAATGTGACTTGTTTGTGTGTTAGTGGTAAAAAGGTTTTAATGTTTACAATTTATAATTATGTATGTTACTTTTGGTTTACTGGTGTTTAATTTACTGATGAGTCCATAACTCTTAAATTGTATGTTTGAAGTTTTGCTGTAAGTATTATGTAACATTTAATTTTAAGTATCTGCAAAGGTTGCGGTGTAGCGTGCATTTTTATGAACACAGTAGTGACTGCTTGACCCGGTACTCAAACCGCATTGCAGTTAGACTGATTTTGGGCCAGGAGAGTCATGCTCCCGGTCGACGCAGTGCTGAGGGGCACGCTCGTATTTAATTGGCCATTTGGCCGAGAGACGAGTTGTGAAACTAGTGAAACTCCTCCTCAATTCCTTCCCTTTGACAATGGCCCTTTCAAACGCAACCAGTGAGAAGATTAATACCCTCCCAGCAGATTAAGAACAAATGATCTGTCTCCTTCTGTTTCAGCACCATTAGTTCATTTATCAGTCGACATCTAGTATTTCTGGTCAGTGTCAATATGCCCCACATCCTCACAGTTAACAGATGTCTTCTCTTGTCGAATGAATGGCTTTATGTTTCACGCACCGGTGGCCGCAGATGTGTGTCACTATAGCAACATCGTTCATCGCAGATTGTACCGGAAACATGCACTCCAATCAAACCTAATTATACCATATTGCTTTCTTGTCCAACAATAAGGGACCCGTAATGTAATTATTGGGACACTTCATTTTGTATTCTGTCGTGGCAAAAAAGCAAGGATCGCGGTGATGGACGCCCGCTTGTCAAAACGTGTATTGATGAAGCGCAAAACCCAATTTGCAGTCATAAGGCAGCCACCTTCCAATTATGTTAGTGCCGCGACATTCCTCAGCCCCAGCAACTCCAATCCGTCTCCCTTTTTCTGCGCGGCTGCTCAGCCGCCTTTGACGAACAGGTGAAAAAACGGGCCGACCCCCCGCCGTACCGCCACGCCGGAGCGGTGGTATACCGCAATGCAGCTCCTCAGACGCTTTCCCGGGTCTTCCGGCCGAGCCCGAGCCAAACCCCCTGGCCGCCCAGGGGCTCTCTTCTGAAAAGCGATTAGTGATTTACCGTGAAATTATTGTTCATCTTGATCGGGGGAGGGGAGGGGGGACTTATCCATGTCACGGGTGAGTCAGAGGCAACGGGTGACATTTGGGGCTCAGAGGTCGACGCCCAGTGACACAATGGCACCCAAAACCCTTCTTACCCTGCCCTGTACTGTAAAATTCATGTGTATCAAGTTCTATTAAATGGTTATGCCAGCAGGAACATGACTCACATGCAAGCGCATACATAGAGATAGTAGGTGTCGGATGTCGTGGATAGAGCATGCAAATGAATGCAGAAAGCCATAAAGCCTAAAAACATCTGCTTCACACTCAACAGGCCACAGGTAGAGCAGGTAGTTCCAGGTTCTGGGCTCAGAGACCTTCAATGGGAAGCGATGGGACAGAAGCAACCAGAGAAACGACAGCAAGAAGCTCAGATACAAATTCATCATGAGTGGTGATCTTCTAGAACTATGACATTATCAAATCATACATCAAAATATAAAAGGAAAAGGAATCAGAATTCATTATTATTTGAATCTGTCTGGCAGAAGTGTCTTAGTCTTCATGTTTTTCCTGATTTTGCTCCCTGATAATATCAAGCCATTAGCCAATTAGAATATATAGAGCAAAATCTAATATTTATAAGGCATGGCAAGGTATGGTTATTTCTCTGTTGTTTGATGTGGCTTGGTGAGGGATAGATAGATTGTGAGGGGATGTTGCCAGTCTATAGCAATCATGTGGATTGATCATGTGATCGAATCATTGATTTTGTGAATGAATAAAGGGAAATATCTAATATGTAATAACTCTTAAATTTTATGTGTGGAGTTCTACTGTAGGTATTGTGTAACATATAAGTATCTGCAAAAAAACTTGTGGTATAGGTTTTTAAAATCATTTTATTTCACTGACTAACCTTAGGCTTCATCTCTAATTATACAATTCATGGCCAAAATTCATCCCGGGCATAACCATTGAAAACCTCAAACAAATATTATAAATAATGTTGGTGAAATGGAAATGAAATTTTAACCATTCCAGCGAACATCCTGAACCCTGGCTATTTTAAATATTACCTGGAAAAACAAACTGACAGCCAGCCAATCCCATAGTCCTAATATGTTGCCGGCCAGCTGTTATCAGCTTTACATGGGTTTGCCTGCTGCTAGCCAAAACAATGTGTCAATACTTCCAAAATGAATAAAAACTGCACCTCAAACCATGGTTTGCTAGAGACGTTTATATGGCTAGCATAGCCCATCAGGAAGGACACAATGTCAACTGCTGTGAAAGGGTTTGGAATATGTTCACTAGCTGAAGACATTTTAGCATGCAGTAGCATGGACAGCTAACGTTGCTGGAGTGCTTGAGTGATTTGAAGGCAGTAAAGCCAGAGCAGACCCAGTCAGCTACTGTAACATAGAAGTAATGGATTGGGCCTACAATAGGGTTGCTTGTCTGTTTATTTAAAGTGCAAAAAACTGTTTTGCTGTACTTATAATTCAGTAGTGTTTAGCAATACATTCTTTGGTACTCACCTGACTCATTTTAGCTAGCATTAATCTCACAGTGGTAGCATTAGCATTCTGTAGAAGCCTCAAAAGCTGATGCTTCTTCTGCCCTAAAACTGATGAAAAAAGTCTGGCTGGTGCTAAAGCCAAACGAAAGCTGCACCAGGCTTGGGAAAAACTGGGATTTTTTTTCTTGGACCTGCCTTTACATGGGGAGAATTGTGAGGCTGAAAAGACTGAGGACCAATGTGCACCAAGTGTTTCCTGTTCTGACAGGAAGTTAGCTACCTATCTTTGAACATAAGTATGTAGCAACAGTAATATTTCATATTTCCAAACATAATTAACAATGCATTCCTAACAACAATATTGCTTTGAATGATGTGACCTGTAAGGATATAAGTCTTTACACGCACGCATGCGCACACACACACACACACACAGACACACACACACACACACACACACACACACACTGTTTCTGTTTGTATGATACCAAGTCACATATTGTCCCTGTCTACATGTTGCTATTGCTAAATGATTTAATATTTCCAAACTCAATAAATTCTGCACCCAAATCTCTAAACTGTAACCAAGCTATCTGTCTCTATTATGGGAGGTTCATTATCACATAATTCATAAACATTTAAAATCATTCCAGAGAATATTCCAAACAGCAGATAATACCTCACAACTAAGCCATACCATATACATTTCTATTATGTGATGCTGTTCAAAGTGAATAAAAACTGCTAGATCTAAACAATTATGACAACAGTCTGATTAATTCTTGAGATACCCTGAGAAACCCTTTTAACATGTTATTGACGACAACATAGCAGCCTGACAAAACCCATGGTAGATTCAAATTTATGGGCACAAGAGGGCAAAATAGTAAATATTTATTATTTGATATTTTATTATTACAGACAGGCTGTTTGGTAGCTAATTGCAAAGCTAGCTATATATATATACACTATACAATAACTGTACAATATTACTTACCAGTGTTAGATAATGTTGTATTTTCTGACCTATAAGTTGAAAACATTAATAAAGAAATGTTAGCCAGCTAGCAAAACTGATGAATGATGAAACTAGAATGTATCTAAACCAGTATCATAACACTATCTATTAACAATAATAATAATAACAAATATGTTGTCATATGAGCGTGAACTAATAACTTATTATCTCGATCTGCTCTGTTTTTAATGTACATGTATTATTGTTATTATCATTATTAACCTTGGTCCCCGGCACCTTATGCTCTGACTGTCTTGGAGTTGACTTGTCAATCAACGTTGTCATTGGGCAATTTTTTACTCTGACTCACATGGAGTTCAGCTGGCTGTGAGTTGGTGATGCTGTCATAACGACACACAAATCAAATTTTTAAAAATGTAAAATGTATAAGTGACTCGTGTTCCACAAAAATACACGGTATTTACGCAAAACTTCCCTAAATTAGGCTGGACAAGAAGACAAAACATATCAAAAAAGGGTTTCTAAGTATGGCTGATAGAATACTGTAGTCTCACTAAATAATAAACATTCCTCATTGCTTTATTTTCAAGACTCTGTGGGGAGTATGTGTTTAAACACACACAGAACCTGGGAAAAAATACAGGAGCCCAAATCAATGTGGCCACTTATGGGGGCCGTCCCAACCTCAGCCCCATTATTATGCAAAATGCGGAAACACACAGAGAGACTGGAGAGTGTTTGTGTCACTCCTCTGTTAAACCATAAAATGTATTTTTGTATAAACCTCTCTGAATAGCACTGGGGAGGGGATGGTGGTGGAAGGGGGGTAAAAAAGTAAAAAAAAAAAAAGAAAAAGTTCCCATATTGAAACGGCCTCTCTCGAAAGTCGAAACTTTTTTCTTTTCTTTCTCGAGTGCGTCTCTCGGCCAATGAGACATGTGGGAAAATTATGTCAGAAAGGGCTTCGCCCCCTCTGCCAAAGCGGGCCGACGAAAAACTGCCGTCACAGAGCTCCTTTTATCTCCTGCTCCGCACTTACGAAAACAGCAAAACATAACATTTCTCAACATAAAGAAAGGGGCCTGAAAAGAAGACTATATTTAAATAGTTGAAAACAAGGGAGAGAATTCCGACATTCCTGAGCCCTCTCTAAACCTTCCCCTGAGAACTGAAGGGGGACTAAGGGAGCAGCATTTGATTTATCAGCTGTATTTAAAAACGCCGAGCGGCGAGGACAAATATCTCCCCGGTCCCCTGTCCCTGTAGCCACTACATGCTTTCTGCTTGAATTATTGAGAAAAATAGCTTCGGAGGATTAAAATGAAGAAAAATTAAGGCCGGTAGACAGAGCGCATGTCTCAAAGCCCGAACCCCTTTGCGTTGACAAAGGCAAACAAAGTTTTCAAGGCTCGCTAAGGATCAGATGAAGTCATTATTCATTCAGTCAGAGAGAGAGAGAGAGAGAGAGAGGGAGAGAGAGAGATGGAGAGAGAAAGAGAGGGGGGGGAAGACTCAATTACCTCAACCTAAAGATGCTATCAATGAATGCAAAGTGCATATTTTACTCTATTCATCCAAATCCCATTAAAAGTGAAAGGAATGATTTAATCTGGCTATTCTGGAATTGGTCTTTTTTTTGTGTGTGTGTGAAAAATTAAAAAAAAAAATAAGTCGCCGTCTCACAACGAGAATATCCACTCAGCTGAGTCCCACAGCTAGCTCTGCATCACGGCGAAGAAAAGCTGTGAAATTTCAAATGGAATATTCAGCAGGGACTTCTAGGCCTTTTCCACACAATGTCAATAGCTCAAGGGTAAAATCATTCGTCACAAGGGTGAAATCAGTCTAAATGTATACATTTATTATTGTCTGCCTTTAATTGATCGCGGGGGCGCCTAGAGAAATACTAAGGGCCTTTTTTACACGGCTCTCTCATTTACAATCATGCGCTCCGAGCTCCAAGGGTATCTAGGGTTACTATGTGAAAAAATCATTAATACTTTAGCCTGACCATCATCATGTGACAAATATACATTTAATTGGGGGTATTGAATTGATTTGAAGCTTTTTTTTTTTAATAAAAGCAGCACTTGAAACTCAGGGAAAGCATTTGGTTGGACATATAGTTGCAGACACATGCCAAGGGCAGTGATCGATATATACTTGATACGTTGAACTTTTTTCCCCCTTTGTTCCAGAGAAGAGCACCCTAAACGCTGAACATTGTGGCTAGATTGAACCCAGGATTGGGTAACAGGAAACACACACTATTCCAGTTTTAACAGCTTTTCTTCACTCTAGTGAGTTCAATTCAGAGTCCTTGGAACTCTGTCTTTATATATCAAGGATGGGCACGTCCAAGCCCCGGGAGCGCAAGTTCTGCAGCCTTTTAGACTTAACTTTCAATTAGAGTCTGATGTACACCTGAAATACCTGGAGACTAAAGGACAACAGCATCAATTAAACAATTAGGACTGCAGGACACTGCAGCCCAGTTCAAACACCACTGTTACGACCCGTCAAAGAGAGTCAGACGGCAATGCTTAAAACATATTTGAGTATATATAACTACATATAACTGTATATATAAGAGTATATATGAGTATATATAAGTGTATATATGTATTTATATATGAGTATATATAACTGAGGGGAAATGTGGTCTTAATGAAATATTGGGTATTTTGGAAAATATAGTTTTTAAAATTTAGCAGTGTATTTAATAAAATCATGAACAGACCTCCATGGTTTTAGTTAATTGCAACACACACAAACACACACGCACTGGTATACCGTTACACATAAACATAGCAGCTATCAGTGTTTATCATCGTGTGGCATGTTGTATCATGGATGTTGTAGTCATAAATAGCGCACCACTCATGTGTGTCATAAAATATTTTTTCAGGCTTCTTCGCATGAAATAGCTGTTTTTAGGCAGGATGTGGTAGAATGTTTAACAACAAGACACCAGCTCTTTCCACCTAAAAAATACAACTGTCATCAACTAAAATCTATCATCTAAAAAAGTGATAAACAAAACCTTAAAAGGTTCAAAAAATCTGTTATTTTTTCAATTTCATTTATGAAATAAAAATAAATTTTGGAAAATGAAATGGGTCAGCAATATTTATTTCTATATTTCTTTTTAATACTTGTGTGTTTTTTTAACTAAAACGAATCAGGATCTGTCCAAAGTGCAGAATTTGATGTCAGCTCCCTGTCGCTGAAAGGGTTAACAGACTGCTATTAATATTTCTTTCTTCATAGGAAGCTATCAATTGTAAACAGCACTTCCTTCTGCAGTGGACCACCCAGGTACTGAGAATAACTAGTCCAATAACATGAGCTCCATCAACAAGCCCTGCCTTTAACAGAGCAGTACTTAAAGCACCGCTGTCATATGAGGGTTTGGGTTTCCTCCGCTAACCTTTCTGTCACGTGTCCTCTCTCTGTTTCTGTCAACATTTTATCGGTAAGTTTCCATACTTCCCTTACCCCTACGAGTTAATGCAGCTCGCACTACAATACCTATTTCGCACTGCCCTTCTAATTTTGAAGTGAGTTACTTTCTTTTTTTTTTTAGCCTCCATTGAAGCTAAGAACATGTTAATCCTCTGCTCCGAAATTCAATTTGATTTTTGATTATGATTATCTAAAGGCAATTACCCGACCGGGTTATAGAGTTGAGAAACCGATGGATTTCTTAAACAGAGTTCAGAAGTGAGACTTAATTCGAGCAACATTAATTCTAATTTGTTCTCTCACTGTGGGCACCAAGCCTGTCTTTATGAACATCAATATTTTCTTTTTAGCCTGTTCTCAGGCTCAGAAAGCCAGACTGAAGTAAGTACACGTGCTCTCAAAAAAAGAGATGTGCACTGAAACACAGAAAAGTCTGATATTCCACACACAAAGGCTTAGAATCAACAGTCTCTTGAAATGACATACCCTGTAGATGAGTGTGAAAGAAGCACTGACTTGCAATAATTTGTAGATTACCTATCATTTCTGACAATGTTAACTATGCATACTTATTGTAAAAGAGTATTTGTGTGCAGAACTATTAGCCAGCCTAAATACTGTTGAACACAGTTGACACAGGCAGACGAAACACAGACACACACACACACACTCACTCACTCACAAACGTATATGTACACACACAAATCCTTCTCTGGTATATTCAATTTAAAAAATAGTCTCTCAGTTGACAGTGCTCTCAGTCACCATACAGTCAAGATAGCCTGTTCTTCTTCCATTCACTTTGGCATTTTCTGCGCTGTCATTACTAAAGAATGAGCTTTGTCGTTCAGAATGTAAGCGCATGCTTGGGGGTTGAGCTGCAACCTCTTATTTACCTGTTACCGCCACAATTTTCAATTGATTTTGTGAGCCATTTTGTGAGAAACAGATCATTAGCAGAAGGGGCGGTGCCGGTGGATCAGTGGAGAACACTGGGAAAAGGTATCCCGATTGGTGCTAAGACCCCAGAGAGAACCAGAGACTGAAAGCGAGAAAAGAAAACGCAAAAGAACTGCCGCAATCTCCAAATACAGAAAAGCTCTGCGCTGTATTTCACAATGATTATACTCCAAGCTACCAATTACAGACACATCAGAAAACTAGAGCAAGTTGACACTCTACAATAAAGCGAATAATTTCCAGTTGGAGGGACAGAAAATGTTAATATGTGGCGCAGAGGACGGCGTGGATCTCAGCAAAAGGAAGCAGCTAATAGGGTTTAATGATGCGTGTCAGGAAGCCACAGTAACGCGGGGAAACACAGCTGGCTTCATTTTGTAAACTATTTGATATACACATCTATCCAGCTCGCAATTATCAGCTGTGCGCTGGCCACTAGGGACAGCTTAGCCCCTCCGAATCCGGGAGGATTTTCCTGTTCCCCAAATTACAAGCAAAATACATTAATATAATGCCCTGTCATGGGGCGCAGCGTGCGGCGGTACATGGCTTTGGGGGTCCTCCCCGTTTCGCGCCAGACTTGAGCGAGCACCCCCCTCACAGACTGGAACAGTATTATAGAAGAATAGAATTTCACTATGCAACACCAGGCTGGTGTACCTGTCCAAAAAGTCCTGTTCACTTGTATAAGCACCTGTTTGTGTTGCTTTTTTGTCCACATTTTGCATTCTGGGCCTGGCTCAGTAAATTGAACTTTCTGCTTACATTACTGTAGGTGTTGCTGTTGACGCTACTTATGGCAGTGTAGTAGTGTCCTTTAAGGAAAGACAGAATTATTACAGACAGACAGAAAGAAAGAAAGAACAGGGAGCTGAGATGTTCACCGCTGAAGGATCTAGCAGACTTTGTCGTACATAGAGGGTGATCACGTTTGTCATTGAGTGTAAAAAAAAAAGAAGAAATAAAGCCTGATATTAAAAAAGAAAATCAAGTATCAAGTTTAATTTTGTTAAACGGCCTATGGCTCGTGAACCGTGAAGTTGACTTTGAGTTTCAATAAAATCCAGATTTTTCCATTTGTTCCTGCTCTGTGGCACTGGTGCCATGAGGCTGTTAGCCCAAGCTGAAAATGAGACTGTGGCCCTTGCGTCAGAAAGACTGACAGTGTAACAGACGGACAGACGGATGGACAGGCAGGCGGGGGCGGCATTCCAAGGAGACTGCTCAAAATACCTCTTTACAAATGAACTATGTATGCACAGAACATGTGGCTCTGGTTATCACACTACATTCAAAGGCACCTACTGGAGGAAAAGAAAATTATCTCAATTAAAAAACAAGTTTGCTGTATCTCAGTCTTGCAACTTAGGACTGTGCACCATCTGTGAAGATACTCTTGATAAGCTGTCATCATTCCAGAGGAGGGGGCGGGGCTTGGGGGTTGAGGGGGTGTGGTCATGTCAAAGGAAATTGTTAAAAAAAAAAAAACTCTCTTGTGACTTCTGCTGTACTGTACTGATGTTCTCCTATACTTGCTCTCAATATTGGCACTTCTGACAGCGCCTCCTGGAAATATTGAATTTCTCTCAGCTGTGGAGCTCGCACAGAGCAGTGGCATGAAGGCCAGTCAAGGCAGCCATTGAATAAATGGAAAAGCCACAGTCAGATAAGTCAGAGCAGGGGAAACAGACAGTCAGCGCGGGAGTTAAGCCTTCATCGACAGCCGCTGCAGCACTGGCCAGAATAAAAAAATAAATAAAAGCGGCTGTGCGATCAATTGATACATCATAACCACTTTCCAAATGCCGCAAGGCAATATGCTGTACAATAGAAACAGTGCTTTACTTTTACTCTGGACAATGTACAGCATGAAATATGCTTAATGGAAGAAAGATTATTCACAAAACTACAGGTTTGATAACATAACCGGCATCCAGTGAAAAAAACAGTAAGAGCGGTAGTTTTGAATGAACAATTACAGAAGAGGGTATTGTCGGCATGGATTCTGAGACAATCATGTCTGACAAATCTAGACATTACTGTAGGATGTATGATTTCAGTATAGCTTATGACAACTTGTGAGCTTAAGCTTATTACTTGTGACCTATCAAAGGTCCACAGTCCAAAAATGTCAACATTCAAGACCCATCACATAACTGACAAAGAGTAAAGGGGATACTTAGCTGGCTAGTTAGTGGCTAACGTTTCTATAAAGCTAATTTGCTCATGGTCATAGTATTTCTCAGTTTGGGACGAAAAACTTTTGTGCAGACGTAATCAGTCTGAAATATTGTTGGTAAAACCTTTCTAAAGCAATTTAGAGAACAATACATGTGCTCAGCTAACTAGCATGACACCATCATGACCTACCCGTTATCTGTCGTCAGACTAATATTTCAGTGTGTCTCTCAATTCACATTTCAATAAGGTAACATCACCTTGTTAATGAGCTAAGCAAGTAGACAGCTAACAAACTATAGCTTTGCACAGCAAATAATTTGGTGATACCTTGTCCCACACGGATCTGTGCTAAGACCTCCTGCTTTTTATTATTTCCACAAATGATACCATCAATCACAACCGAATTTGAAGAACATATAAAGCAGACTAATGGTTGCAGTGTAGATTTACAGTAATTATAAATACAACTCTATATATTTATATGTGCATTTTCCACTGATTCTCTGTACAGTTTAAAAACCATACAGAGAGTCAGTGTTATCAATGTTAATGTTATACATGATTTTGAACTAAAATATGGATGCTTATGGCACTATTTACTGTTGTTGTTTGTTTTCAAGGCAACATAATTGAAATGTATAATTATTTTTTAGTTCTGAGTAAATGTACAAGTGACTTTTAGGTATTCTAACATACACATAGTCTTATATACATATACTTTTTTGAATGGTGGTGTAGCTCGCTTAAGTTTAGCCTCTGTCAGACTCACTCACATTTGTGGCACTTTTGAGACATTACCATCAACATTTTTGAGATCAACGACCATTGCCTGTAAGTGCTCATTGTGGTCAAGCTTAACTTTTGATCACATCAGTTGGCCTTGTTTGCTTGGATAAATTTCGCAATTTTAGATGGCCTAATTCAAACTAATATCTTCCTGTTTCTTCCTGATCCCATGATAAATATTTGACAGGAAGTATTTATCTTTTGAGATACTGTATATGAGGCCAGGAGGGCTTCCTGTTCATGCAAAGGTCAATGATTCTGGAGCGTAAACATCTGTGTGAAACCATATGTGCCACACGACCAGCACATGAACGCTATGTAAACATCAAAATATGACAAAAAGTTTAAGGAACGAATTTATATTTGATTACATGAATATAAAACACATAAATATGAAGCGGTGACCAAATAAATAAACTATTTTTGGACACAGCTTGAAAAAAAAGTATTTTTTATTTTGTTTTCCTGTACATGTCAAGGCAGACAAAAATCCTAAATGTTGTACAGAGCGTGAGATTTAAGAAGTCTGAGTATAACTGTGGGATGAAGGCCCACACACACACACACACACACACACTGTTACACATGCACACATCTACATCCATTTCTGCGGCTGAGTGTGCCTTTGAGAGGAAGTGGTGAGCATCAAACTCGCTCTCTAACGTCACACTTCTGCCCGAAACTTTGCGAACCGCCCCACTCGACACGCGCTGGCAAAAGTGCCGCCCGCTGAGGACCAGCTTTTCATGTCGATCCCCGGGACGGGAGTCTAATTACTGATCTCGGTGACTGCCTCACCCTTCCATTACGTTCAGCCAGTGCGTCCTTTCTGCGCGAGCGGCAGGACTGTCTAAACAGGCTCGCGCGCCGCTGCCGTTGGTAACAGCGGCGTGTTTATCGCCGAACGCAACGTGCAGGTGACACTAATTATCTGCAGATGACAGTGGCACTCCCCGTGCGGACCAGATGGCGGGTGAGGGTCATGCTGTACCAGAGAGAACGCCGTGGGGGGGTCGGGGGTGGAGTGTGTGGGGGCGAGGGCTTGTGTTCCACAACCACTATCTCCTTCCCTTGCTTCCCTACATCAGAGGGAAAAACCACTAATGACAGACTCATTTTAAGTAAATGAAAAGTCATAAAGAGGAAGAGAAGGAGAGATGTATCACATCGGAGCCCCCTGGCTACGCTAACTGGCAGGGCTCCCGTTTCGCCAGCGTGGTACGTTCACTTCCCCCTCGTCACGTGTAGGAGTTTTGTCAGCCTCGACACAACTATTAATTCAAATCCGTGGGACAGAATGGCCATTGTTGTTGTGTCCCGTGAAAACAACTGCTGCTCACAGGACTCTTCAGGTCAAGCATTGCTGGACCGTGTCACTTCAGTTCCGCGTAAGAGGCCTTAGCACTGGCTAATTATATAAAGCGGAAGCTTGTATGAGAAAGAGCATGCAAAGCTTCTACAGCTGAATTAAATTTTCACTTTGAGTTTCTCTCTCAAATTTAAGGACATAAAAGAACAAAGAGAAGTGCTTAAATATCAGTGAAAATGAAAAATGCGACTCTCAGCTAAACAGCACTAAAGCTGAAATTACTTTTCTAAAAAAAACCAGAATTACAATTTCTCCATTAAATTTATCATATTACTCATGTAATTGTGTGGTTACTTCCTGTAAATTCCAAATTGAGGGCGAAAAAATGCTTCCTTGTTTATTTGAATAGTGATAAAATACAAACCTTCATTAAAAAAAAAACATTTTTAACATGTAAACGTATGACTCAATAGATTATTCATATCTTGCATTTTTTTCTTTAAAAAATAAAACAAAAGCAACAGTAATTCTCCAAAAACGTCTGGCTGTGTTTTTTTCCACTTAAACACAAAGTAAATATCCTACAGGAAATAGGTTCACAACAGAAACATAAGTGGTAAATATGAATCATACTCTACATAATTACACCTCTTCCCACAGCCTTTGCCGAGCCGCCGCATTCACAATAAACCACTTTTTTTATAGAAAATATATTTATAGAACATCCTTTAACAGATGGAAATGATTACAACTGAATCAACAATGATGTCAGCGCTGCTTAATTAGCCTCTCCTTAATGTTCAATCTGACTTTCAATAAACTTTGTCTTTCTCTAATATTTACACAGCATCTGTTCTCATTGTGTTCGGTCTGGGCTAGAAAACGACAGCGAGGCCTACTTTTTGAATGTTCTTGTTTTCGTGCCAGGTTACTTCAGGTACACACGTATAGTATTGGTGGCTTGTTGGCAGCAGGAGGCACTGATGGACCTCTGACGAACCTTTAATTACTACACTAACAATGACTCATTTCACTGTTAGACATTCAAGAACACACACAGGTATTAGATTTATAAACCAAACGACAACTGTTGTTATGGCAAAAATACAATAATGAAGGTAAAAGATAACAATACGACAAGACTCGGCTCACATGCTCCGCTCTTGAGAATGTCCAGCGAGGGCTAGTGTCAAAACAGTTTCCCCAGCAACGGAATACTGATTTGTGGGCTAATAATGCTTGCTGACCACCCATTGATTTGAAACATTAATTTGAGTATGTAGCATTTTATGTTTTAAATATAGAAGGTATTCATCTTGTCTTTCCTTGTGGGGGGCAGGCTCACTTGAGCGTCTCTGGGATTAACTTTCTGTGCAAATGTCACACCTAAACCCTGGGTTGGTTAATTTCCCTCTTGGTTAATTAACATCCGGGGATGACCTTTCGCATCGACAGGCGCAACTTTATCAGGAAAGTCAAGGTTAAAAAACTATGTAACCAACAAGATTGATTAGTGATTAAAGGCAGTAAGTGCGGTGTCCTAAAATGGAGGCTGTTGTTCTGAAGGCCGAGGTGGAGTGAGGAAATTATGAAAAACTTTTTTTTTTGCTAACGCCAAGCACCCTGACAACAGGGACTGCTTGTCCGTGGGTATGCGGGTAAGTACTTTGTGTCTTGTACTGGTGAGATGCCCTTTGGTTCTCTGTTGGACATGCAGTCCTTTGTCGTCATGGGGTACTGTCCAAGTAGGGTCCATTGTAGACAGAGACTTTGTAGGAGACAGTGTGGACACTGTGGAGTTTTTCCTCCATTATGGCTCTTATTGCCAATGTTTCCCACCTCCTTCTCCTATAGCCAAACGTCCATTAAGGCTCTCACTGCTGATGCTTCCACCCTCTTTCTCCAATTAAAAAAACCTCCATTTCGGCCCTTATTGTCTAACAAGCACAAATTGGCAGCCGCTTTTATTTTGACAGAAAAACGACATAAACGAAAACAAAATGGAGTCATAACCAGATGATCGCACAATGTCTTGTGGTTGAGCTGGGCCGTGAGGACGGAGTTCTCACTCCGCGAATCCGGGCAACAAGTGCCATTCTGGTGCTGCACCAGATGTCCAAATCAGGCTTGTTATTCCAGCGTTTAACATATTCCCTTCCAAAAGCGGTGCAAATTTGCTGTTTATTTACATTGGAGGTTGCGGGCTAAGGAGTGCAATAATTTAATCGTTAGCAGCTGTAATATCAAAGAGCTCTCATTAAGGGGTCAATGGCGTTGTGTACACATTCATAATCCCAAAGAATAAATAGTAGTGTGTCCACGCGCTACTGAATTACTAGATTGTTAGTGTGGCCTAATTTTTTATTCTTTGTTTATGAGAACCTAACCCGCTCTGTGTGATTACTGCCCATAGAAATCTGATTTTCTTTCTCAGGTTTTTCTCTTTTTTTGTGCGAGAGCAGAGAAGGAGGGGTGATTTTCTTTGCCCCTGCTATAGGAGATTTTGTACTGTGAAAGAGATATTCAGACACCCTATACAACTCTGGCTGCAGGCAGTATTTCTACCACTTGCCTCAGTTAAAAAGAATCCAGCGTAGTTCTATAAGAGCCCAAAAAACCCATAGAAAGTATTTATTCCAACCATTTATACATGTAAAGGCCACTAACTTGTTCTCTTAGGTTTCTTCTTAAAACGATCAGGAAGATGAATGCTCTAGCGCATATACATTGGATGAAAACAACCAGTTCCTCTCCTTTTTTTAAGCAAGACGTAACTCCAATCGCTTCGTCTTATACCAGTCAGATTGATAATAAAGAACAACGCGGCAGGCCGAAGTCGTACAGTTATTTCGCTATCGGGTTAGCACTGGATGCGATCCCAAGTTAGCCTAAGCTTAGAAATCCATTCGTATTCCTGATATTTCTGTATACACTGCTTTTCCCAGTGTTCACAACGGACTGAAGTCACGCTAATAACAGGGTGGCCGAGGCTGTTTATGTAGGGATTATCAGTGATGCGTTTAAAGTTACTTTTGGCGACGGCTCAAGGGGGGCCGTATAAACCACACAGACAGCGACGGTCGCCGCTGCCCCGACCCGTCTCCGTCCCGAACGGAGGGTAGGGCCGGAGTGGCATGTCACCATCTAACCCAACTCACCACAGCAGATGTTCCTATTGGACGATTTAAACACTTTCTATAATGATACAGGCTGCACAGCGACACACATGCGTCTGTGTGACAGTGATTAAGGACCTTATGGAACAACGCATGGCATCCGCGGGACAAAACTCAGCGCAGAAATGTTTTTTTTTTTCCTTTCTATCCCACTTCATTGTGTTGTCTGTGAATGGCTGTAGATCACAAACCCTGCTATTTTCCTTGTTTGTTACGTCAAAGCCTGCTTTATTTTCTGCTTTTAGGCACATTTGTAATTATGAGACTTGGACACATTATGGAAAAAAAACCAGAAGGTTTCATCTCTTCCTTCTAATCTGTAACATTCATTATAAGACCGCGCTAAACCTTTAAATAAAAAAATCATTGAATTTAGAACATAAGCATTTGAAAAAGGGTGCATTTTCACACACTTTTTAACATACAGTAGCTTCCTCTTTTTACAGAAAAATCATTCTCTTTCCATAGTAAAATATTCTAGCGGGCTTTTTTTATTGCCTTATCCACCTACTGAATAGAAAGTTTTAATATTTACATTAAAAAAGAGGAAAACGTTACAATGGGCCTTTTTAAAGCGCTAATGTTGAAAAATGGTCCATAACGGTACCGGGCTTCCACTGTTCTGGCAGAATGTTCAGGCGGCGTTCAGTTTACTAGTATGCTTAAAACGCACTTATACAAACTCTAATAAAGAGGACATAATGATTCGCATATAGATGCAGATCACCGTTCCCCTCTGTCATGGAGACGTTTGAAAGCATCTTTTTATTAGAAACACAAATCAATATGCCCGAGGGCATACAATAAGGGCCCCAGGCAGTTTGTATTACGGCCTCTTTCACTGGGGTCCTACACTTTGAATAACGCATTACAATGAGTGGCAGTGAAATGGCAACCTGTCAGCAGTGATTTCTGTAGTTCTTCAGTTTTCCCTACAGCGCCTTCCACCCCTCTCACTTGCTCTCTCGCTCTCTCTCTCTCTCACACACACACACACACACATACAATCAAATCAAACACCAAAGAACAGGGGAGAGGGTAGGGAGTATTTTTTTTCAGCAAACAAAATTTATACGGAGCATGAACGTAGACCGTACACTTTGCAGTAGATTTTCCGTTTTTTCTTTTTTTTGTATTGCAATTCTCTGTCCCTCTGTGTACCCTTAATTGCTACAGCGTCCACATTTAATGGGCACTTTCCGTGTTGTGAAATGGTACGAGAAAACACGTGTATCATATATTACCCACCATACGAGGACTGTAAGGAGATAAACAATATGTATAAAAATACAGGAAAGGGTTTGCTTAGACACATCATACAAAGATTTATATATTTATCCTTTTAAGGGATATTTAAATTCTGTTCCGGGTATGGCTGAATGTGAATGTGGCTGAGCCTAAGCATGTACAATAGCACAGGATTATTGTCACCCTTGATGAAACTGAGGCTGTACAGCATAAAGAACACAGATACCGAGCTACATTTCACTGTCAAACATAATTGAAAACAACAATCTTTTATTCTTAATTTGTTTTCAAAGCATAATGCTTTTTTTAAACTGAAAACACAGATGTGTTTTCAGTTTAAAAACACAAATTATAGGTACCCCTGCATTAAGTTTGTGTAGTCTCCCCTAGTAAAGGATACTGTCTCTCAACCTTTTTGTATAATGTTTAATAAGGAGAACACACACTTTTAGGGAGCCATTCCTTTGTTGAGGTACGTTCGGGGTCACTGTGGTGGTCAAAAGGTGCACCTGTGGCCAAGTCTCAGACTCCTGGCAGAAACACAAAGATATTCAGCCAAAATGTACTGGCACTTAGACAAGCTCACAATGCCATCGATCTTAAGAAGAGTCCACAGGACCATTGGCAGTGAAACATTCACCTTAAACCACCGTAGTTCACGGTTGGTATGATATTTTCTTCGTACGTATCCCTCTTCTTAAGCCAAACTTACAGTGCATTAAAATTTGAGTTTCTTCTAACCATAGGACCAATCAGTGCACCAATGGTAATTGCACCAATGGTAAGTCCATGTGCTTCGGTTTGTTTGCTGTGTTCAAAAAGGGCTTTCCTCTAACACTCCTTCCCAACAGCCTGCTGGCTTGGATGCACTGCCTAATTGTTGATTTGGAGACTTGGTGACCCCATGAAGAAACCAAACTCTGCAGTTCTACAACCGTGATCCTCGGGTTCTTTTTTTCCCCACCTTCTTCTGCCATCTTCCTCGCTGTATAATGGGACGAGATGCACTTGCGTTCACTTCTTGGCATGTTGACCATAGTTCCGGTGACTTTATTTATTCATTCATTTTTGTTCATTATTATAATATTGGTTTGTTCGGCTTTTTATGTGTTTTTGTACCCATTACCTAATTTGTGAAGGTCATTAACATTTGTGTCCTCTGATTTCTCTGTTACTTTCCTTTTGTCATAGTGAAGGATGGTAAAAGGATTTTGCACGCCTGTTTCTTCATTTTTATACACGAGTGAAACAAGGGAGTAATGGCAGGCCACAAAAATTTTCCCTAACACTGACATGAACTTAAACAAGCAAATTTGAACTTCAGATTTAACTTTATTTAAAGTTAATTAAAACAATATTTATAGGTGTCAATAATTATGACACATTTTTTTTTTTTGCATTAAAACATTTTTACCCAAACAACTGCATTAGAATAAAAGGATATCGTTTTCATCAGTATCTGTAGTTCTATTTTCATTTTCTTGTTCGTTTTCATTGATAGTTCTTGAGTCCCCTGTACATATATATCCTTTTAAAAAATGTCTAATTGCTCCTTAAAAGCTTCAGAAAGATTTATTTCGGACTCTGCATACAGTATTAGTGTATAGAGCGATAAAGGCAAAAAGAAAAACAATCTTCCATGATTGGTTCTTTTGACTCCTTTTCCCTTAGCAACAAGCCACACACTGACTCCTTCCCTTTGTGATTCAGTACTTTCTGGAAACACTGTGCCAGGAAGTTTGAGGAGGACTGGAATTCTGAACAAGCCTTTCGCAGACAGATAGGAGCAGCTCTGTCCTATTGGGTGGCGGGGGGGAAAAAGGGCTTTTAGAATTAGCGAAACCAAATTTACGAGCCACATTAGCATTCCGGAAAGCAAAGGGGGCAGGACTTTAAGTCTCTAAACAAGAGTATGACACACAAAGAGCCGGTCCTCCTCATTGGGTCGGGGTTTAAATCCCCATGGTAACATACAAAGTGATCGGTTTCAGCGTAAATGACACTAATTTTTTCGCAGTTTTGTATAAGAACTCCTCCTGCGTTCCCCTTTTGTGCTTGATGAGGACAAAGTCCAGAGTTGAATCTCACCATTCGCAGTGAAACAAGGTCATGCAAAACAAGTGGAGATGGGTGGGTGGGGTAGTACGAACCCCATTGGTACAAACAGATATTAAATTAGATTTTTACATTTAATCATTAATATCCTTTAGCAGGCACCTTTATCCTAGGTGACTTGTATCGCCTATGTGTTTGCATGAATAGATGAAATCCAGAACTGTACGCTTTACTGTAATCTCAATAACAGAAACATCCATAATGCACCGCACTAATATGTAGGTGGATAAAATATGCACATCAATAACAAAGTGTGATGCTGTACCGTTCCAGGCACTTTACCTAACAAGCCTCAGTGGAGGATTGCAGTTAGGATGGGTCGTGTTCAGCAAGTCCCTGCCCCTATGCGAGAGCAACTCATTAATCTATCTACATGTCAAACAAGGCGAAGGAGAAACCACACTTCAGAAATGACTCTCGCGCAACCTCATCTCACAAACACTTTGAATTTTTTATATATATATTTTTTTTTATCAGGGCTTGTTCTTAAAAATACATCATAATACTTTTTCATTAGTTAATTTAGTTTACATTAGGCATGGCCGCAAGTTTCTGGTACTTTTTTTTTTTTTGCTGTGTCTTCTTGTTGATGTTTGAATTTGTCATTTGCCTGCTGTGACTCCTAAATATTTTCATAATCTCGTTTTATTATAAGCAAGACTGCCTCGTCTTGAAAAATGAAGTCTAAAACAACAAGATGACTACGTTCACCAGCCACTCCTGGGAATGGAAGGAGAGGGACCACACACAGAGCACCAGCAGCTTGGTATAGCATGGATATTAAAAAATGGGGGAGGGAATCATAAATAAATAAATAATAAATCACTTATGCAATTCCTTTAGCCTCACCACAAGTTTTTTGTTTTTTATTTTGTTTCTTTTTTCCTAAACAACTGTGTTATTGTGATTGTGCTATACTGCAGAGATGTGCGGCGTTGACAAAACATCTGCTTTGCTATCTGATCCAGACTTCGGCGTAACGCGGCCCAGCACTGCATCCACACTCCTGCTTTTCTCGTATTTTTAGCAACACACATTTTTTTTTTTCAAACGACCCTGAAAATATAGAGGCCAAGACGTAAGATGACAAAGCGCTGGCTCAATGTCTAATTCTGTTTTTGCCAGATTTGCCAGTGCTTTCTGGTACAGAGTATGGTCAAGTTCTGTTAGACCGTGGGTTAATATTCCCGTTACTACCCAACTTATCTCTCTGCCAAACATGTACGTGGCATGTGTATTTGACTTAGTGGTCAATGAGAGTGTCATGTGAGCAGGGATAAGATGAGTTTCTATCGTATGTGCTTCATTATAATTTGCATGTTTGTAAATGTAAACACAAACATGCATTTCTGAAAATCAGTTATATACTTGGGCACTTTCAACTAATATTTAAATGCTTTCCTTTAAGAGTTTGGTGATCAACACTTTCACTTTTCATTTACTTTTTCTTTATATACTAATGGGTAGGCTTATCGCTAATTATTAAAAAAAGCCTACAGTAAATAGCCTACAGTATTCAAGCTATAAAACCTGTTGAATTTCACCTTGTTCTTATATCTACAAAGCAATTTATTTGTGAAATACCAGGCTAAAACATATGATGTGAAATTTTAAGGGGGGATTAATTAAGCTAGCATGACTGGCTAATAACCTAGCAAAAATGGCATGTTTTTGTTCCTGACTGAGATTGAACTACAGCTTCATTTGACTCCTTTTATTGATTCAAAATTGGATTGAAAGCATTTGGTATTTTGTGACTGTGAGATCAATCACATATTACTTCAGCCATCAGAGTCAAGAGAACTTCAGTTCACAAACCTGCAATTGTGATGAGTTTACCTGACTTACCCCCTATTTGACCCAGGTTAATAGATATCTGTCCATGGGAATTAAACTAATGCAATTCCCTGATGCTGGGCTTCAAACTCCCTGCAAGAGAACTCACTACTGTGGCCTTCAAGGCCCACAATAATGCATGTATTGCAACAATTCTGCCACATTTTAATTCCCTGAATCTTGGTTGGATAATGACCATTTTGAAGTCGACTTCACTTTTACAGCTAGCATACATTTCCATTTGACCATTGCATTGTCCTCCTTGTTCTCTGAAAATGTAATTGTAGCAATATCTCCTGAACGTCAATGCACTGTAGTCTGACACCATTACTTACTGAGGTCTGACCAGTGTTGTGAAGAAGCAGTAGCTTTTTAGCGCTTTCTACTTTATATACTGTTTCAGTTCTCTGTAACTTAAATTGTATGGAGGAAGGAAGCATTCAATTGGACAGACTGCTCAACTCAGGAAATGGTTTTGAATTTCAAAGTAAACCCTAAGACAAATCCATTGTTTTTAAAAGAGTACTGTAATTGGATTACCGCAATTTAGATAATCATAATTTAGCAATCATAATTGAATATGGTTACATTATTTTTGCATTTAAAATACATAATGGCATTGCGTGTATTGACGTCACTACCCAGCCCTGCATTTGGGTTCAGGGCTGCCAAAGTGGTTCTGATTTTACTGAAGATGGTGTAAGATCATATTGTCCTCAGCAAAGCTTTTAACAACATGGCCAAACCTGGCCCTTTTCTTTGTAGTCCTACGTACATTTCAGCCCGGCTCCTGTTAAATAAAAATAAATATAGTGTGAAACGAACATTAAAGAAGACACCCCTGCTCCCTGATTCCTCCCAGACGTCCACATGGCAGGCTTATTATGCCAGGTTATTAGAGGGAGTCTTCACCCGTTCTCTTATAGCCATATAAATTCTGATCAATATTCTCCCATCTTAATTTGCCAATTCATTACGTGGGGGGCTTGTCCGGGAGACAGATGCGCTATTAATATTAAATGAACACAATGGGAGAGGTAGGCCACTTATAAACTTAAATACGTCCTAACCACTGCCGGACTCATCCACAGGCAAGTCAGGAGAAGGGAAAAATGAGAAGCAATGAATCACATCATGCAAGGTGTCTCGACGGTAACGGACAAGAAAAAAGAGAAAGAACGAGGGGGAAGAAATTAGCAAGTAACTTATTATCAGCGCTAAATCACGGTAGGCACTGACAGCCGGCGCGGAGGGCTCAATGAATTGTGGGAACGTCAATCCGTGGACATGATCTCTGACCTTCCACTGCCCTTTTAAGCAGGCCTCTAGCTGTGTTAACAACATTTGTGGTAGTGCAGAGCTAACTGCTGATACTATGGAAAAAGTTTATTCCACCTGGTTACTGTGAGACTTCTGTGCAGGCCCATTTGGTCAAGACGCCATTTTGTGTACCCATTGAGTCTCAACCTTGTGTGGAAGACTGAATTCGTCAAATAACATACATTTAGGCATTTGCAGACACTCGTATCCAGAGCAACGTACAGTTTACATGTTACACAATAACCATTTATATAGCTGGATATTTACTGAAGCAATTCAGGTGAAGTGCATTACATAAGATACAATGACAGTACCATAGCTAGGAATTCGACCTCATCTTAACTATACTTGCTGTGCGAACATACTTATTCTGACACAACAATGGCTAGACAAGGGAGTTTGAGAGCTTGAGGAAGAGCCAAGGAGAGAGGAGAAATGTAAAGCCGCATCTTCCCAGGCAAGGTATTCTCCACCCCCCCCCACCCCCAGCCAAGGTCAGGCCAAGGGCAGAGGTGGGAGGTGGGAGGGGGCAGGGGCGCGTTCTGGTCGGCTTGGGGAACACCTAAGGATCTCTGAAGTCTCCGATTGCCTGTGCCATCACAGCCCTGAGCGGAGCCAGGCCACAGATCGATGACGCGGGGATCAGTGACAGCGCTCGGACTGAAGCCGTTGCGCGGGGGGGGGTCCCGTCCGCAGCGGGGGGAGAGGATGACATAAGCCCAGACAGCTAAGAGTCCCATTAGCAGGTCATCTTCAGCCTTCTAGGAGGGTTTATTCATATAGAGATACTGTAGCTCAGGTAGCCTAAGATCAGTAATCTCAAAGAGACACCGGGTTCTTAGAGGACAGCCATTGGATATATGATATTATATATTACAGTTATTTATATGACAGTTTTATCTCAGGTAATTTACAGTTGTTTGGATTAAACAGGGATTAGCCCCCCTCCCCTCCCCCAGGTGCAATACGGGTCTAAAAACCTTGCTTAAGGGCCAACTGCAGCGAGAAGAGTGGCTTCAACCTCCACTCTTCAAGTTCCCAGTCAAGCGCCTTAGCCACTAGGCTATAGTGTCCCCATATTATAGCTGCCCCCTGGGTCACCGTGGTGATACCTTTCTGCTACACGCTAACACAGATCCTCAGCAATGGGTAGGTAATGCAAAGCAAAGGGCATTTGGAACAGAAACCCCACTGCCTAACATAAAGTATTTATTAGAGAGACACAAAAAAAATGTTGCTGCAATTTTTCTCCAGCTGAGATATCTTGAAAAGCATGAAAGTGGATCCCAAAAAGCTGGGTAAAATGTCAGGCTTGGTTTGTATACTGTGTGACAGAAACACAAATGTGCAGCACCATCACATGCACAAGACCATCAATCTTGATTGGCTACTTCAGCCATGCCATGGATTAGCAAAAGGTTGTATAGCTACATAAAATTATAAAAGCTCCCAGCTAAATTCCAGCTAGTATAACTAAAGAAATATTGGCTAAACTTTAAAACACACTCACATCATTTTTGATATTGGTATACATTATCATATCATTTAATCCCTGATTGAAAGCTAAAGGTAAGACTATATGCACTAGATTTACAAGACTTGTTAATCTTTATCTACTTCTTTTTGCAAAATAATTTTTCATACACCAGTATAGGATCACACAACGAGGAGAACTAATGGTCATGAGGTTGAGACTACTGGAGTAGGCCCCTGGTCACATTACTTAGATGAATTGCAGAGATGTGCCGTAATCATTTATGTATAATGTATAATAAAGTTCTTTAACTTAGATTTTCACAAATTAAAGTCAGTGCTATGCATAGTTCTTAAAAGCAATCATTAAACAAGAAATACAGTATCACAATGTGTCACTCCAAACCAGTGATACTTTTTTTAGTGAATATTTTGCAGACAGGACAACTTCGCTATTCTGATTTAGTGACAGCTAAACCGACGTATTAATTTGAATTGGTGGCATTTACACTTGTAGCATGTAACATATGCATATCTCCGCCATATGTTCACAAGCAGATTTATATAGCCATATGGGAGAATGATAGATTGTGTCATGCATAGAGAATCTGTCAGAAATGATGAGCTACAAACATACAACATATGTTATATTATATATATTTTTGGCAGTCACCATTGTTTAGGGGAACCTGAATATGACTTAGGCACATTATTTACACAACCCTCTTCTGTACAGTGGGACAGGACACTGAGGTACTTCAGGTTGAGGGTGTTAAATAAGGCTTCAAGATGCTTTAAACCTGCACCCTTCTGGTAACAAGTCAATTAGCCTGAAAAAAATGACATCACACGGGCTTCCCTTGTGGTGAGCAGCGTCTTTAGTTCCCAAGCAGAATGGGAACACTGCCTCGTGTGTTTGCCTTACACGCAACTTTCCAGACACTCACTGTGGTTAGCTTGTTACAGATCATGCCTAAACACACATTTCGGAGGAAAAATAATTACAAACAAGGCCCACACGGAGAGAGAGAGAGAGAGGGCTGCCACCAAGCAGAAGGGGCCTGGATGCAGACCGCTTCCCCCTGGAGAGGAATGGGGAACACGTGTGTCACACCCCGGGAGTGTACCCCCCCCACAACCCCCACCCAGGATACTGGGGTGCCCCGCAGGCTCTGAATTTGGGGTTCAGAAAACTCCACGCGATGGTCCCGCGCTCTAGCTGGACCGCGTCCCGAATCTCACCAATCACGCCAGAGGGGTACCATCTCCGCAGCTGTTGGGTTAAGCTCCGCACCACATCCTGTCAATAAACCCTGATTGGGGCTTTCCCGTGGGCAGTTTGGGGCTTGATAACGTCAGTAGAGATGACAGGACTCAAACTGTGGGTGCAGGTCTAGGACAGTACATTTAGCTTACTCAGATTTATGACCGGAAATCTACAGAACACAATCCTTGGGGGTGCTGATGTCATACCCTTGCGCAAGCTGCTTAAACTGAATATTTATCTATTTATATATTGAGTAAATATCCAGCGTTAGACTGTAAATCTGGAAGGCATGCTCTGTTCCTTTTCCCCTCCACTACAAGCAAAAATGTATTTCAGGAAGATATAATATTAATAAATACAGTCTGAGAGAATGGCTTTTCCTTTACTGTTCGGGGGAGGGAAATCCACAGTGATATGTTACTGCTCTACTGTTATCTCGTACCCTGAATCCCTAACATGTGCATGTGTTTCTGTGGGATATGATTTACGTAGGCCACACAGTTAGGACTTGTTTAACTAACACCACACCCCCTTCACCCCCCTCAACACCCATAACCCTCGGCGGGGGATAAACCACGCCGCATAACCGCACATCCCCTCACCTCGTCCACGATAACTGCTGGGGGCCGAGTCCACCGCCACGTTTTCAGTAGAGGGGCCGAGGGCGACGTTGGATGAGATTTCAAGGAGACGGAGTCCTGACCCGGGCCTTCAGTTTCCCAGATCTGCACTGTGCCCCACCCCCACCCCACCTCACCCCCACCCCACACCACACCCCCCTTAATTAAAGACGTATGCTCAAAACGCCATGAGTCAGGGGAAACGTGGGTAGATAGAGTTGCAGCTCAGGTTACAACCCTGATATGATAATTATGATACCTTAGCGCTCACATCCTGTCGGCCTGAAACCAGCAGTCACAGCTCTGAAAAACATAAAGGTGAAGCACTATTCCATGTTAGCACCGCTCCTGCTAATTCAATGGGCTACTCCAAAGTTATCACACTGCTGCACCAACCGATTATTATTATGTATGAAAAGTGACCTGAAAAATACTGATTGGGTCCATACGTTTTGGAATATGAACACTCAGCTGGGGAAGTCTGGGAAAAAATGTTTTTTTTTGTCCTTTTTTTTCCCCCTCTAAAAGCACAAGTTACACAAAAGACAGGAGAATGAATCAGGACAGGAAATGCTCTCTTGCTAAGCCTAGTGTGTGGCCAAGAATGAAGGCAGTAAACAAAGATCCTCTTTGTGGCGGTGTTCTCTCGTCACAGGCCCCGGTCCCGCTCTGGGAGCGCGCTAATCTGACATTAATAAAACCACTGCAGAAAGGCCTGACCTGAAAGAGAGATAAACCTGCCGATGAAGTCACCTCTGAGACACACACACTCGCACAAATACGCGCGTACAGCCGCGCAAACACAATCACGCCCACACACACATACACAAGCATGCACACACATACGGACACACAACCACATACACACACTGAAATACATAAAAAATGCATGCGCACACAATATCACAAGCACAAACAAATGCATGCAAACACACACATTGACATACATACACACACACATGCATACATGTGCAAGCATCTACACAAATATTCGCATATACACACATGCAAGCAATAGTCACATATACATACATACACATGCACACAAATGCACATAAACACAATCACATACATACGAGCACATATGCATGCAAACGCACATACATACTCATACACACAGGATGCCACTGACACCCACTCACATATGTACATGCGGTACACACACACGCCCACACACAACGCACAGCTGACTCCACAATGAGGTAAGGACAGATGCTCCCAAACACACACACATACACACTCACAGACACATGCTCCCGTACACACACACACACACGCACGCACGCACACACATGCAGACACATGCTCCTAAACACACACACACACAAGCACTCACAAACACATGCTCCCAAATGCACACGCGCTCATAGAAGCACATACACAGACACATGCTCCTAAACACACACACACATGCTCCTAAACACACACACTCATTGAAGCACATACACAGGCACATGCTCCCAAGACACACACACACACATACTCACAGACACATGCTCCCAAACAAACACACACACACACACACTCACAAACGCATGTTCTTAAAAACACACATGCTCCCAAAACATACACACACAGACATATGCTCCTAAACACACACACACTCATTGAAGCACATACACAGACACATGCTCCCAAAACACACACACATACTCACAGACACATGCTCCCAAACATACACACACACTCACAAACGCATGTTCTTAAACACATACATGCTCCCAAAACACATACTGTATACACGCACACACACACTGAAAAACAGACATTCACACTTACATACACACAGACACCTTTCACACATTCATCTTCTAAACAAACAAATAGGCCTACATTTGCATTACATAGCTGACTCTGCGCACTCTCCACAGCGCCCAGCACACAAAAACACACACACACACGCGCACGCACACATGCTACACACACACCTACAAACACACAGAAAGACTCCTGTAATACACGCAACACAGTGCTTTCCAACACTCACACATTCAATTTCTAACAAAATGAATGAAAGTGTGGTTTTTATTCTGAAATATGAGGGTTTGTTTACCGAAAGCATTCTGTACTTTGTGTTACTAAAAACAGTGTTCCCTGAATTTGAACTAAAGTGTAGTGAATCAGTGCAGCGCACCTCTTGTCCTTTATTCTCTTTAAGATGCCCACGGGCCCACAGCATCTGATGTTTCTGGGTGTGTACACGAACGTTGATCGCAACAGACCCCGAGGAAAGGGAAAAACAAAGAATAATAAATGTCTCAGTAAATAAATATTATGTATTAATCACTGATTCCGAGCTCTGGATCGGCTGTAAACTTAGAAATAACCCCACAAAGCTTTTTGATCAGGGAACAGATGTTCAGGAAGTAGCTTGACCTTTGACCCCCAGAGACCACAAACGAATCTGATGAGAAATGAAGGAGAACCGCGCTGTGTGTGACCATGTTCCTGCTCCTCCTCAGTGCCGAAAACAAATCCCCCCTTCCAGCGTGACTCAAAAAAAGCGCAAGATAACTCTTAATACGGAATCATACTCCACTGAAATGAATGCATCCACACTTCTGTCAGTTTCACTTAGATTTAATATAGATGTATTGAAAGGGTTTCTACACAGAGTGCCTCACAGAGCATGTTGCACAGAAGTCATTTGAATTAACATCAAAGAGAGCGCAAAATAAAATGAGATTATATCTCACTAAGAGGGAAAGCTACACACGACAGAAAAATGAGATGTATTTAACTATGAATGAATACAGTTTTCGGAACTAATATCCCACAAAGATATCTCAGTGGAACAGTTCAAGGTACTGTGCAGTTCCAGAAAATGAATGAACAAATGAATGGATGACTGGAAAATGCACCAAAGAAAAACTGCTTCAGGGAGGAACAAATACTTCATAGAGAAGTGACGGGCTGTTTATCAAATCCTAACAGTGACAATACTGACTGCTGCCATTGGCCTCCCAGGGTAGCATAAGACCAGAGATGTTGTCCAGAGATGGAGGGGCTTATAGCTTATGAAGTCAATCAAATCGGGCTTTTAATAAATATCTCTTAAGCAAGACTGCTGTCCTTAAGTGTAATTTTTATAGCGAAATGATTATTTCCATGTACTGGGCACCTAGGTTGTGTTCTTCAATATATTTTATTGAAATTCCTGGGAGAAGTTCCTGCTCCACTTATTCTATTGTTTGTTGTAAATGAAGTATGTTAAACCAATGCAATTACTGCGCAGCACAGCTGAGGTTAAGCAAGAAAGTCTGGAAAGAACTTGTAGCTGGCAGCAAGTTCTTCAGAGGAGGAACTCTTTCCTGTCATCAGACTGGAAGAAAGGTTTTTCAAAAAAAAAAAAAAAAAAAACAGGATTAAAAAGCAACCAAGCTCAGCTTTGTATGTTTTGCTACATGGGAGATCAGAAGAAACAGGCTAACCTGAGATGAGGCTAACCTGTAACAGATGCAAGCGAATCACATTTGTGGTCAAGTTTTGGAAACGGTTGGGAGGGAGGTTGGACATGGTGGATCTGATAGCCTGATTGTGTTAGCGTAGTACACCACTTGCTGTAATTGCCGGGGCTGTGATGTCGGACCGGGGAGCTAAATACAGAACATCAGACATCACTGAATAAGCAAGAGGTCTTGGTATCAAGAGCGCTGAACGTATCTGAGACGCTCTGTGGGGTGTCAATTTAATCAAGGCCCCGATGCCGGTGTCGGCTTTCCTTCATGATTCTAACATTGTTAAAGAATCCCACATTACTGTATCGCGTTAGGCAATAGTACCTACCGTTAAAGAGGGCAAACCAGGATATCGGTGACATAGCGGACAATCCCGGTCCTAGAGAAGAGAACGGATGGATGGCGCATTTCGAAATTCGTGTTTGCAGAGGCCCAGAAGCCTCTACAGCCACCGCCTCCACCCCCCCAAACCCAACCCATACCGACTCCCATGCCTTCCCAGAATGCCACTGCACCACCCTCTCTGCTCAAAGGAAGAAAAATAAATGCAAAATGCAAAGCAACACACACACACACACACACACACACACACAATCAATTTATTCAACAGCTATCCCGATTTAACCGAGAGCAAAAAAAAAAAAAAAAAAGAATAGAAAAGAAAAATAGCGGCCGGCTTGTATCTGTTTCCCACTCGCGGCTCCTGCCAGTTATTGTAAATCATTCACACGCTGGCCATTCACGTTCTCCTTGTGAGTCCCCCCACCACCACCACCCCCAACCATCCGCCAGTCAACGGGTTCACCAGAAATAATTCATACGATCCCCAGCGCGAGATGGGGGTGTCCTATAACTGCATCATTCACTCCAGTGCCGTCTGTTATCACCCACAATTGAGATAATCCAGGGCTATTATACAAGGCCTATTGTAGGGAGCAATAGCATGGTGTCTCAGAGCTGAATCATGCCGGCTGAAAATCTACACCACACACAAAGTCGCAATGAAAAGGACGGTCACTGAAGTGCGCCGGACTAAACACCTTTTTTTCTCTCTTCTTCTTTAAATCAAATCAACAGACTGTGACATGCTTTCAGATGGCAGTACAGTAAAGGAAGGGGGCGGGGGTGACGTGGTTGGGGAGGGGGGCGGGCGACTGTGGGACTGTATTTCAAAGTTTAAAAAGTTGCTGGGGACAGGAGAGCACGCCCATATCTGGAGGGGGGGGTGTTGTGGGGGGGGTTGGATACTGATGGATTTGACCAATAGCTTTGCACCTCGGTTTGCATTATGAGGTGAACGAGTCAAGAGGGGGAGACGGAGTGAAAGAAAGGAGGGAAAAGTAGATGAAATGTAAAGAAGGAAATAATGAGAGGAAAGGAAGAAAAAGAGAGGAAAAAGAAAAGAGACAAAGAAGCATGTTTAGTGAGGGGGAGAGTGAAAAAAGGCAAACAGAGGGCGAGAGAGAAGGAGGGAGAGAGATAGAAAGAGGGAGAAAAAGAAGGAGTGGGAAAGAAATAGGGAGATTGAACAGGATAGATCAGGAATGAAACTGAGTGAAAGAAATGAAGACAGAAATTGAGGATGAAAGAAAGAAGAAGACTGTTCTCGCTCCGTATAAAAAATGGAAGAAGACAGGCGAAACAAAGACCTAGCATTTTCAAGAGATCACAAGGTCAAACTCCTTCTCCATCAATATGAGAATTGGCAGATAAAATATTTCCATGTTGCTGCCGAGGCATGGCTCACATAGCTCAAAATTACCGCTATATCAATAACCACTTATCCATACTGTGCTCGGCTTATGAGACACTCTTATACACAGCCATTTGATCTGCCAGAGGGAGAGAGAGGAAAAGCCCAGGAGACAGGCAGAGAGGAGAGAGGGAGGAGAAAAAGTGTGTGAGAGAGAGAGGGGTGGATTCTGAGATTAAATCAAATCTGAAGGGCCATTGTGTGGATTGCAGAGATCTCTCTCTCGCTCACTCTTTCTGTCTCCCCCCTCTCTCTCTCTCTCTCTGCCCCTCTCTCTCTCTTTCTGTCTCTGCCTTTATGTCCGAGATCTCAGGTAAATCAATCAATAAATCTGTCACGGTTTATGCCGAAAAGATGCTTTTCCGTGATGAGGTCCGGCCCGAAGCCCTTTGGAGAAGTCGCAGGAGAGCCACGGCAGGTCTGTGCGCACCCCACCTTTCCCCCGTCCTGTCAAAATCCCAAATTCATGCGTGTGAGATATCACCTGACGTGTGCGGAGAGGCAAAAAGTAAAAAAAGATGAGCAGATTTTTATGCCAGATCATTACGAGTCATAGAACAAAGTCAAAAATAAATAGGAATTGCTGGCTAAATACCGGTACTAAGATGTGAAATGCCGCAACACATTTTTGCCAGCATGGTCGCTACATGAACAGGAAGTGTCCAAGCACTGAACATTCATTCAATTCATTTTAATGTTTTAACGTGACTCCTAGTCCGTTTTTCATTCATAAAAAGGATTCTCATATTATGTTTTTTCATATTTATATGTGCAAGCTAACCGATACCTCTGCAGAGAGATGATAGAGTACAGACTGAATGTGATTGAAATGATCTCAGCGGCATCAGTTGGGGGACCGGAGTAAAAAGCATTATTTCTGATGCGTATTAAAGCGCATCAGAAATAACCCTCTTGACGCCTGCGAAATTTGGCTCGCTGCAGACGGTCCCCGCTTGCTGTTCCTCGCGTTGCCGTGGCGGCCCCAGATCACATTGCGCTGTAACCTGTCAACATTCCCATGATTAGACCAGTGCCTCTTCTCTCTGGGGGTGGGGAACGGGAGTTGGGGTGGGGGGGGTGAGGTTGAAAAGGGGGAGGAGTGGACGGGTGTTAGAAGAGGGGGAGGTGTGGGCTGTGATGGGGGGCTAAAATTGATTGTAAACGTTGAATTATTTAGCCGGCCCAGAGTTGTAAAGTGAGTTTCTTCAGTTACATTCAGAAGCGCTTCCATAGCAAAACATGGGAATATTATCTTCCAGGGCCCCTGCGGAGGGTCTGCCGCTGCTCATTAATGAGACACGGACTCTTCAAAAAGCCTGACGCAATGGGCTCTCTTCAGGCCCTCTGATGCGAGCGTCCTCTCCGTGGGCCGTCGCCAGGGGGGCCCGCACGTGCATGCTCCGTGGGACCGCTCCAGCCAATAACACGGCAGATCCTTACGGGAGAGGCCCAGCACTCACGAAGCGGGACAGAGGGGCGTGTTACCTGGACGATTCAGCCTTCCGAAAATGAATACCGCTGTAAAAAATTTTCTTAAAAAGGCCCGGCGCTGTGAAATAAAAATAATGACCACGGTTTAGAGTTTTCCGTCGGCTGAATTGCTTAAGGATGTCCTGGCCCTTCCGCTGTGACAGCTGGGCTGTTCAGCAGTGTACACTTCTCATTCCAGACCCAATTTACAGTATATTCATGTTCCGCAGATCATTTCAAAGGTCAATCAATTAACTTCAGCTCCATTTTGAGACTCCAGAGTTGGTGTCATGCCCTTTCTGCTCTGAACGAAAACATACTGAGCAACGTGATCAAAATAAGCAGCGCAATTATGAGGCGTTCCAAAGTGGAGTGTCACATCTCTGAACAGTACATCACCAATTTCATACTTGAAATACTTCACACCCATTGTTTTGGGAGTACAACCCATTGACATCTGGATCCAGATTTCAAATGCCCTGACTGAGGTCAAACAGGGCCATCACTTCCTGTACGTCAACAATATCATAACCCACAGGTCATCTGCTCCACTAAGCAAATGAGAGAGACTGTCCCTCACCAAGTCACTGTAACATAAACCACTCATTATTATTATTAATACTACTGTTACTACTACCATTCCGTGTACCTTGTCACTTTAACCACTTTTACCACAAGTATAATCAGCCACAATATTATATATTTTAGGATTATTTAATATATTGTTATGCTTGCAGTGATGTACTGTACCTGCATTGATACTTGATATTTCTATGTTCATCATTGTTGTTGTGCTGTCTTTTGTGCACAAAGAATTCCAAACATGGACAATGAAGATTTTATTCAGTCATTAATCGATTTGAGAAATGTATAAAGACTGTAACAGGTACACACACATGGACATCAGTTTGTTTTGAAAAGTGCTGGTTACAATGATGGGTTCAACTACACACACACACACACACACACACACACACACACACACACACACACACACACACACACACACACACACACACACACACATGATACACATTTGTTATATAAATATTTGTTCTATATTTTGGTTAGTATGTGCATCTGAGAAAGGTAACCTTGCTCCCTTTAAATCTTTGTATGGGTTAAACAGGTTAGGGTTCCCTGGGCTCCACTTAACTGGCACAGGTCAAACATATGCTAGGTCTGCAGAAGTTGTCATTAGTGAGATACATCTCTCCTCTCATTGGCAGCAACTTTCTGTCAGAACCTGAAGTAAACTGAAGGGGTGTGCATGCCATGAAAAAAATACATATAATTCAATAGTTTAAAAGGCATGCACAGCAGTATCTGGAGTGAAGCAGCCACTTGCTGCAGCAATGGTCTTCCCACCCAGAAAACACCTTTCCCAAGTTAACCTCAATCCAGTATTATATGATTACCTTTCATATATAAAGGTGTAGATACTTAAAACCTGTCCCGGTCAGTAACTCAGTTTCAAGCCAGTTCCAAACGGTACGCTCCAAGTAACTGGTCAATAAAATATACCGCTATTCATGACACTAATCATTCGTATTTCCTTTGCCTGTCAACTTTTGTGAGACTTGCTTCGTCTATACCACTGTATACTATCACTACTGACTCAGTATATTAATGACTTACTTCAATTGAATGTGTTGAATAATAATAATTATGATTTAGCCTAGTTGGCTATCAGGCTGCTGTGCTGGCAGTACAGGTGAATTGAGAGGGCTGTCTGTTTTTACCTCCAAAGACAGCTAGAGCGAGCTGAAAAGAAGAGAGCCTACATCCATGCGACAATAAAACAATCATGGAATAAAGGAGAACCGCGGATTAGGTTTCATACTCTGAGGAGAAAATGAAAAAGGCCATCATTAACCAGTGGAGTGGAGTGGTATCACGTCCAGGAAAAAAAAGGTTGGCTAATCCTAAACCTTAAGCTTTTAAAACACACTTGAATGATGTTGTTATAATGTCTCTTTCACCGTCATAATTTCGTAATGTTTCCTGTCGTCATTAATATACTGGGACAGAAAAAAACATATCGTCTGTCGGGTCAAGGGCAACATTTGTTCATCTTACTTAAAGATCGTTAAAATATGTCCCTAATCATAATGCGAGGTTCATTACATATAAAATGGTTGGCGGCTCAATAAAACTAATTAAATGTAAATGGTGTAGTTTACTGCAGTATGGATCTTTTAGTGTAAATCAGCAGCCTTCGAATTATAGAAAATCACAATGACCTCACGGCCCGTAATAAATCCGCCTGATCACATAAACCAGGAGAGAATGTTCCAGAACAGGAATGCAGCCAACGTTAAAAAATGCTTAAGATATGATTGCGAACCCGCCGGAAACCTAACCGGGCGGTGTTACAGTTCTTGCAGAGTGGCTATCATTAAATGACTTGCTGAAATTTTAATTCTCTGATCACATTAAGTGGTTTGGGAAGACAAAAAAAAATCTGAACGGATGATCTTGGCGGTGTCATCTCTTCTTAAAGAAAGGCACTCAGAAGGTCTGAGGGATTTAGTTATTCTGGGTGTCGCGGCGGCTAGGATTACAGCCGCGCGTAAAATGACGGGACTGACAGCTCTCGTCAGCACCGGACTTCCGCGGTCTCACGCACCAGATACTCGCAGCAATCAAGCAGATGGGATGGCACACGCAACGGCTCTAAAACTGCACCTCGCTGGCGCAGGCCACTTTGAAAAGAAATAAAATCTAAAATATTATTTCCCATTCAAAGTTACCACCCTCCCTTCAACATTAGCACACCCCTTGATCAGAAATATGACCACTTCTAATGATGCTATAGAACTAAATAAGAAACTTGTGGTCCAAATTGGAAATAATGTACAGCAATATAACAATCAAATTACAAAGTTGAAAAAGCGTTCATCTACATGAAACCAAATGTAGCCTACTGAATAAAAATACATATAAACAACGTGGAATTGTGCAATAAAGTTAACATATGTATGCAGCGGTACGTGCACCTGTGTAGCATCTCCACAAAACGGTGTTGCTGTTAGCCGGGCCCAGTAGATGGCATTCATGAATAGCTTGCAAGCCAGGTAACACCGCGGCTAAAACGGGCCTCTCAGCGCAATGCTCTGAATACCAAAGCAGTGTTCCTGCCTCACTCAAACAAGAGAACGGGTTTGCCAAAATATTTGCTTAAAAGATACCTGTTCTCTTTAAGTCACAGTTATGATTTAATACGTGTCTTTAATATTCATACCTAATAACAAACACTTATGCGCAATGTTAGGTAAGAATTTTAACATGCCTTAACCATAAGGAATATTGCTTGATTAAAAAAACAACTGTCACTTGGTTTATTTGTTAACAGAAAATACCAAATTGTCACACAGGTACATTTATTCTTACGCACAAGGAAGAAACACATCATTCTTTGTAATGGAGACGCTCGTTGGCTTCAGTGCAAAAGTAGTGTAAGTAAATAATAAACGGTGTCGATTCTTAATAGGCTTTTTGGGTGTATTTATGATACCTGTTTCCTTGTGTGACATTGTGCAATTCTTCACTGAGACTTCAAAAAGCCCAGTGCTACGCTGGCACAAGACGGCTGGAGTGTGTTCCGTTGATGTCTGAGGTAAAGTTTCCCCGTAACCTAACTTCAAAAGCACACGTGTCACAGAAAAGGCCTTGATTGTGTAACTCCTGGACGCGCAGACGTCCTTAACTATGAGGTAATTTGAAAGAAATCCTTTCTCTTTAAAAAAGCTTTATTACTTAATCTATTACAAAACAATAACTTTTGCAAACATTTTAAATTCAGTGTTTATAGGCCAATCAATAAAATGTACAATGCATATTATGTCATTATATTTCATTTAATAGATTAAATTATTTACCATATTGCTAACTGTTTCTACATTTGTTTGCTTGAATAATTTTAAGTATTAGTAACTGGTGAATTTAACTTCCAGTTATATGTGTGCATAAAGTATATTCTTTCTAGGCATGGCAAGAGATGGACCACTGAGTTGAATAAATTACAATCAAATATATTCACTTTAATGAGACTTTGTCTGGAAATTTCTGTTTTGAAATGAGCTCCTGTTGTCACATAAAGCTACAGTAACAAAAAGCCAAAGTGTTCTTAACATAGCTGAGGTAGTCCACGCTGTAAGTTACAGTGAGACAAATCAACCCTTTGTCTCAAGTCTATGTGATAAAACCGCTGCATTGTCGCTATACAATACCATTTAATCTCCAAAATTAGCTGCTCAAAAAATAAAAAAAAAATACAGTATGTCTCTATTTTAAGATATGGATGAGAAAGTTTGATGTTTCTGTACCGCGGTGGTTAGGTGACTGAGATAAGAAACAGGCAAATGAAGACTTGGGGAGAAAAGAGTCAAATTTATGAAACCGTTGACCTCTTTTTTAGAAGACAGCATACATTTAACGAAAAGCTTTTTGTGAACATGGTATTCTTTTGCAAAAAAAGACAGCGTGCAAAGACACAGCAGCCTCGAATGTGAAAATACCTGTTCGTAACATGCTTATTCTTAGATCTGGCCTGAAAAGAGCTAACTGTTCTCATGTTTTCCGTCGCAAACATACTCTTCATGTGACAATATATATTTTTACTGATTAAAAAACTGTTGCTTTAAGTCAAGGATAAATGATGACTAGATCTAGGTGTAGTAGTGCATTTTATGTGTGAAAAGTTCAATTGCTTTACAATAGTGTAATATAGTGAAAGGGTCTTTATGAGTTGGTATGCATTTGAGGAAGAAAATACATGTGCCATTTTATATAATGTGCTAGTGATCTTAGAGATAGCACTAGGAGATAGAATGAACACTGCACACTTATGTTCCAAAAATTCAGTAATTTATTTCCAATGTTTTGAACCTTGTTAGGGTTTGATTCTCTGGCGAAGAAATGAAATGGCGAACATATGAAGAGTGCAGTGTACAGTATTTCTCTTATATGCATGTGGAAGATTAAAAAATATATAAAAATAAATACCATCATTACATAAATACAATACTTGTTATACTCTCACCCCTGATAGAACTTCTCAACTGGCTGTCCATTTTTAAATACATATTTTAAAAATATTTTGAAATACAGGTCATTGATAGTTATTTAAAATACTTTGTGCATCCTTGTGTGTGGCAGTAATTTAAAAATAAAGGGATTCCAAACTGTTTCTGTGAATGTGCTTTTTTTAAAATGTGTGGGGGTTCAGAGGACTTAAGATCAAAACAAATGCGTAGTGCATTTTTTATGCTTTTTCCAGTTAGTTGGATTTTACACTTCTCCTGAAAAATGAACCTTCTCGGTGTACTTCACTTGATTACATGGGTCTTGTAGACTGCCCTTTTCAATATTCAGGGTGACCTTGTGACTAATTACAAGTATTAACTGGATAGAAGGAAAGTTAATGAGAAACAACAATGCACCATTAGAACAGTGGTGCATTATGGGAATTTGTTTTTAGGTTAAAACGTATTAAATACTTGTGTTTGTAATTTGTGCATAACATCATACAGCTTCCCATAAAGTTCTAAATTATATAATATGTATAAAAGTTGTTTATTATTCCATTGTGTTTGATAAGCCAAAATATTCCAGCACTACTACAATGGGAAAAGCTCTTCCAACTGGCTGTGGAGAGAATTTGGCGATGCAGTCCGTTTTAACACGATGGCCAAGCAAAACAAAAACAAAAGAAAAAAGAGGCAGCAACCTCTGGCATTCTGATGAAAGGGAAAAACTGACAGCGGGTCTCTGTTTAAATACATCATCCATAGAAACATTTTTTTCAGTGCCTAATTGATGGTCGCTCGGTTTGTTTAAACTTTTGGGGATGCCAAAGGTGATGGCTTTTTTTTGAGGGTAATATAAATAACTGTAACGAAATGAGAAGTTTCCTTCACAAGCGTTATAACATGAGAAAAGTTGGAAAGGTCCTTCGCTGGGCCACACAGGGAGATAGTAAAGACATGGAGGTTGGGGCTGAGGAGATGTGTGTGTTTCTTCCTCTTGCCTTTGGACAGAGCACTTGATCGTAAATGGTTCATCCAACCCTGAATCACCAACCCCCCTCCCCTTCTTCCTCCCTCCCCCCCACTGTGACTTTCAACTGCTGATCAAACTGAACAAAGTGGCTTAAAACACAAGCAAAATAAAAGGGCGAATACCAACGCAAGACACTTGACCAAAATCACATGGGATGAAATACAGCTGCCTGTTGTTACGGCGACCCGAAGTCATCTCGTGATACAACCATATCAAAGATGACATAATTGTCTGATTCTTAAAAAATTGATTGGCCTGTGTTTTCCCGGTCACAGTTTTCCAGACTGTGATGGAAGCCAGGGGCATATGGGCCAATCACAAAGACAGCACACCCCCAGGAAGGCTAGAGGTCATCTCAATAATCTGCTCCCCCTAGGAGTAGTGTAGCACATGGGGTGGGATGGGGGTCATAGGGAAATGAACCATAAGCAAACTCATGTATGCTGGGAGAGATTGCAGCCCTCCCACGACCCTAGACTGGATGAAGCGGGTATAGATAATGAATGGATTGATAAGCATACTCAATCGCACTAATATAGCTTCCCTTACTATGAGCATTTTTTAAATGAGAAAAAATGGAACTATAATTCAAATGAAATGATAACAGTTTCCCCTTTTCATTTTTTTTTAAGTTTCCACATTTCAGAGGATTGTGGCTTTCCTGTTTCCGCTGTAGTCTGCTGACGTAGAAGCAGAGCTTGTACATAGCGGGCGGACGGGGGTGTCCAGGTAACCGGGGCTGGGCTCAAAAGTTGCAGGTTCGGAATAATGGAGGTGAGCACGCAGGGTGTGGGGGGCACGGGGTATGGGTGCGGGCCGCTCACTTTAATGGGGCGTGACAGAGGTCCCTGCTCAGGGCGGCCAAACGTAGCGCTGTTCAGCAACGGCCACTTGACTTTCGTCTTTATGGGGGTCAGCATTCGGGCTGGAAAAATAAAAACTGAGCGACACGCGGACCCTTTTCAGGTTGAACGAGTTTGGATTTTTTTGACAGCTGCAAAGAAATAATTCTCATTCTAGCATTATATGAATTGTTGTTCACCCACTGAAAACCATAAATCTTGTGTCTATATTTCTATTTTTTTAAGATTAACTTTTAACGGAACTTTTTGAATGATCAAGGTCCTGTTGTCTTTAACTGAAGCAGTTACATAATCAGTTACACTGTCTAATCTAGATTTAAATAAATATATAAATTAATTTATGAGTACATTCTTTCAGTCGCTACCAGCACATTCATACTAGCCCTGTTTTATTCAAATCTATGGGTTAGCTCTTGGATAGGCAATCAAATGCAGTCATCTGTTTTATTCACATAAAAACGACATCCATAAAAAAGTCGCCCTTTGTAGCCTGTTCCTTGTTGTACAAAAAAAAAAATACAACATTGACTAACACACAGAAATCCTAGTTGTTTTTCAAGCTTTGCTGAGTGGCAATATTGGAGCAACAGCTTAATATTTGGGTTCCCCCACCCCCACCCCTCCACCCCCCAGCGTCCAGCCAACCTTCCTAAAATGGTGGCTAGCGCCGCGAGCTTGACAGGGTGCCAGGGAGCCCGATATGTTTGGGTGCTCATGTCTGGATGAATTTGCTGTCACAATCGCAGCATCTGGGCCCTTGTGTAAGTAAAGTCTAGTGGGGCCTCATGTTTAATTCACACAACCCCCACGCGCCCCCCCACTTCCCTTCCCCTCTTACATTCGGCAGCTTGTGGGGGCCAGGCCTTCTGAAAGGACATGGTTGAGAGAGAGAGAGAGACAGAGAGAGAGAAGCACCTGATACCGTGCATGACCCCAAGGTGGCATTTTCCCAGAGTGCTCTCATCCCGCCGGCCCACATCCACACCTCTAGCCTGTGACTGTGTTTCCCTTGGCTGTGGGTTGTGCTAATGAATCTTTCATTCCCAGCCAGACTGCTACCACTCATAGTTTAAAGACACTTCCCTTTAATGTAAACCTTCAGCCCTTTTTTTTCCTCTCTCTCCCTCTCCCGCTTGTCACAGAGACTTACAGACAGGAAATTCTGGCCACCTACTCAAAATTTATACGTACCTTTGCATTTCCTTTCAGAAGTGCTGTTTTTAAGATGAAAAATTTGCATGGAGCCCAGTTGCGGTACACAGGCAACAAATTTAACAAACTAAGTGAGGTACTGGAGAGAAAAATCGGTTGTCATCCACTCTGAAAAGCCATTAAGGAGTAAAATTGCTTCTTGTAAGGACATGCCAATATAAATACAAATCAGAATTAACCTTCATCTATAAAATCATGATTAAAGAAGAAAAAAATATTGGTTGATTGACATTAAAAATGTATTACATTTTTTTTCCACAGAAAAGGGAAATGCTAAAAAGCTAATTCAGCTAAGTAAGGTACCCTGGATTCAAAATGCTGAGAATAACATGTTGAATAGCTAGCTCAGGGAAGCCAACACTCTTGTCCGCAGAGGAAAAAAAAAACAAACATAAATCTTCTTCAACAATCTATTTTCCATCATACTTATTCACAGGGGACATTTCAGAGTGGTCTTTACCCTTTCTGTCAATGGTTGCCCTCATCCATCAATTTCATAGAGAATTATATCCCAGATCAATGTAGTTCATGACCGCTAGCTTTTGCAGAGCCCTTGTGAATGGCTCAGCGGCCCTTCCATCGCGATCTGCTCTTGCTCATACAAGGAGAGAAAAAAAAAAATCCAGCTAAGCGCTTCCCCATGATTCATCTCTCTTTACATGGACTCGCACAATGATATTTCCATTCATTTCAATGAGTTTGCGCTTTCATATATCAGTTTTTACTGTGATTTCTGGAAAAAGAAATATGTAACGTTTCTGAGCCGAAATGGTGGGAACTGGAATGGTCCTTTAGGATGCTGAAGCTTTCAGGATGGACGTATGAATGTAGGATGTTTTTAAGACTTCCAAGCCCTGGAGTTCCAGTGAACCTTCTTTTTCCTTGTTTCCTTCCTGTTCTTCCCATTTCCTAATACCGATTGTACTATCGCCCAATTACTATTAAACTTAGGGAGCCAGTCAGGATTTAGATGTCATGAAAGGTTGTTCAAGCAAAATGCCTTTGTCCACATCCAGTGTTCTGAAAGATGTACTGTTTTCGTTCATTTTCATAAATACATGTAGCTCTCCAACTGAAAAGTCGTAGTGTACTCATATTGGCCATTCATTGTCTATTGGGACTTCCATGATGGAATTATAAAACATACAATGCGTAATGTTGAATGACAGGCCATTTAGCATGTTAATGCTACTCATTGTGCTTACAGTCTGAGCGAATCAGTTGAGTCAGTCTAGATCCTTAACCCGCACAAAAGTCCCAGTGAGCTGATACATAAATTACTGCTAAGAATCTTTAAGACATCAACTGGTGTCAGTATGACATTTGGGCCGAAACATTTCCATCAACGCCCACTTGCTCTGCTAATACAATCTTTTCAAAAATGTTAAAACTTCAAACAAATCAATCGCTTTGCCCCTCTCTAGGTCCAATTTCTACGTCATAAGGCTCTTAACCTTAATATTTGCACTCTTGATTCAAAATGGAGTAAACACCAAGGTAAGCAGTGATTTATGAGTGGCTGTGGTTGCTATGGCTCTGTCAGTCACTGTTATGTATTTCGTATGGAATTTTGACACGTTATTGAGCTCCCTTACCCAAACAATGCAGGAATTTAACATTTGTTATATAGGTACTGGCTGTATAGTACAGGTGATGATAGTGTAGTTCAACTGTAAAAGAACACTTTCTGACTCACCTGCGTTGGTGAACAGGCTCTTTTAAGCATTTTGTGCAGCACCTATATACATGCTAAGGTAGACAAATGTTTATAAATGTCCCTTTAAGTATAAAATATAAAACACATTTTTGAACTAACACTCACAGTGCCTTAAGATGTTGCATGTGGGTTGACTATTTGGCCCACAAACTCATATCAGGTCAATAGTATGCATTCAGAAACTTACATAATCCATAATTAGAAATATACTAGTCAATAGTGTATGTGAGGTCTTAGGAGATTTTAAGTAACCTCTACATCATGATTGAGTGTTCCAGTTGCAGTAGAAAAAAAAGTATTCAAGAAGCACCACAACAAATAGATAGAGCTACTAAAGTAGCATGCATTTATGCTGGATAATGGAACTACTTTCAGGAGAGGATCACATAAATGCAATGAGAAACTGTTTCTGCGAGAGACATCATTTCCCAGAACTATTACTAGACAAAACAGCTCACTATGTTGCCTTAATAATCGGAAGTACCATGTCCGCTCGATGACCTTCTGTCTAAATTGAAATAGTGATCCAAAGCTATGGAAGGTATACAGTATTTCGAAATATGTTCTAGCATACTTAAATACATTAATTTAATTTGTGCCACTTAATAATTGTGTCTGTGATACTGTGTGTATTTTGTGTAATACTGGAGCCCTATACCCTATCATTTGAGTCCAAACCATAATGAATGAGGTAAAGTTTAAATGAATGAGTAAATTCATTTTATTACAAAAATCCTGACATATATCAAACTTATAGGAGTACAACTCATAGCCAAGACCTTAAAGAAGATAAACATTATTTACTCAAAAATACTTTCAAATTCATTTTCTATAATAATTCTTTAAAAAAAATGTGGTTGTATTTTTCAGAATGTCGAAGCAACTAAAGGTCACTTGATGTATACAGTATATCACAAGAGCACTATATGATTATGAAATGTGCTCTAGGACTAATTTGATTCTGTTAGATCCTTATTATCTGTTATAAAATTATCTTTTATGTCGCTAAATTACAAGACAAGCTTTGCTGCTTTATGTCACTATTGAATATTTAGTAATACCATTACACACCATTTACAAAGGTAGTCAGCACTGATAATAGATCTATGAAGAGTTCCCACACAAAGGATAATTGCTCTTCCTGAAACATTGATGACTGAAATTAGGTAGATCAAATTCATAAATCAAATTACAGTACCTTTACTCTATGTGCTTAAATGGTCAAGCACTCTTTAGAACAAGCTTTTAATTTGCAGCTGCCCAAAGTAAATTAAGCAGACATAATTGTGTCTATCTTCTCACTCAAGCATTGTTTCCAATGAATTTTTTACAAAGGCGACCATTAGCTACAACTAATGCCAGTTAAGCCTCAGCAAAACTGAATTATTAAATCTGTCAGCCAATATCCCATTACAGCCTACTTATGAATACTTGATTTTATTTTGTATAATTGACAAGGGTTGTCAGGAGAAGATGGCTTCGGCAGTAACGGGGTTTGGACATCCGCGGATATCTATCACAAAAGGCAGATCACGTCAGGTGAATTAATGGAAGGGGTCACTGTCGAACGGATCACATGACCTGTCATAAAGGCGTAATAAAGTACCGTGTAATATTAGGAGACTGAGAGCGATGTATTACAGGAGAGACAGCGTTGAAATATTAGTATGCGCATCAACAAAAGGCGGAAGACATTGAGTTCGGAGACATGATACAGGATCGCTTACTTAGACTGACGTCTTAATTTTTTACAACTTTATATAAGAACGGAGAGGACGGCACGCGCCTGTGCGCGAGCCAGGTGCTGCATGCGCACCCGTGTTGCGTGAAAGACGCATCTCGTGCCCCTTTCGAGGGAGTACTGTGTCCTATTGCCACACGCCTAAAAAATCCCCCTCAGCTACACGCCATACCACTGCGCAAACATTTCAGACATAAAGACATCAACCTGCGAGCCGCCCCGCGATCCGTATTGGCATGTATACGAGATTGATGAAAATTACTTCCAAAGCATTTATTTCTCCTAATACCACTGAAAGAGGAGTGTGCACTCAGGAGATATTTGATCTGAATTAGGAAACTGATGAACCAATTGATTAATTGGAATTTAAGCCATCAGTCACTGGAGCCATCAGCAGCATCATTTACATTCTAAACAATCAGCCGATGGTCCAATAGGACAGCCAGTATTAATAAGCGCGGTCAATATGATACCGCTGCGCTCATCACAATTCCTTATTGACAAGCACAATGACGCTTTTAATCCAGGCTTGATCAAATTGCATATATTTCGGGATTTCCACACTGATTCAATACGTCTTATGAATTTTTAATCTGGAGGGAAGGCAATACAGATTTCTCCCTTTATTTCTTTTAAACCAAGCGTAACAAAGCCTGGCGGTGTCTCTGGTGCATGAGGTTTGAATGATGCAGCCTGGTACTAGGAGGGGTGGGATCAGAAACTGCCTCAACTTGCAGTTGAGTTGATTTGTTTTATCAATTGATTTTGTGAAGTATTGCCAGTTTACCCAATTCTTCCCTGAAATGTCACAGCTAATTACCCATATTCACACGGATGCAAATTTATTAGTTTGTTTTTTTACATATAAACATTAATCAAATACAGTATATCGTTCAAAATACAGATTGTAGACGGTAAAGTATATAAAATATGTATTTCATATATATAAAATAAAATATATCGGAGGTAAAGATTGGCTGATTTTTGACGTCATGCCAAAATCACGATATATACAGAGATCAGAGAGGCCTATGTCCTGCATGCCGTCCTCAAGCCTAAGTCTTGATACAGTGTTACTTAAACAAATCAAACAGAATACTGAGCCCAGCTGCCACAGTCAAACGGATAAAACCTGAGAAGTGGTCTGCAGCTACAGCGTCCTGATCAATGAAATATCAGCTCGTCATGTTTCCTGGCCTCGGATCTGCACGACGGCCTCCGCGACGCCCTCGCGAAGTTGACAGGGTGCCAGCGCTCCACTCACAGGGCCGGCGTGAGTATGAGTCCGGCTCCTGTTCTGTGTGCTGTAAATGCTGCATAAGGTGCTTAATCTCATATTACCTTCATCTCTTTCAGGCTCCAGCGATAAGGTGGGGGGTTGCAATGCAGCGGTAAAGAAATTGATACGCGGAAAACGGTAAGGGAGGTAATTCATTTGGATATTTCCCCCCTCTGAGCAGGTTTTAATGTGGACATAACTCACGGCGGAAAAGTGTGGATAGACCGGGATGCCGATGAGATACAGCCGTCGGTATCACAAAGGTGAAAAGCCCACAATCCATCTTGGCCTTTTGCGTTGCCTTTTTTTTTTCCTTTTTTTCTTAACGACAGATGTAAACAACGGCGGAGGTTAATGCTCTGGCCCCTTTCACCCGCGGAGCGCCGGCGAGAGTGACCGCGGAAGGCGGAAGAAGTGCCCCGCGGATTGTTAAAATATATGAGGTGTGAGGATTTTAACATATGCACGCGCACGCGTCCGCACGGACTCGCGGGGCAGACAGAAACATGAAGGGCCGCATGATTCACTGAGGGGCGATCGTTGTTCTTTCAGAGTGCTTATTAGGAGCCCCTATCATTGCCTCATCAAAACCACCCCCTCATTGACAGCCCTGATGTTTTCCCTCTAAGCTAGCACCCCCCCTCCCCACCCCGACAGCAGACACGATCCTCTCATGTACGAATCCTGCTGAAGATCTTAGTCATTAGTAGCAACACCAAAGTCATTGTAATTAGATCTGTGGTCGCATCGATAGTGTTTACAGTTGGTATTTTATTTGGTGTACGGCAGCGCATCACCGTAATGAAGTTTGTCCATGCAGCGATGCGCGGGGACAAGAGAAGGGACCTCGGTATTCTACGGGAAGCAATACCGCCCCACGCGACTCACATATCTGTGAGCATCTGCGACATTCAATAACCCCTTATTATGTACCTCTGGGTTTATTCATTTATCAGCTCCACCCAATCAAATTGATGGATTATTCTCAATAAAAGCCACTCTCTCTCCCAGACTCCTCGGCCTCGCAATGTTTAAATGAGGAATTGTGATATTTCCTGGAGTTACGGCCCTTATTGAGTATCTACTGTGCCAGTCTCGGGCCCCCGCAACAGAGGTTTGTAATGCAGGAAAGCACGGCTATTCTGGGCCCTGTAGATAGGTGTCAAAACATTTTCCAGCCTGACTTAAATCAACCACCCCAACTGGAATGGGAGTTGAGGTTTGGGGAAAAGATTAAAGTAGTTTAGACAGATTGTTGGCAGCCACACATGCCCTAAAGATAAACTTTATCCGGCCGTACGTGCAAAACCTCACTCGAGCCATTTGTCATTCTCCGAAGTAATACGTCTACAAAGTGCCGAGGTTTTCAGACAGGTATTAAAAAAAAAACCTTTTTCACCCCATACGGCACCACTGTTTTTTTGTTTTTTTTTTTTTTTTTGGTTAGGGGAGCAGTCAGCATAATTTTACATTTCCTGCAACAATTTAGTACAAATACCTTGCAGATGCCAAAAGGAGGTTTTTCTCTGTGCTGTCAGAGAAAGAAAAAACAGTAACAATGTATAGATGTGTTTATGACTGATAGAATTATGGTATGACTTTAAGCCATGTATTAATTATTGGCTTTTCAGATAATATAGTTAATTCCTGCCTTAAAGAGTGGGTTTGGATTTCATTGATGAATAAACAGGCTTTTTTATGGAGGCATTATATAAGCTTTGGCGCTCCACGTTTGTGGAGTTTTAAACTTCACATAGTCGCTTGTGATTACCCACAAAGCTGGGCTGGACTCTTGCTCAGCTCTCTTGTAATGGTGCCAGTCCGCGCTTTGATAGAGTCTGTGGGTCAGGGCTATCACTTCATTAATAGGGTGAAAGGGAAAAAAAAGACTTGGGTTAAAGGAGTGGACTGCAGGCCTCTATGCACTCGCCACCATTTTGTCTGACAGGAAAAAAGAATGAACAAACAAAAAAAAAAGATGTGTCTTGAACTTATAGTCAGGAAATGCCGGAGATGCCTTATCTCTCTGCAGGTTTAGGCTATCTTCAGTTTACGTAACACACGTAGAAACATAAATACTATGTTATACCATGTAACGCTTTAAAACACAGAGCTACCCTTTACAAATATGTTTACAATATGGACAATGCATTGGGGAGAGTGGAAACAGTAAAGCACATAAATATGAATTTTAGGTATGTAGAACTGTAGGAAGTGGTTATTTTACAGATTTCACAGTCTGTCACCAGTTTGACACCAAATATGAACAAGTATGGCCTTCAAAGGACGGGTAGTTTCCTTTTCGTTATCATTTGACATGCAAATTTAGCATTATTCCAGGGAAAACAATTAGTATTCCAAAATGACCTCATTCAGAGTTTTATTGGATTTAAAATACAAATCATATTCTACAAAAATAGCCTGCAGAAAGTCAAGTTACAAATACATGGAATGTCCTGATGGGTACCTACTATAGGTTTTATTTTATCATTACAACAGGTGATAGAGACAGACAAAACCATGTGATCAAGTCTGTTCTGTTTCTCTACTTCTCGCTCATTCTCTCTCTCTCTCACATGAGCACACACTCACCCAAATCACACGGGTACTAAGTCTCCCTTGAAGACGTCAGAGGGTTGAACAAGTTGGGTTTTAAGGAAAGAAGATGATTAGAAACAGATCCAGCTAATCTTCCTCCGCCCACGGTGACAGACAAGAGGGAAGAGAGTTAAGGACATGCTCGCGACTTCGCTCACACGTGGTCATCCAGGCCAGGGCCTCTCGCCTGAGGCCACACGCCGCTCATAATGACATCAAGCGTTCCCCAAAAAAAGCTCTATCAACAGATGTATGATTCTGATAAACCTCGATGCCATGTGTCAAGACTACGATGCTTTGACATATGCTCGAACTACGGGTGACCTTTCCATGACGGATAATGGGCATGATCTCCATTTGGATATGGAGCGGCTCTCCTAATGTCCTAAAGTTACAACGAGACGAGCCAATCCTCAGATCTCTTAATGAGATCCTGTGAAATATCATGGCAGTTTATATTCTGCAGCCGCGAAACTTTTATCATTTAAAAATAAAAAAAGGAGACACATCAGGTTGAAAACTTACTGCATGCCAAAATCGGTCAGTCAAAGATTTATGGATTTTCACATGCCTTGTGTTCCCAGTTACACTACAGTATTGGCGGTATGGCAGTATCTCGTTCCCAGTACAAACGGGCGAAACCGCTGCTGAAGGCGGCCATCTTGTGCTCAGAGAAATCTGTGTCTTCTGGTGATAGCCTGTTTTAGAACGCCTCCTGGAAACCAGATCACCCTCTCCTGATGCAGGTGGATCATATGCTTTAAACATGATCATATGCGACCTGAAGACTCAGTCTGGCATGGGTCCATTAGAGCAATCTCAGATTACCGGTATCATGCCAACAAACCTCCATAGAACAACATCAACAAGTGAGAGAAACCTGAGGTAGAGGACACAAAAAAAGAGGTCTATTCTCCACAGGAAGTCCAACACCTCCCTTATGCATACCATCCCCACACTGTCATATTACACTTTGACTTACCCTTAGGTTTCCAATATTATGAGTTTCCCATGTTTTAGATTCTTGTCCTCAAAGCAGTACACTCACATTGTATTGTTTTATAATCGAATAGAAAATAAAGTTGAATCTTGATAATGAATCTTGAAACTCACTTCCTGTATCTGCCAACACATCTTGAAGGTTTGTTCTAGTTTGGAGAAAAAAAGTAAACAGTTCTGCTAACTAAAGGACATTCATGCACGCTTAAAGATGACATGCTTTCATCTCTGCTTTATCTCTTCAAGCAGTTTGAAGACTGAATTTTCTAAAACGCCTGCAAGATGGAGGTCACCTTGTCCAGAGCAGCAAACGAGAGGCCTTCTCAAACAGACAAAGCCCTTCAAGTCTCTAAACTAATGCTAGTCAATTCACACCTACACATCTCCCTTTTCTTTCCTCAAGTTGATTTATGACATCACATTCTCGAATAAAGGATTGAATGAATTTGAAAAAATCCTGAAAAATGAAGACCTGATGGGGCCAGAACGGACACAGAATGCAGGTTGGGCATGAGGCCTAAGCTCTCCACACAATGGGAATGTCCCCAGGTATCTGAAATACTACCAGTGGTAGTACAGGTTGCACCCCTTGTCACAGTAAAAACAGTAGCAGCACAACTAGTACTAAGAGTAGTGGCAGTAGTAGCACTGAAAGTGACAATAGTAACAGTAGCAATATCAGTGGCAATATCAGAAAAGTAATAGGGTCATTGGTCGTGGTAGGAAACAGAGTAGTCAAAGCAGTAGTTATAGTAGTCGTAGCAGCAGCAATTAATTTATTTTTCTCCAACCTGATTTATGTGACAACAAGATCAAGAACACAGCAGCAACACCACCAATAACATTCTGCTCATGTCATCGGAGGATGATGAAGTCAACATATTCTTGGTTTGTGCATCTCCAGGCAGGTGTGCAGTCTGACCAGGCGTGGCTGCTAGAGAGTGACAAAATGAACAAATCTATCCAGATTATCCCCATCATTCCCCGGCAAGGCCAATGGTTGCCTCACCAATGCCAATCTCGTAAGGCCGTAGCCTGCAATTGCGACTCGAACGCTCAACCACAGGCTTCACTCTTTGCTTGAATCTTTAAAGAATAAGCCATCCGGAAGCCCAATAGTTACATTTTCACTAAAATTGTGTGTCTGGAAAAATTTCCAAGAAACATATATAGCCTTAGGTCTCTGGCCACTGAGATGTACAGGAAGGGCCTGAATTGAAGATGCAGTACACAGGTAGAAAAACCTTATTTTCATCTCTTCTCTCAAGATATCAATCAGTCAACTTGTCACCAGTTATTTGTCATGACTTTGAGTTATGGCCATTATGTAACTAGCCCAGTGTAGCACTTATAGATAACAGGAATAAAGTCACTGACTTTTTCATAGATGATGAGGTCACAGATGATGAGATCACTATTGGCAATGAGGTCATAGTCAATGAGATCACTGAGGATGATGAGATCACACACAATGAGAAGATGAGGTCACACTGAATGAGATCATTCTTAATGATGAGGTCACAAACATTGAGATCACAGATGATGAAGTTACCAGTGATGAGGTCACTGTTTTAAATCAAACCTGTTTTAACCAGGATATGTTAAAATCACTAACCCTTCCTTAACACACGCTGTGAGGCAATCTGTTTGCTGCATGCTACAAAATGAAGCAGAGATTCAAACTGACAACTGTGTTTAAACAAACGAAAAGTGAAACATAGCCTACATGCTAATTGTGAGAATGTCAATCCGGTGTAAAGGCCCGCATCATAATTCAGTTTTTTTCTCTAACTTTCTCTTTCTTGCTTTCTTTCGTTCTTTCCCTGTCCTCCCGTCCACCCTCCCCCTTTAAGGAGACAGATTTCATTCTCTCATACAAATGCAAATACGTCTCCCCCATTATGATGCCTGGTCTGGAAGGGAGATGAAAACCGTGGCAAGCGGGGTCACTGTCAATTATATGCATTTAATACCCACTTATGTCTGCTACGACACAGTCCCCAGCCAAGATGACATCCCTCCCGCGAGGTCATAGATATCACACAGGAGAATTCACCGTGCACTTTATCCAGTAATCTTGGAGAATACCGCCTTTGAAATCGCAAAGATCAATCTAATTAACAAGGCAACACAGAATGCATTTAGTTATAGGTATAATTAAGGGATCTACAGGATTACATGGAGACGGCCCTGATTTGAAATTAAATTCCACCAAATCTATGCGGTATAATATCATTTAATATAAGATAATAATATTTATAATAATATAATATAACATAATATTTATAATAATAAAATAATAACAGTATTTAGCATGATCTCTGCTAAAGTTAACAGGCAGTAAATTATACTAGAAACAACAGTGCACATACACACTGTGATGGTAGAAATAATATTAGTAAAAGTAATAGACATGGTATTAGAAGTAATTAGTTGCCATCACTGCGCTATGTCTATACACTCAAATAATTACACCGCAGACTAATTGTTTTACGTAATTAAACGGCAAATCTCTCTGCTCCTTAATTCATATTTTAAGCAAGTGTTTTTGATTCTTACCCTAATCTAGTTGATTTGTGCAACCACCAACGTTGTGAACGTGTTGTGCAAGTACCGAAAAACGTGACGCCCGCTTGAACTCCCTCCGTACTCAGACTTTGAGAACAAAGTGCATCAAACGCAGATAAAATCTAAGCCACAGTTATACTGATGGCTTGCATTTGGTTACACGATGATGTGTGAATTTCCACTCGTGGAAAAAAAAAAAAAGCAAAACAAAAAAAAAAAAATCTGAATTCCTCAAGTGCGGCAGACAAGACAGGAACGTGACACTGTACCACTGCATTAGCCCAATGAGCTTTAATAATTCTGTCACTGCGCTGGAGAATATGGGCGGGGGATCGCTTTACAGCAGCCATTACAAAAAAAAAAGGAACCTACCGCCCCTTCTGCCGGAGCCAAGCTGATTAAAACTAGTGTCCTCTGATGACTTTATCGGCCCGTCATCAGATCGCGCTTTTTTCCCTGTCTTGTTCAGGTCCTGGCCTTTTCGTACGGGCCAGATATTGGACCTGAAAGTGATACCAGCTACCTGTTGTCTTTGTTATAATCACAACAAGGCTCTGGACAGGAACATGGCTGTCAGACGATTCTAAACGGGACAAGGTGATACTTCTCCTTCAGGGTCCCGCTTTTGGTTTATGCAATCGGCGAAGATGATAGTTACCATAAACGCCTGTAGCACAAAAAGCTGCAATCAAACACAGCTATAGCTAAAGCATCACTGCAGTCAGCGAAGAGTATGGGAGGTGAAACTGAACGACATTGTACACTAATAAAACTATTTCATACACATGCTGTGCATATGTCTTGATTTTATTTATGTGAAAGCGGCTTGAGTAGTGAATACATGCCATTTTTATCACACAAATTTGACAGTTATTTTCCCCAAGCTCCAGTCGCCCTCTTCCAGAGCCATGTCATGAACAGGCAATATGACTGAAAGTAATTTCTAGGAGTTGTATTGGATTGCAGACCTCTGAAACATTATATCATGTGGTAACATGGTACTGCCACTTAAGATAGCTAGATGGCCACGATGATGGGGAGGTTTAATTTTATATACACAATATGGCTGTCTGTCCTCCCGCTCACAGGAAAAGGACAGGTTAAGAAACCTCAGGTCTGTTGATTTTAAAATAAGCCCCTGTATGTTTTTTTTTTTTTCTGCAGACATATACACTTATTTGAAAATGTGTCCACATGCAGCGCGGAATCCTCTCACGTGATTGGTTCGGACAGCTCGCTCAACGGGGGATCAGGTTAGCGAGCATGTGCAAAGAGGAGTGGGTGAGAGGGGATGAAGCGGTAGAGGCAATGAGTGCTGAAGTATTTAAAAACTTAAGGCTGCCTGTCTGTTGGATTTGCCCCTATTGATCTGGCTGTATCTCATTCATGGTTTCCGAGCCAACGTCACAGCTAGCATAAAGCTATTTATGTCAGATGAACGTGTGAGCGCCAGTATGTATGAAGTGTGTGCAGATCAGATAAGAGTAAAATGGTTGCCAAATCATGCACTTCAAAAAGATGCTAAAACACTGTAAGATCTGCATGGATTAGATATTGATATCTTATTCATTTGAAAAGTTTTCCTTTAATTTCTCCAAAATAAGTTACTTGTTCCCTATAAGTAAAACAAGTAGTATGAGGACCCAGAGGATGTAGGGAAAAAACTGGATTTTTAAGATGTCACATGAATGCATATGTTAAGAAAGGTTTCTGCTTTACTTCAGGAAATAGTATGGCAGCTATGTTAAATATAGGTGGTAAGCTTATATATCTAATTATACAATAGCCAAACATTTTTGTTAATGAAATGGAAATAGTGTAATTGAAAACTTCAACATAATTATTGCTTGGCAAGAACAAGACTTAGAAAATTGCACATGTAGGAAGGCTTCACAGCAGGACATAACTGGAATATAAATCCAACCATCTTAAGAAAACGCACACAAATTACATAGACAGGATGGCCGGATACAAAAAGGCAGGACTAGGCCTTAGACTTCATTTGTATAGACTTCCAGTCTCTATTTAAAGGTACTCCAGATGAATGTAATGAAGCATTTAACCTATGTTACTATGTTATAGTCTGTCACTTTTATTTCTCATTTTTAATATTAATAAACAATATTGCCCTCTTTCATAACATACAACGAATTATGAGGTCCCCAGTTATACAAATTGTATGAATGGTTCCAATGAAGAAAACACAAAATTTTATACAATTTATTATTTCAATATTATAGCCTATGACTTTAAATGATAATGACTTAAAAACGATAATTATAGTCATATTATGACTATTATTATCATTTTTAAGATGAAGTCATTGGAAATATTATATGTTTTGAAAGCTTGATGAGACATGAGTAATTCACTGCATGAATGCAAATTAGTGCATACAAATTTTCCATAGCAATATAAAAATTGAAATGCAGTACTTTTACTGCAGATTATATTCACCTCGGCTTATGGTCCAAGAAATACATTTAAAAAGGCTTCAGTATCCATAGGAGGAAAAGCAAAATGACAGTCACAAAACCACAGAGATCATTATGGTATTTAAGCCTTCATGAAAATTAAGAGGAGCCATTTTACCTGCTATATATCAAGGTCAAAAAACCTACTCCGAGATAACTTTAACAATGTTTGTCACTGGTTTGAGTTCTGCAGCCAAACAGCAAATGAAGGAGGTCATAGAAATATGCAGTTACAATGATTTATTTATGACACTGAAATTTGAGAGCCGTCTTAATAAAGTCACGAGACTGGTTAGCCATATTTCGTCTCAGAGGCTCTGAAACCGTTTTAATTGAGTCAACATCAAAGTCGGTCGCGGTGGGAAATTAACAGTTTAGTACACATTCAATCAAAATACAGATCTTTATCTTGCGTTGGACTGATCGACACAAACTGATTGTTATGTAATGGATACGCCTGCTGTCGCCGAAATTATGGATTGCTTTCGGTGCGGATCTCTTAGAAAAACCACGGCTGACATTAGCCATGACTAAGAGGGAATTGAGAAAATGAAAGTGAAAGATTAAATATGAGGTAAAAAGGAGTAAGAGATGTGTGCAAAACTACATCTCACAACGAATTGAGAAAAATTCGAGAATGACTTAGCGGAGAGGTTGGGAACAAAGCAGGAGGGTTATGAAGTCATAAAAAAGCATGTAGGCCGTGAGGTACACTGAATGGACCTGACGAGCCAATGATATCCAGTATCCTGAGACGGAAAAGTGGCAAAGGGCTATCGCATGACAACCTGAACTCAAAGCAAAGCCTAAAATGATGGAGTGCCTACTTCCTACAATGAAACAAAGGAAACACGACAGTGATTGCTAGAAAAAAAAAAAAAAACCACATCGTTCATACATACGTCACCTGGACGGCCTCTTCTGATTTGACAGTGCACGTGCATCCAATCATAAGATGAGTTACACATCGAAGTGAAAAGAGATACATTAGTATGTGTTACAGTACGTCTTGCGTGAGAGGCTCGTTAGAGCATTAACCTGATTAGGAATTGATACCCCTTTAAAAATTACAGCGAGGTCCAGATTTTAAGTTTACAGAAGGAGCTCAGCCAAGCCGGGAGTGGCTACTGGGAGTTATATGAGGCACTTCTTCCACTGACTGAAGAATCATATTCACACAAAGCGTGCTCAAGCAGGTGATCTCATCCACGTTACTACAAGCATATTTTTTTCTCCAACAGCAGAAAGTACCTCTAGACTCCTTTAAAATGTTCCACCTATTGCAAAACAGTGAAGATTCACACACACACACACACACACACACACACACACACACACACACACACACACACACACACACACACACACACAAACACACACAGTTTTTAGCCATTTCACCATAAGACAACAAAGTAAAAAAGTCAAATCAGTAAATTCTTGGTATAATGACATTATTTTGAAATGTCTTAACTTTCAACCTCCATTCCTTGCATATACTTCCTTGTATGTGCTATCTCTGAGCAAACAATCACTTCAGCAATTCAACATGGGGCATCTGCAGACATATAAAACAATAACAGAAGGTCTTTATCAAGACCATAAAGGAAGATATGAGTTTATTTTCAAGAATTCACATTTGAACAATGGGAATAGACAGATATATGCAAATAAAACACACCACCAGGTGAAGAACACACAGAAAAAATGTTAATAAGAAAGACCTGGATGGTGTACTATGAAGAAAAATCCCATGGCACAACTCTTACAAAGAACGATGCGTTTATATCACTTATAATCAGAGAGAAAGGCCGTTCCACAGCCAAAGATGTAAAGAAGACTCCAATCAATGGCACTCTATAGTTAATGAACTTTCTGACCTTTTGGAAAATGTACACTGCTTAACCGCTTTCTGTGTATTTAATAATTTAAACCAACGGAGAAAACAAATGCAAGGCTCAATGAAGATGAGAATATTTATCTGTCTGAGAGACAGTTGACATTTTATTGCGCTGACAAAAGATCATTACATAGTGATTCCTCACTGTGCATTTTAATAAAGAAGAGTAAAAGATTGCGACTGTGCGGCATTAGACCAATGGAAAAATCTATGCAGAAAATGAATCCCCTTGAGAGACTACCTCATGTAGCGTGGCACGTTATGATAGTGGTACCACCGCAGTTTGTTGTTGGTTGTACACTTTTTTCAGGATGTTGATTTGGGTTTTATCCCTAGATTTCCTGACTTACCTACCTGATTTCTACTCACCTCTCATCCTTTGTATCAACTGCAATTGTGAAAGCATTTTGCCAAATATCGTCTGATTTATTATACTTTCTATGACAATGGAATATGAGAAATGGAATATAATTTTGAAAGATGGTAGCCGGTATTTTTGTAGACTTTAACATGTATAAAAGGGAAGTTGATGTGTGGAACAACATTTCCATTATGAATCATTATTAATGCCCATTCAGTTTTAAATATACTCATGTAATGGACTAAACCTTATCCTGGCTTAAGTTGGGGATGTGCTATACAAGTTAATAGTAATCACTTGTCATCTACCATTTTAACATCACGTGCAACATAAGATACACATGAATTTCATATGGCTTCACATCAGCCATTGAAGAATCGGATTAATCTTTTGATTAATCTGTAGAAGGTGTGTCAATTTGCATATTCAGTGATGTCACAATCTAATTTGCCTATGCCCATCTCTTTTATCATAACCAGGTAAAGGGAGTGGTGTGCATGTGGGAGGAGCTGTGGTAACCACAAAAGAAAATGGCTGGCTAGCTGAGCTGCTGTTGGGAGCAATGGTCTCAGTGTCTACAGCAGTCTGGAAAAGTAGCTTGAATTGCTAATGGTCACTGTTAGGCACAGTGAGGCTCACTGGCCAACATCCCAACACTCAGTCAGACATTTTGAACATTTATTTTGGGTTGCCATGAAGCATTGCTCAGTCCCTGAGTACACTACCGTTCTGCTGCATTCTGTTATACACAACAGAAAAATATAGCATAATCAGTAAGCCAACACATGATTTATTTATTACAGTTATATTGCTGTACTCTTTACTTGGCAGCTCTTTACTATTTCTTTGCCTTGTGTCAGCTTTGAAATCATCTTGACCGTGGCCGTGACTACAGATCCAACCACAACATTTTTTCACCTCCTGAGTACTAGTATTTGTTAATTAGTGTTTTCGAAAATTTATCATAGGTAACACAGATGTATGGATATACAGCCTGATTTTCACACTAAAATTCGCTATCATTTTTTATTTAACACAAGTTAAATGAACAACAGCGCAACGAATGGAATCCACTTCCTTTTGCCGCTCACAATCAAAAAACGAGAAAAACATCCACAAAGCAATCTATGTTTACCATTTTAAGATAGATATGTTTCATCATGTGGTTAAATGTGTCAGAGAGGTATTGAGAGATAAGGGCAGGCGCGCATGCTAGTGCCTGATGCTAACTAAGGCCTGTGGTGAGGCCCGAGGCCCAGGACTGAGGTCGCTGGGTCACCTGTCCTTGCTTTACACAGACTGCACAGCCGCTGTGTGTGCTTTTAGGTAGGCCACGGGGTCCGTTTGTGGCTTTCTCCTCTGCAGATGGTTAGGCTTGTGCAAGAAGTCCTCTTTCCACCAACGGTTAACATACATATAGGTGATGGAGAAATATTATAACCGAAAAGATCATATATCATGATTAGAATATGACAGGCCTTTTTAACCAGGACAGTCCGCATATGACTGCAGACAGTAGTTCTGGATTGTTGTTGACTTTGATACGATCAGGTATTGAAAATAATATTTATTTACTTTGTTACACTCAGGTTATCAAACTGGTTAACAAACTGAATTATACTGCAATAAGTTTGACTTTAAAACATTGAGAAAATTTTGATGATAATGAATGGAGGTCACCTGAGGTGAAAAACCTTAGCAGGTTTTCTTATAAGGTACCTAGACAAGAAAACCGCAAAATTATTGTTTTTTTTTTGTTTACTCATTGTGCCATTTGTGGGGGAAAAACACTTTCTGAAAAAAGTTTGCCTTTTCATTCTTGATGTTGTAGTTACTACTTAATTATAAATATTGTCCATGACCTACCAGGCCAAAAAAAAAAAAAAAAAACAATACCAAAAACTAAGGCATCAACTGTCACAAAGTTACAGATGAATCTGTAAGGAAATGTAATTTATTTCAAGAATAATGGATTTTCATTTTATTTTTGTCATGAATTATGCATGTACAATGTGAAAACGAAAATTCAAATTGACAACTGAATTTTGGCTTTACCATAGCCAGCAAACTCCCAAAGAAAAAGCAATATTACAAAATGTTAACTGTTACAAAACATGTTTAGCCACTGAATTTTGAACTAATCTAAATTTTGCTCATGATCAGCTTCTATACCAAGGCAAGTCTGCTTTGATTCTAAAAAGCGTATTAAAACATTCAGATTCAAGGTCATTATTAGGACAGCTCAGTCAATATGAACCAATACTGCTGCTCTGCACTCATTTTACTATATAATACTGAATATGGCCAAGATCATTTGGGAGAATAATGTAAAATGTATTACAAATTGTGTTATCACTTATTATTGATACACTCTATAGCTAACATTAAACAAATGCCATTAACATACTCTTCCATATAACATAAAGAGCTTGGAACTCAGTTCTAGAATACAAAGCTTAATGTCTGATGTACTCTAGACAGTATGAAACCGAGACAACATCATCTGCATTTATAGCAGTATTTTGGTATATTAGAGAATGCGTTGAAGAAATCCAATCATACACAGATGACCCCATGATATCAGCCATATTGGTTTTTGATTTGGTGTATTTAAGATTACAAACAGCTGCCGTCTCCTTGATCAATTTTCATATGAACACATTTTGTAAATATTTATTCACTATGGCGAGATCAATATGAAACCATTTTTGAGAGCTCTCAGTTTGGTTGATACCCTGATTGTCTTGACCAAGAGTCTTTATCGATTCCCTTGATCATATCTGTCACTCTCAGTTACGTCAACAAACCTTCACAGACCTTTGCTTCCACATGCTTGATTAACCCCTATAGCCTGAACACTAAAGCGCAAATCTTAATTGAACAGTCTTACCTCAAACTAATCAACTTTCAAATATGAGACAACAGAATGTATTGATTCATTAATTATTAATGATTGTGTATGTATATAATGTATTATTTAGGGCATAAAATACTCATAGCCTTGAATAAATGTATTCTCTGCACTCTAAATAAAGACACCTCCACTACAGTGCTGTAACTGAAATCATTTCCCAGGTAGGCAAAGAAAAAAAAATGTGTCTCTTGTGGTTTTGAACTTTTTCGTCTTTCAGTTAGATACAGGTAAAGACGAATATACTTTTTCTCAGGTCAGACCCGCACATGCCCGGTGGCTGTCCGTTCTGGAATGGAGGGAGATTGGCATGGGGAGCGCGCTCAAACAGGCACTTGTGCGTGGCTACCGACATGGTCCGCCACAGCTCTCACCCACCGCGGCGTGGAGAGGGAGAAACGTGCCGGTTTGCTGCATAAGGCAAACTGACACGTGGCTCAATTCTGTGTTTGCAACCTTAAAACAGGTTATTAAAACAAAACAAAAAAAACTTTTAGCGTTTATTTTTGTGTTGCCTCCCCCCCTTTCCTCTCTCTCGCCAAGTCCCACAGATTGGTTAATCCCTGATTTGTGTGAAAGATTATTTGTACAACTGAGAGTTGTTTAAATAATGGAAAATTGGTATCGCAGAGTTGTTCTGCTCGAATTATTTGTATTCTATAATCCTGGAGGTAAGCACAGACAAACTACTGGAAAGCACTGAATTGGTCATCAGTGAAAAATCCAATTTGTTCATGAGAATCATAATAATAAAAAAAACATCGGCGCAAAGCTGTCCAATGAGACGCATCGAACTGCAGGGGAAATGGTGCATATTGTCTGTTTCATCATTCAAATTCAAATTCATACTTAATACGTTTAATTCCCCCTCTGTAACGAAGCCATTTCAGAACACACCACATGTGTGTTCCATTTAAATAGGATTATTATATTTATTGTACAGATGAAGCTTACAGCAAAGCCACAACAGTTTTTACTGAAAAACATTTTTCACGTCTGTCATATTTTTTAGTCTATTCTGAAAGCTCAACCTCAACTAGTCTAAGCCATCTTAACATTCAAGGATTTAGACTTGTATGTTTCTGAATTACTTTCTGTGATGGTATATATTAATACACTCAAACGTATAAATATTGCACTTAAACCTGTAGAAAATCTGCATTCTTTTATTCTAAAATGTGTGACGCAATTTTTCAAAAACAGGTGTAAAAATGATTTGCCCTCCTATACTCCTATAGTATTTCAAATAAAATCAAAGTTAAACTTACAAAACGGATTGTAGTTATTTAAGTTCATTTCAGTTTCTAGAAACTGTAAGGTAGCCTTCCATGACTTCCTGTTTCGCTGAAATGTATGAGGTAACATGCATTGGAAATCAGTCTTTTCAAACCATGGGGAAAGCAAAAGACCTCACACATCAATGAGACAAATGGTTAATCTTAACAAATGTTGTAGGGGATAGATTAATACAAAAAAGTAATAGCCAGATGAAATCATAGTGAACTTGCTAGTTAGCAACACCATTGGTATCTTTTGCAACAGAAGAGAGACAAATACAAAGAACAGAACCTCATACATTTACCTTTGGCAGGTGCTCTTACCCAGAGTTATACCACAGTTATACATATGACTCTCTCTTTACACACAGCTGTATATTTACTGGAGCAGTTCAGGTAAATTAGCTTGCTTAATGGTACAATGACAGTGGTTTACCTGGGAATTGAACCCGCAACCTCTGAGCTCCATGAAATAATTACCTCTACTATGTCCCTGGACAATTAGGCCAAAAACCTTTGTGCCTCTACCAGGAGGTCGAGACTTGGCCACACGTGGACCTCCAGCATGACATTGGCCCCAAACAATGAACAAAATCTTATGTTGCAGCTTGCACAAGAGCTTCTGCCATTGTTGTTAATATTTCTTTAATTAATTGGGTGATCACAATCAAGAAGAAGAAAAAGAATCAAACAGTTAACCTAACTGGTTTGGATAGCTAACATTAGCTATTTTAAAACAAATGTATTATTAGTATTTCGATTTTCTACAGTGCTGTAATGACAACTGAACTTTGGAATTTTTATTATATGATGAAAATTACATGTTCAAGAAAGCAAAGCAAAAGCACTCAAATATAAACCTATCAGTTAGGTTCATTTTTATCTTGTTCCTGGGCAGTCTGTTTATTTGACTACAGAGTCTTCGGTGTGGTCTTGCACACCACACTGTGAAAGCAGACCATAACGTTGTCTTAAGGTGTGCGCAGCCTGCATGCTCATACTGAAGCACTACAGATCTCTGCTGATCCTCCCTGATGGACACACACACAAACACTAACACACCCATACACACTCACACATGCACACTCACGCACACAGTGACTGACGCACACACAGTTACACACACAAACATCCTCTCCCACACCATGCTCTGTGAGACAGCGACACAAGTGCTAACAATCACCACACACACACAAAAACACACAAACACATGCACAGAAACTGCCTGACGCACACACAGTCAAACACACACACATGCTCTCCCACACAAACCATACTCTGTGAGAGACAGTGACACAAGTGCTAATAATCAACACACATACACACACACACAGACACACACACACACACAAACAAACACAAGCTCATGAATAGACAGCCACATGAGACCAACCACAGACAGCAGAGAAATCAATGGATGCCACCAGTTCTCATTCCATTTTCCTCAATAACACAAACCATTTGTACTTTCTTAAGTCTACAATACAAAAATCTGAAAACATAAGCCTATAACAACGGTACTGATTCATCAAAAATTACTTGCTCCTCCTTTACTGTAAACTCAATTTACTCCTGCTTTCTCTTCTAATGACGGAGCCTCTGGAAGCCATTTAGTTATCTTGAGGAAGAAGGTCCAATAATTCCTGCATTACAGTAAAGTCTTAGATGTTACTGGACGAAACTGCATAATGGAAACAATTAATATCAATACCAAGAATCTTCTTTTTTCACATAACTTTTTAAAATGAGTTCACCATCTGCCTTGCAAAAAGGACAAAATGTTGTGTTGATATCACAGCCATTTAATTTGGCATTCAAAACCAGTCTGTAGATGGTGTCCAAACTGCTCTCTGCATCTTGACTGAACGGTCTGAAAGGGTTGAATCATGGGGAATTTTCCTCTATAGGCCTTTCGGTGAGAAAACAGGAAGAGCAGGTCTTGGATCGCGGCCGAGGAGATAGCCGAGATAGTGTACAAGATTTGATTCAGAGATAAGGAAGCTTGCTTGTTGGGAGACTCCGTCGGCCTCCGGGCAGTAGCGTTTTGCTCAGAAGCCTTTCCTTCACGATTAGCAGGATGTGAATGGACACGGTTTTCCGAAAACTGCGGGAACGCATAATTAGGCCCAATTCATTGACATCGCTATACTAGTGTTCTTGGGCAGATTTTGAGGGCTATCATCCCACCGACTGCAGATCATAGAAAGGGGGGGGGGGTGGGGGTGGAGTTTGACCCCACCCCCGGCGGAGCTTTCTCTAGCATTTGGAAGTAAGCGATAATGATCGAAACGGTCCCTACTAGAATTCGGGCCCCGTTGCAAATAATGTAAGGCCTCGAGGAGCGGGAGAGATAACGGCACATCGGAATGATGATCTCTATCGATCGGCAACCTTGGTGCCGCCGAGCCCCGGCATTCGTCACTGCTCTCCTAAAGCCCAATACCTGATCTTCAGGCGGCTCTGATAAACTTCCAAGAATGAGCTCGATTCCTTAAATTGATGACGTGTTCCTTCACAGGCCACACTATATTGTCCGCATTCATTGATTTTCCAAAACAGCTCTTTTCTTCTGAGCCAACAGCACACAATAAAAAGCAGCCTCATTCGGCTTCCAACATATAGGTGTTACATTTGATGGGCAACCCCCCCAAGCTCCCCATCACTGTATTGGAGATACTATCCTTGTATCCAATAAATGCACAATCTCCTCTGTGTATAGATATGAGGAAGTCTCCAGCACAGACCAAAGATCACTCTAGACGGATTCTTGATGGAGAATATCATATGGCATTGGACACATAAAACCAGCCAGTTAGTTATTTACACCCAGGCTGAGTATGACGCAAAAAAAAACAGCATGGCTGATGGGATCTGTAGTCCACATATGGGGGCATGTTGAGGCCTAAGAAGCTTGCTGTGGACTCCATTTCCAGTGAGCACCCTTACGAGGTGACATTCCGACCTCTTGACCGCTGATCTCATCTCTGGCCTGCCCGCAGCCTAAGAATGTCAAGTTTATCTGGAACGTTCTCTCTGGAATAAAAAAAAACCTGGTTCCCTCCGGGTGGATAACGGATAGGACTCACCCGCTGCTTGAGCGAGCACATAAACCAAAAGGCGCAGATTCTAGGTCCTCTGAGCCTTCTGTCCGTCCCATGTCAGAACAGACTCACAAATCTCAAATGCCTCACATAGGGCTACCATTGTAATACAGAGAGATTGGTTCGGTCCCCAACGGGGTATCAGATTGTCCCCCCCAACCCCACGGTGCTCCTATCACAGACAGCCAATTATAAGAATTTTTCCTCCCTTTCCACAGCACTCCCTGCCAATTTGTCCCATTAAAGTTCAAAGGTATTTTCTTTCTGGAACTGGCGCATTTGTAATAATGCGTGTTGCTTTGGGACTTTTAAAGTGCCTGAGTTATTTAAAGAGCACATTGATAAATATACTCTGAATGTGCAGTGTTTGACATTTCAGATTCTACTTGAAGCAACTTTTTACTTATTATTCAATCCCCATAGCAATATACTACCATAATCATAAATGAAAAAAAGGTCTTGTCAGGGGACTACAGAAGAAAATCTATTGTTACATTACAAGCGGATATTTCTTAACTGGAGCAATTTACTCACAATTCCAATTTACACAGATATATATTCATATTCCTTTTCCATAGATACTGCGGGAGTGTTCTACCTGGAAACCGAACCTGCAATCTCGGGATTACAAGCTCAGCACCATTATCGTTATGCTATACTACCTCACTACTCTGCCTTGAAACTGGTTTCCAAAAAATGTCAAGATTAGGTGACACAATGATGTGTATATCTCCGCACAATCACTTTTATTCATGTTCAAATTATTTTCACTTAGAAAAAGAGATATTGTCCGCTCATACTGTTTTGTATTATGGCTCGGCTGTTTATGCTACCTAGTGCAAACTGCTAGCAAAGCACATCAGCATACTGGCCTACATTCAGCTTTTGTAGCTAATATGAGCCCTTTCATAAAATCTATCATACAGCAAGCTGACAAAACATCATATCTCTGGCCCTGCTGTTGCCCTGGCTGTATGGGGTGTGGCTCTGGTGACAGCTCACATTTGGGACAGACCCAGAAGGAAAGGGAGCAGACCAATCACAGGCACAGGAGGAAAGGGAGCAGACCAATCACAGGCACAGGAGGAAAGGGAGCAGGCCAATCACAGCATTTGCCACTCCCTTCTTCACAGAATTCTGGTAAGTTTAGCAATCACCAAGTCATTTTGCATCTTAGTAAAAAAAATGTTTGAAAGTGTAACAGGAAAATTCGGTTTTTATTTGTTCATATGCTTTCTTTTCTCAACATTTATGGACACATGATTTATAAAATATATATACATATATAAAGAATATATAATATATATAAATCATGTGTATATATAAAAATCTCCTGTTTACTTCTACAAAATTATGTTTGTTGTTACAAGAGGGAGAGCTTGAAAGATGCAAGTCAAACTAACATTTCTGTCAGAAATCTGGGGAATTGCAAATCTTGTTCCTCAGGCGACATACTTAGGAAATTTAATTACATCTGAATTTGTTAACTGACGTACGGTATATGAAGTTTATTAAGTTTCTAAGTTTTCTTTCCTGCCCTGTTAGAGGTCATTGCCACAGATTCCAGCACAAGGCCAGCTGTTAACATCATCACAGTAGCAGATGCCACAGTGCTTGTGAATTTGCTAATTTCGTTATTTTGTGTGTGTATGCTAATTATAGCTCTATGAATGAAAGTCAGCTTTAAAACTGAAAAAAAAACATAAAAAATGGAATGAGACCAAATGACGATGATTATTCGATGATTATGCTACATTCATTTGCATCATTTCACACACGCTTTGACTGTCTGTTGTGTCTCTTATGGAATGCTGCTGTTTTTCTCGAATTCTGTTTTTTACCCTAGTTATGTTGGCAGAGGTGAAATCACACGTACGAAAATCAGCATTTGAGTGCAGTTCTGCAAAAATGAGATAATTTCTGCTATGTTTATATCTGCTTTTTTGAGGTAATCAAGGGTTTAGTGTTAAGTAATTAGCGACATCAACACTTCAATGGATGATGTTTCCTTGAAAGCCCAGGAATGCACTCCACCCAGGTTTGGCGTTCAGAGTGACCATGTGATGCACTGAACAGCTGCGGTACTTTTTTCCGAAATACAATAGCACCTCAACCTGTAGGGGTGAATACCTTTTAGGGATGACGAACATCCTCTCAGATCCTTGAGATCCATCACTCATCCTAATATGATTGAGAATATTAACATACTCATATCAATATAAACATGCATACTATCACTGGATTTGCAGTCAGCCTCATAGTAGGGCACTTGTACTCATCATCCATTACATTATAGTAATTTAGGTGACATTCTTATTCAAAGCGACTTATAGTTGATTAGGCTAACCTGGGGCCAATCCCCCTGAGAGCAATGTGGTGTTAAGGGTCTTACTCAAGGGCCCAACAGCAACGGTGTTCTTGCTGTGGCTAGACGGGGGCTTGAACCACCAACTTCAGGGATCCCAGTCATATACCTTAGCCACTAGACTACAGGCTGCCCTTACAGGCTATAGGCTGCTCCTTTCAAATATAAATATTATATACATCAGCTTGATTAAATACATCAACACAGGCTACAGGTTACACATCCTAGTGACTTTCTCATAGCTGATAAATAAAGCTTCTTGTATTGAGGTAATGCCTGGTGGTTTGGCAATGATACCACCATTCTACTATAATGCTTCACTTCCCGCTGCATGTGTTTGGGAGTATCTCTTTGAGATGGGTCGCTGTCAGTCCGTCTAGGGCATTCCCCACGATAGTGTCTGGCTCCAAATTCCCATTGATCCCCACTGTAATGCCTCAATGTATCAGGGGCCTACCTGATTAGGCAGAAATTAAACAAACGCACTGTGCTCATTCTGTTTGCAAATAAGAAGCTCACAGAGGCAGATCATTAACTCGATATCAGCTAGCTAACTTTGCTAACGCTAACAAGCTAGCTGTCTAAGCTGTGTATTCATTTTCCCATTTAGAAGTTGCATTGTCTGTAATAGTTAACTAATCAAAATACCTTCTTTTTCTGGTTCAAAACAGATATCATATTTATGAATTACATAATGTTATCTAAATAGCTACCTAGTTAGTGGAGTAGACTCACTGAATAACTAACATACAAGATGTAACTTTGCTGCAGCTACCCATCTATTGCTAAAGAGCTAATTTTAACTAGCTAGTCTACTGAGATATCGTCATAGTAACAGTCAAGTTATGTCTTGTATGTTAACTAGCTAGATAGCCAACTGCTTGTTTTAACTTGCTAGCTAACTTTACTAATGATAGCTATCTCATGCCAGTAGTTAGTCAGCTAGGCTTCTAATAAAAATAAATAACATTAATAAATATTATTCAGGATTGATATGTGAATTTTCCGTGACATTACTATCTAAGGTAATGCATGCAACCAAGATATCATATCCACTGTACACTTATGTCAGTGTGTAAATGACAAAATATAGGCCTCATGGTTATCATGACAAATGCCATTTTAATTTGAAGGATTTTTACACAATAATTTTATATCTTAAATACCATACACTGCAATTAGTCAATAATGGTGACATTGTCAAAAACTCTGAAGACCGTAATTTCACTTTTGACACCCCATTTTAGTTCCATAGACAATCTATACAAAACCAGCCATGACAATAGTTTCACATTCTAATAGTTAGCTAGCTAATACTGTTTGAAAAACAAGAATGTAATAAACATGCTGGTATGCTAATGATGTGCTGCACCTCATCCAGGACAGTGCTGCTACAAAGTTCAGAGCTACGGGCGACACACAATTTCCACTTCTTGACAAACCATGGTGACTTTTGCCAGAACCTAGTAGGAGAATCCCAGTTTACACGCAGCATTTGACACTTCACCTCCACTGCCAAGACCCTGGGCCTTGCTGGTGGAGGGCTGCAGCCAGCACTTCTCAGGTTTCCGGCCCTCAATACCACTTTGCGGAAGCACTTAGTTAGCTAATCAGTTTGCAAATATCATTAAGCATAAGTTTGCTGTTATTCAGGAGATGTTATCTAGCCAGATACAAAATGGTTTTCTATGCCCCAAAGCAGGAACTACAAATATTCACAAGCACAGGAAGTGATTTATGACCATCTACCATACAGTTTGAGGCTCAATGTCAGCAGTGGCTTGCAGAGATGAAGAATACAGTGGCAAAGCTCTCCTAGGCTTGACCTGATTTTTATACACTCCTTTTAATTCATTCCTCAAAACATGAATTCATAAAATCAAATTCAAAACCCACTGTGGCAAATCAGATATAAAACGGAAGCACTTAATTCAATTTTGTTTGGTGCCATGACCGCTGACTGGAGGTCTGTGAGACTGAGTAAAATTCCCGCAGGACGAATCCCGTGCACCACTTTCACCTGCCTACGGCAGGCTCTCCAAACCCTCATCATCAATGCGATCTGCCATTTGTGTTTTGATAATCTGCCCTAATACAAGTTTGGCAAGGTTGGCTAAGTAGCTATATCCCGAGATCTGGCTCTTGCAGTCTGTCCATCTAGTAATCCCTCACTATAATAAGCTAAATAAATCCCCGCCTCTCCATCAAAGCTGGTGTGAGGTTAGTGTTCCAAGCGCAACGGCTACCTTGCATCACCTTGGTACGCATATAAAACCTTGGTAGCAGAATACTGCCATGAAAGATACAATATGAGTGCAATGAATTTATATGATGTAAAGCTAACCAATATGCATTACACTGCTGTCTCTATTACACAGGCTCTATTAAATACACAATATTTTCTCCCTCTACAGAACTGTATTTTTATTTTTACGCTTCTTTGGCATAAGCCGTTTTTTCAGGAGTTATTATGCAAGCCAATCACCATAATTCCTTATTCCACGGCATCAAAACAATAACAATCGATATGCTTGTGCTTGGCCTGCTTTTGCCCAAATGGTTTATTACATCAGTAGGTGGGTCGAGATACAAAGACCTAAGCCCAGGCATACTTGAAGGTGGCGTTACCCTCTCAAACAGTTTATGTATAATCCCACTTAAATACAATGCTGTAATCTGATTAACAAGACACCCAAAAACAAAAACCCAAGGCCTCCATTTTTGAGAGTTCACAGTTCTACAACAACTACAAATTATCTTCCAAAAAATACCATAGAATTACTTGTTACATTGGACAGTGTAACCTATCCATATGTCTTTATCTTTGACTTACAAATAAACACCAGTGAAGCATTTCCTGTACAAATGAAGCATTTCCTGTCAAAATGAAGCAAATGACTTCATTCTGGTAATTGCTGAACTCACCAAAATGTGTCTGTGATGAAAAAAATAATTATTGTGAACCAATATTAAGGACGAAAGCTGCTTGAACCCAGCTCTAAATATTGCTGTTTATTTGTTGGTATGTGTTGCACTGTGTGCAATCTATATGCCTCAGTTGATCATGGATGATAGGGCCTATCAAATGCACTGACGATTTTAACGCATTAACATTAGATTTCAGACATTACGGGGTTAATGAGTGAGAGGGCTCATTCTGCCACTGGTGAGGCACTGGGGTGGGGCTTGTTTAATGAAGCGTTTAATTCCAACTTCCACAAGGCAGAAATTAAAAGGAAACGAAAAAAAGCACACAGGTATGTTTGAAACGTAATTGCGGAGGATCTTCTCCCAGCAGAGATGACAGATGGGGGAGTTAAAGGGATTAGGAGATTACGCTCACCCTTTAACTCGCGGCCTCCCAGCTGTACACACACACACAAACACACACACACACGGCATGTTACACCTCATTTAGACCTCACAATAATGTCACTGTGGTTCCACCACCATCCTATTCTTGTGTAATCTTGTGCGGGTGGCAGTAAGTGTTCAAAACACACATGGTTGCCCTTTTCGTATGTTATGTGTAGACCTGTACCCAGCTGCGACACAGAATAACTTGCTGGCGTTTTCCAAATTACATCTCATGCTTAATTAATCTCCAGCATGCATAGAGTCCGCTAACCTCCGCTGTTAGCGGACCATTGCTTGTTCAGAGGTTTGTGTAACATCAGAACACAAGGTAGGCCGCAGCATTTCGCCCAGTGAAACGCAGCTTTATAACTAGTAGATCGAGACACCAGACACTGGGGGATGGGGGCATGTGATACCGTAGCGTTTGCTGTAGCCGCAGGGGATGCAAGTGAAAAAACACGCCTGGAGATTCAACAGGCAAAAGCTGCAAGGCCCTGCAAAATAACTATCACTCTTCTGACTGCTCATTTAGGGAGACCACCAGCACAGATCAAGGATGAATGATTGGGACCAAGGCAAAACAGTCAAATTTTCATTTTCAGTGTTCCCTATCTCTGCTTATCGGCCATCTCCTATGAAAACGGTGCAGTGGGTCAGTGAGTTGCAGTGAGTTTCAGTAGGTCAGTTTTGAGAGACCAGTGCCATACTCTGGATCAAAACTATAAAACGGAGAAACATCATAAATGGTATTATTAACAATATTTGCATATAGGAGTTCTCTAGGTACAACAGCAGTTATGACAGAATGTGATAGAATCTATTGGTTTTGGTCAATAAAGATATATAACTCATTTAGCTTCATTTCATCCATTTGGTTCACCCATTTAGGTCCCTAATTAAGTCTTCCCAAAGGTAAAAGTTTTGGATCCCATAATGCTCGGTTCGTCTGAAGATCCTACGCAGTGCTGTACCAGCTGTAAGCAGGAGAAAGGGGGGAGGGATTAATGTGCCCACCGCATCAGTTCAAAGCGAAAGATTATCGTCTGCCATCAAAGCATATTGCCCGACTCATTCAGGAAGGGAACAAAGGAGAACTTGGAAGGCTGGGTAGGGTCCAGGATTATTCTGAGAAAGTTCTGAGGAGGACAACAAAGCTGTGCTGGGGGAGGTTCACATCCGGGTTTCCCTGTGGATTCTCCGGACCTCCCCCGCAACACGGTTCGGGATCATCCACCTTAGTCCGTTAAGGTGTAAAGCGTGCCGTGTGAATTTTGGCAGACAGAAAAAGGGAAAACAGTTATCAGCTTAGGGAAACAAGAATCAAAAGGATGGCAAACAAGGGTGTAAGAATATCTGTTGAATTGCGCATGACTACTTTTACACATGTTTTTATTCACAAAACAGCTTCCCCTATGTTACTCTCCCAAGCAGTGGCTCTCGCAAGTAACCATACAGTGTGTGTCTATTTTTCCAACCTATCCACTATAGTCCCACTGCTTGTTTGTCCCTTTTTGGATATGTGTGGTGTATCCCTGGCTAACCATTTTCTAAGCAATTTCTTTTCACTCTTGAGCTGTAAGAGTGATGAAAGTACCTTCTACCTGAGAGGAACTGTGAAGTCCTCTGTATGTGAGGGCTGAAACAAACCAAAGAGAGGTGCAATAAACGATCCAATCACGGCCAATCTGGTCAATGTAAGGGTTGTTTTCATGTGGACGTGATGAAAAAGAACACCTTCAAAACAAGCCATCCAACCACCGCCTCGGCCGGCTTTGACAAAATACAGCTGGTTGAGCGCTACGGTTTCCTGCCCCGAGGGATTTTCAAACCTATACGGTGGAGTGTATGTCTGAGAGGAGCAATTATGATATTACCAACAAACTAATCATTTGACTAGACTCAAAGGCGTATATTTAGCACGTATTATGAGGATGGAGAAAGTTGTATTTATGGCATAATATGTAGCTCTTATATGCCGGTCTTAGACCTATACAATTACCTCAGCTCATGTTCTTTTACATAAATATGGTCATTATCATAATAACAATTTAAATAAAATTTAGACAAATTGTGTTTCAATGTGTCATGTTCATATGTTATTAAAAGTCATTAAAACAGTTCAATTACGTGGCGATAAAGAACGATGGAGATCATAGTATCTGCTGTGAATAGGGGTTCGACAGAATGGCTAAGCAGTGTGCGCTTCCTGTCCCAGCGCTCCAACCCTCCCTGACCACGAAAGTAACCCCAACTGCATGCTTTGTCTAAACAGTGTCTCCACTGTGAAATGACACCACCCAGCTTCAGGAACGTTCTTTTCTCTTCTAACAAACAGTCACTTACTACTTGTGACAAATCTTAGGTACTCAGAACATTGGAGGGAGGGAGGAGACGAGGTGAGATGACAGTGGTGGAAAAGAGGATAATTTTTTCGAGCATAGGGATTCCCTCCTCTGTGGGCGAGACTCCAAGAGTAGGTGGAACTTCCTGTGTGCATGGGAAGTAGGCCATAGAGCCCTGAGATTCTCAGCTTAACTTGGTCTGGGGCCATATCAACTCAACATGGGCAAAATACAGAATTTGCAAGTTTATTATATGTTCCTCATTTCCAAAAACAATATATAGCCAGTGCCAAGATCACCATCCATGTGTTTTGCCTACAAATGCAGCTTGATAACCCATTACCTCCAAAACATATATTCTCTGGCCTTCTTTGTTGATAATTACTGTAATAAAACTGCATAGCTCACAGACCAGGATCCACAGATCAAAACTTAAATTATTAAACCAAATTGTGCTGTAGGCAGACAAGCGCATCTTATTCGGCAAGGTCAGTTTTCAAAAATAGCCATCAGAATGCAAGAACGCAGTGCACATGACAGACCAATAAAACAGTGGCTTAAAAAAATTCAGAAATCTCCATTTTAGTGACATTTTCATCTTCCACAAGCACTGTCAAGGCTACCTTGGAATATGGAAGTATGGGGTGACGGGGCATAAAAGACTACCTCCCTAGCCAACCAAATCCCCTGGAAACAGAGGGAACCAATCAAACTGCAGGGGCGTATCCAAAAAAATCACACCTTCCAGGCACTCCATTTGAGAACCTGGGGCGCAGACGACCGTGAACGCGTCTCGGCTGCGCAGGCACTGATGATGGAGATCTGACATCTTAAAACAACAGGGGGGAGAAAAAAAAGGAAAAAAGAAAGGGAAAAAGTTTTCGATTTAAAGCACCTATCTAAGATCCAAGAGCCCTGAAAATAGGATTGGATTACTGTCCGGGTAGATTTACTCTTGTAGTTCTTCAACACTGCATCATCTGACGGCCCAGATTCTCGATCAATGGGGATATTTACAGTGCTGCTTCTAGAAAACCTTCAGAGCATGGAGAACATTAAATAAACTGTAGACTGATGGCCCTAACGCTGCCTTTTGCCTGTCTACCTGCTTTTTTTTTTTTTTTTTTTAGGAAGGGGGGTGGGAGGTGGGGTGGGACTAAGCGGCCCACTGTCACACAGCAAGCTTAACAAGCGCTTACAGAGTTAACGTTCAGAAAAGAGAACCCAGCAAGTCCTTAGAGAACCCAGAACACCGGTCCACCACATGATGTATCAAGCCAGAGGCAAAATTCTGATTATTAAAATTCTGAGCCTTGTCAATTTCCAGTTAACGGCCAAAAGAGGCTACATGCGGTTTCAGACCTGCAGCCTAATCTTAAATACTGCCTCTGTGAAGCTCACACTATGTGGTTATCACTGAAACTAGAGGTGCAGATTCAGTTCTGTGGTCATTTTTGAAGATGTCGTTGTATGGTTTTTTAGCAACCATTCTGTTAAGTTTCCATCTGTCTCAATTGGGGAGCTTTGACCCATACCCTATTTCACTCTTTACTGATGCAGTTTTTATTTTTAATATATGCCATTATGATTTCCTACACTATTTATTTACCTGCTTCTTCACTAAGACACCAACAATTTTGGCACAATTTTCAAATTTCACAACTTTCAGATCTCTCCTGTTCCTTTGGATACTCAAATAGTAAAGGGCTGATTTTTAACATCTTTTATAGCAGAAATATTTTGCAGTTGGTTTGACATTAAAATGAAATGCATGTGTATATCCCTTTTTTAATTACAATTTAGTTTTTTCATCTCAAAATATTTCCATCTTCTGTTTACCACATTTATGTCCCTCCATTAGACAGCCACAAAATGATACCATCCATTTAAAAAAATAATGTGACATTAGGCAACAATGCAATTTTTTACATATTATTTTGACATGCATTTCAGAGATATACAAGAATACAAAGTATTCATATTTCTAAGGTTTAACTTTACATTTCTTTGGGGGTAGCCTTATCACTGCCTTTCTATCACTTAAAAATGTGTGATACCACAATGTTAGTTTTAGAAGGGGGTCAAAGGCTTCTATTGTTTTCAAACCTCATTTGAGTCACTGAAACCTGTGTGTTTTTATGCTCTGCACTGTGAATGCAAGATGCACTTTGTTTCACATCTGCTAAGGGGGGCATTCGCTGAAAATATTTATAGGCCTACCTCTGTCTCGGCTACAGTCCCTATCACCACCCAAAGTGAACTACATTTTTGTTTAACGAAATGCCATACCTCATCAGAACAGCGAAAGGTGAAAGAACCCAGCAGCTTCCTGGACACTGTAAAGCTATAGTTAATAGCTAAATTCTCCGTTTTAGCAGTAAGCTAGAATACATTAGCAGGCTGACTGTGACCCAGGACACTGTATGTCCGGTAGTGATTACCTACTGCTGGGAGGTTGTGTTTTGCCAAGAGTCTCAATCCCCTGCCATGACAGGGTTCTGAAAACGCAGAGTAGCACTGGCACACTGTGAGTAACATTCCAAAGTAATACAATGATAGGTATGGTGTTGGTGAAGTTTCATTTCCATGACAAGGGGGAATTGATCCTTAATCCAATATATACAACCAAATATAAATTGACGTAGGCTAAATTAGCGACGGCTCCTCAACTCTCACAATAGCCAACACAGTTAAAGCTAACTGCATCCAGTGGTAGACAGGGTCTGTATTGTAGTGGTTGATGAACAAGATTAACCATTACTTTGCAGTTTTAAATTACTGTCAGACCTCCGAGCAAAGTACAAGAATATGAATTGAATTCATCCCTTCCTTTCTTATAAAGATACAGTTGTATGAGCAGACATACTGTAAAGCTGCACGTTGGGACACAGCGCTATAAGCACGGCGCCTTATTCTGGATGAAACATTAAACAAAGATCCTGACTCTGCAGTCATTAAAGATCCCATGGTGCTTAACAGAAATTACGTTTCCGTGGTCACCTAATCACCCCCTACAGTCTAATCAGGCATTTCCTAGCCGCTGTGAAAAAGACGCAGTGCAGAAAAAGGTGTCTGGGGAAAGAGAGAGGCCACCGGAGTTCCGCCCCCTGGGTAGAGCGGGGGCATGGACCTCTGTTAGAGAAATGGACAACAAGGCTGCGTCCCCAGCAAAGCAAAGTACTGGTATCTGAAGCCATTCAGAGAAGCCTGACTGCTACAGTACACATTCTGCAAAACTACATGTTATAAAAATTGTCACAAAATATTACATTGAAAAAGAAATTCAATTAGAATACTTAATTCTGTGTACAAAAGAAATAATAGTAATAATAACAATAATAATAATTTTGCCGTCAATATTAGCTACAATTGTTATTGGGAATATTCAATAAACTTTCCTCTTCATTAAAAAAACCCCCGGTGGAATCAGTAGTGTATGGCATCACTAACATACGACTTAAGTCAGGTGGTTGAATCATGGCGGAAGCTGAAATCGGTCCAGTCTGAACATTACTGAAACCCGCTAACTTTTCTACCGCATCAGACAGTCTGGCTGAAGAGAGATCAGTGCTCGCAAACCCCTGTTAGCTAATACCGCGCAATAATTACTCTTATCCTGAATACTGGTGGTGATGTCACCTTTTTACTGTGAAAGACTCGCAGGCACAGCGAATGCCACTTCACTTTATTAAATATTGAGCAGGTGGCTTCACCGCGCTGTGCTTGCTGCATATTTAACCACCATTTCTTTTCATATGCTGATAATATGCAGTTCATTCAAAGACATTTCTCAGAGATTAAGTAAAACGTGGACTAGCACTCAAGTCACATATATTAAAAATTCGGTACACTATACATCTTCAATTAGTGAATACCCACGCAGCTGGAATCCTAGTCTAACTATAATAGAAAATTTAATCGGCGTATTTTTTTCAAAACCTATTATATATGAACGTTCATTAATCATAAACTAAGTCTATTCCTGGGGGCACTGTAAAGTCGTACACTATAAAATATGTGTTTTCCGTGCACGAGGTACATTCACCTCTGACACAAAATAAATATGAATAAATAATGTATTCGTAATTAGGCAGTAATATATATTATCCATACTGATATGTGTAAATAAGTCACAAATAAATTAAACAAATTTATGTACAAGAGTAAGCTTCACAGAGGAGTTGGAATAAACCGCTGTAAGAAAAGCAGACGGGCTGCGTATGTCTGCTTAGCTGCTGCTAACGCTAGCGCAGATATTGCATGAATGTCAGTAAATTTACTAAGAGCAATGCGCATTTTGATGTCATCCTTTCACCTGGCTGAAGAAGCAAACTCAGACTTTGCAGCCAATGTATTTTGGATACATCGTTGCAAGCAAACATCTGTTGCTTCACAAACTTTCTTAAAGAAATCAAATGTATACGAGTTAATCTCTAGCAGCAACAATCATATGAGCTGCTTGTTGAGACAGGCGGCTACGGTCAATACCTTGCTTGTCCCTTTCTGCAGCACCGCTTTAAGCGTTTCGGCAATTCTTCCGCACAGGTGTTGCGGGGCGACATCAGCCATTTTGGCAGGGCAGCGCACAGTTGAACGTCACAGCGAGCGCCTCTGTGGTGACGCGTTTTGTCAGCTAAAGTGAGTTGAGCATGAAGTTTGAAAATAGCGCTGTGGATAACCGTATTGTTATCAAGTACCTCCAAAAATGCGTCTGGTGTATGTGTGACAAAATACAGTAAATGAATTGGGTTTAGAGAATGGAACCGCTGACATTTGACTGTGGTCATTGCACAAATAACTCCAAAGCAGCACGTGTTTGCTAAAAATTGCAATCTAACTAAATTCATTTTTATAGAAATACATCAGATAGAGGCAAATGAATAACTTTTTATTTTTTTTTAAATGTAACCATAACAGACAGAGCTAAGAGCCTTCTGTGATGAAACTTATGAAAATATAGTATTTAACATTCTAAAGTTCATCTATGACAAGATGATATTGCATAGCAGACATATATGAACAAACTGAAAAAAGAATGAAATAAAAATATTAATTCAGTATTCAGAATATGAAATTGGTCGAGAAACTAAACGCTAACTGGTTCCAACATAATCTTATTGTCGGTTTCATTCCCTCCCATAGCACATTTAAGGTCTTACTAATTACCCATTTGAGCTTTCATAAAGGTCAAAACTCATGGCGCATTCGTGAAATAGAGCGTTACCTTTAGTCACTGTGCCGTGTTTATTTCAAAACTATGTGGAGTCAGTTTCACACAAGCAGAAAGCGGTAGTTAGAAGCTGAAACAATCACATTCCTGCCAATACATTTCTGCTATACAATGCCCCAGACAGAAATCACACAAATTTGCGTTATCAAATAAATGATTCACCAATTATTCAATATAATACAGTGTTTTTATCGCTATGCCACGAGTTTGAGCTGCTCTGATAGAGCCATTTAACTGTGTTGTGTGTTACGTAGTGAGTGTGTATGTGTGCGTTGCTTTGAATCCCCGGTTAACCTCATGTTCTGCTGGCTGGTGCAACATAATTGAAATCACTTGAGGTAAAACTGTTTGCCTTAACAGAGTGCTTTTATGAAGGTTCAACTACAGCCTATTGAATTATATTATAAAATGGCATAAAATTGGTCTGCCCCTAGACTGAAACAAAAGTCTTTATATTTCTATGGCCACACTAGAGAAATTAAGATTTTCATTTGGTAATTGCTGGTAATGAGTATAAGAATCCATGGAATGCCATGTTTATAAATACGTAAAAAAAAACAGATACTGGGAGATGTGAAATGTAAGACAGCGGATAGGTATTCATTTGGCAAGAATTACATTTAATGAGCAACTGCAAGAAAACTGAAGTGACAGTAAGGGAGACAGCGAGGAACATTTAAAATAAGAGTTTCGGGTTCTAAAATTAGAACTCGTCCAGTGCTTCTAACATCACCGATACATATTTTTAAATCTTATCTTAATTGGCCTCTGAAACAAGTCTGTCTCGAATTTTAGCCACAGGCCAAGGTCACCGGTTGAAGTTGGTGGTCGTCTCGGTCTATAAAATGAATCCGTTTGAGTCTCGGCGCCAAAAAATGTTTTAGTATTGTTAACAGGAAGTGTATTTACATACAGGGAAGGCGTCTGCCTCGACGTTTGTCATATTCTGTTGACCTGGCTGCATAGTTAGTGGTCAGTCTCAAACGCAGGTCTTAGTTCAAGAAAAGGAGCTGTCTAGTCTCCATTCGGGGTATGTAGACTTAATTACCTCTGGTTGTTTGGCCAGACCTTTAACACTGATTTGAATGTAGGTGACCCCTCCCTCCCCTGTCAGTCATCACCGGGGAATATTATATCAGTCGCCAGTAGCTGATGTACTGATTGTTTAATTCATTTTGCAATAGGTGTCGCTTTGTGCGCCCACCAATATATTACTGTTTATATGATTATATAATTTCTTTTAGCCTTGGGGCCCTGATTGGATCAAGAAATTATCATGCCTGAATGCAGTCATAGACATCAGCTGCTTTGCACGGTCACTTAGACAGAAGACAAGAGCCAAGTATTGTAAGAGGCCTGTATTATGTCTGACGCGTTTAATTTGATTTCGTCTTGGTGTATACAGCAGGACTGAAAAAGCAGGGATAACGTAATTATATTTGTCTTCTGGAACGTGTTCAGCGGTCTTTATTTATTTATTTTTTTGACTGATATAGAATTCCGTTTCATGTGTTGGCTAATTGCGAGCAGTTTTATCCGTTATTTTTAATTCAAAATTTGATTTCAATTTAAGTTTAGAAGTCATTTAATATTATAATAAGGAATTAAAAAGGGCGTCTATATAAGAATTAGGATGGGGGCGGAGTCAAGAACGAAAACACAACAGGGCACCGTTGTGTCCTAAAATAAATCCTCGCCGAAAAGAAGGTCGCCTGAATTAACCTTTCTTTTATTTTACTTCCCTGCTCCAAGTTATTTGCGTCCCCCTTTTTAACATTAGTTGTTTTACTTTGAGGATTTAACCTGCGCATTACAAAGACGTCAGGTTCTTGCTTGCGTTGAAATGCGTGGGATTGTGGGCATGAGCGCTGGATTAGCCCTGTTGTGCGTGATTCTCCTGATTTATGAGCCTCCAGGCGTCTAATAAGTTATCCCACAATGCCACTGAAACCAAAGTGTCTAGATGGCCCCCTGCAATTTCACTTATGCTATCATCGCCTCTTTGTTTATGGTATCGCAGTTTCAAATGAAATGTTTCAGTTATTTAAGTTACACATCCGTGGGCACATTATACGAACCATCTGAATTATAGCGTCCCAGCTATGGTGTCGTGTGAATAGCGTTTGAACCAGCTAACAGTACCAATGACAGTTACTCAATTACTTGATGAAGTACAGCTGTTGGGTAGGGATAAAACTGCCTGCAGTGCTGTTAGATCAAGGTTTGAATATTTTTATGACAGGAAGTGCCTGGTAATGGGCAATAAATTGAAACAGGGTCAGCCTTCATACTCAGTCACGATATGACGTCAAAGAATTGGGTGAGGTCACATGGTTTTCGTCACTGAGCGCTAACACAGGGCGTTTCACTAGCCAGTTACAGCCACCTGTTGTACATTCAACATGTGGGATCTGCAAGTACAACAACAAAACTATGAAGTAGTTTCTGATAGCAGGACAACAACAGCAAATGTATAGTTAGTATAATTATCTGTATGCTGCAATGTTTTAGCTGAAAAGGCTGCAGGAATGGGATTGAGTAACTACAGTAATAAAAGCTTGTACAAAACAACACATATTCATGGAATATATGTGCCTTTTACATTTAAAAGAAAGAATTGTAAGATTTATGGTTCAACAAATGTTTTCATCTTCTGCAATAGCCACAGTGCTAATGGTAGCAGCAGTTGTCAGAGCAGTAACACTGTATGGAGTACTTCAGCTGAACTAGTTGTGTTAACATTGCCTGTACTCTAAAAAGTATGCTGTATTAGTACCATTCATTGGTAATAGAAGGCCAGTTGGTCACTTATGGGTTCCCTTACTATGGTAAAAGTAGGTGTATGGATAAATGTGATGGTCGGGGTAATTTGTATTGCTGCGCAGATTGTGAACTCCTACCCCTCGGTTGGGATAATGCTCTCCAGCTGTTTCCGTGGCTCCCAGCTGCGTGTGCGCAGTGATGTGTGCCATGTGCGCGATGTGTGGGGAGCTGCATCGTGCTCGCGGACCACGGCGGTAAGAGACCACCAGGGTTACCCCCCCAGGGCCACCTCATACGCCCAACCCCCCACTTCCCAACCGTGTCATATACAAAACCAGATACCAGTCACCACTTCTCTGACCACACCTCTTCTAACCCTTCAAACCCCCCACCACGAAACAGGACTTTTATACAAATCACCCTTTTCAGTCACAACAACCCCCCTCGCATACTACGCCAACCCCACCCTCCCTAAAATGCGACTAAAGAAGTGATGGGAACGGTAGCGGGGGCCTCGACACGGAACCGTCCCCACGCACCACACCACGTTCCCTTAGGTAAATAAACGCAACGCAACAAAAGGGGCATCTTCTGGAACACGTTTTCCATCCCCATAGTGACATAATGATATTTCTGTTAGCGCCCCGGCGGGCTCCGCTTCCTGTTGGCTCGCGGTTTTTCGTCGCAGCTGTGACTCTGAGGTTTGGCTCGTCGCTCGAGCTCAGTAGTTCTCTCGGACTCTCCTCGTCAGCACCGGGTGAACCCTTCAACAATACGGTCCCGCGGCCTCCCAGTAAGACTTGTTTAAGCTATGTCTTTCCCCCGTGTTTCATCCATTGTTTGGCCTTGCCTACCCTGCTCCGAACAACCCATTCAATTCAGCACCCTTTCGCTGTGAGCTTGTGTGTCCGTGTTTGTGACAAGTCCCAGATGTGTACAGTATGTTTGAAAGATTTGGGGGTGTAATATTTAAAACGAAAAGCAGCAAAGCATTTTATCTTCATAAATGCAAACACCCAAGTAAGATGCCACCCTGTTCCTTTGGGGTTGGGAGGTTGAACAGGATATGCATACCACAAGTGAAGAATAGGAATAGATAATAAACCTATTCCCCGGCTGCATTGAGGAAGGCCATCTCAATACCTGAAAAATCAATAACGCATTTAAAACCGCATAACTTATGCTCTTCTCCTTTCCCCCCCAACTGAAAATTAATTCCAAAAAGGTTCAGATTAATCCATCTGCTTTGTGGCTAGATAGAAAAGACCCCCCAAGCTAGAAATCGAATATATAGTTCACATTAAATATGGAAAAATCCGAGAGAGGCGAGCTGGGTTGTATCATTAGGACATGGAAATTAATCAGAACTTTGCCCGCTTGATGGCAAGTCCAAACGAAATGCCACTTTTACAGATAGATTCAGCATTAACACAAATACCTCTCTGTCACTACAGACAACAACATAAGCTAAGGCCTACTAACAGTGTGTGCCTTAGAGATATGTTCTTGTACTTAAAGACATTTTCTGCATGTGTTTCTATGCTAAAAGCCCCCGAGGATATTTGCCAGCGTCAATATGAAAAATAAAGTGTCTAGAGATATAAATATTATATCTTTCCTGCCTCTGATATCTTCAGTGTGAAAACATAAAAATGTAAACCTGTTCCATTTCATTCTCAAGACTTTACTTTCCACCACCTTGCAGTAGGCAGTTCAATTTACTCAAAGAATACAAAAGGAATTTCCACGCTCTTGCCCAGATAAGAAGTCTAACTTAGTAAGTCAGGGTGTTTGATTAGCCTGTATATGTACCCAGTTGTGATTTAAGTCTGCTGTCATAATTATAGGAATTTTGCAAGTGCATGGAACGACTTCTAAGCCATTCCAGTGTTTTTCATTAGTGTTAAAAAGGTCGTGCGCACGAGAGAGCACGTCAGCTTCGTCTGTACAAGGGAAATCTGTCAAATGCGAGATAAAAGAAGAAAACGCAATTAATGTAAAAGATGTGCTCCCGTAAACTTCGAAGCATGTTTTAAGGTCAACAGAACGAGTCACAGACGAAATGAGAAAGCACCGATAGCCGTACAGATAAAAGAGAATGACTCAATAAATGACATTGAACGACCAGCAGAGATTGCCAGATTACCATCTATATCAAGCACTTCTTCCCATGCATTAAAATGTAGAAGCGTTTTTTTTTTTTAACTCTGTAAGGTACATCTGCAGTGATACCAGACAGAGAGATGGAGAAAAGCGCATCCTCATGACGTTTCCCCAGTTTCTTGACACCGCGCGAGATGATAGATCAGGAGCGTGAAAAAAAACACACTTAGATCGCATCCTTTAGAAGACGCAAACATGCGCAGGCCTGTGTTTCTCACATTGTAGGTCATGCGGGTGAGCAAAAGCGAAATATCTCAAAATGCCAGGCAAGAGCGGGTTATGCATTTTTTTTCTTTCCGCCTATTTCTTGTAAAATGTCTCATTGTGTTTTTTTCTTTCTTTAATATTATTTACCCGATCTCATTTTCGTGGTGCATTCCTCTCCTCATTAACTCAATGCATTAAGTGAAGATAATATCAGCATAGCGATGTGATTGTCCCGTTTTTTTCTCCTTGCTGTTTCACAAAAGGTCCCATTAAATGAAAGTTGGAGAACAGATGCTAGCTAATTATATTCTTTCACTTGACTTTTTTCAGTGAAAAAAATAAACGTTTCCCAAAAATCAAACAGGCCATAGTCGGACAACCTCCTGGTCTGATTTATACATCTTTTAATCAGCTGTAATGTCTGGGAATGAGGGCCCTTGCTTCTCCCTATTTATTCCCAAAAGGATTCTGGTATTCATTTGATGTTCCAAAATGGAGGGGGTGGGGGGTGGTGTTGGTGGTGTGGTGGTAGTGCTGGTAGGCCCTGGGGGGGGGGCTTTGCCCCATCAGAATAAGATTTACAAGATTGACGACCTAGGACAAGAGACATGGGCAGTGTAGGTTAGGCTTTCTCTTTTTGAATTCAAAAAGCCAGGTCAGATGTCTGCCCTACTGCATTCTGGGAAGTGTGGGGATTGGAGACATTGCTGGTGACAAGAGCAGAGTCCCCGGGCAGCCTGTCTGTGTTTGTCTGTGTACCAAGATCAAGACTGTCATTTGTCTTTGTAAATGCTGACCTTGTGTTAAAATAATTTTGTGTTGAACACCTCGGTCTGCTGGCCCTTCTTCATTAAATGCCAAGAATGTTTTGTGATGGAAATGTGGATAATGACATTTTGTATTTTTGGAGATGCTTTTATCCTGTCAAGAACGTTAAAAATGGTGACCGATTCTGTCAGGATATTCATTTTGTTTTATGTCTCTTTTTGTGTTCGGTGGTTTCAAGTGTTCCAAAACACAGAAGTTATGGCTTTCGGGCATTATGTGGTTGAATATGAATCTCAACAATAAGCAGTTTACTATTTAATTTGACTTTCACATTCTGTGAAGGAAGACAACTGAGTAAATTTAACCTAAGTAACAAAGTCTACATTTTACAAACATATGTTATGTGTGGTTTATAAAATGTACATATTCATTTGTAAATCCATAAAGCATATACCATTCCAAGAATCCAGACGTCCAAATTTGTAAAAGCAAACAACGTGCAGGAGCAAAGTGCATTTTTAATGTGATCAATTGTGTCTAACACTCAACCCCTTTAATTACAACGAAACTGCAAGTTACGGATACAGAATGACACTTTTGCAATCTAAAACGCCAGCCCAGGTGGAGAAAAGAGAGCTGAACATGTTTGCCTTTACAACTTCAAACAAATGAAGAAACAAACAAGCAAAATTTTTAAAAAACATGTCTGGGGCTAAATTTGGAAGCAATTACTGAAACGGCAACTGCGGTTCTTTTGAAACGGCGCATTTGGTCGCGATCAAAAAGGAGTGCAACATGGCCCCCTCCACCAGATAGGGCTGTGCAAGTACGGCCCCCTTATTCCTTTCATAAGATCCACTGCCCAAAGAGAGACTGCAGTATCCTCAAATAAGCTTGCCACTTGCTGTCCGTCTGTGAAATTTTCCTCAGCAAAAGGCAAAAATGTTAATAATCGGATAGCTTGTTTCTGAATAATTAAATGGATCGTAATCATTTCAAGGGAGCTGTGAAAGATATTGATTCTGGATTTTTTTCTTTTTTTTTCCCCATGGGGGAAGGTGGTGTGGTGGAGGTTGGGGGTGGGGGAGGGGGGGGGTTTGAAATTGATTTGTTTACCTCGCATTTGTGTGTTTCAAGTGCTTAGTGTTTTTGCTTGTTGTTAGAAATCACAAACTGTGTTTTGCTCTGTGGCCCAAAACACTGCACTGTGGAATTTTTTTTTTTTTTTTTTTGGTGGGGTGGACTGCGGGATTCTGGGAGCACAGGTTATGCTTATTAGGTTAAAACAGAGAGGATTATACTAAGATTAGCTCATCCATTATTCATTTTCTGGAGAGACAGTGATAGAGAGGCTTGAATTGACCAAGTGAGAGACGCATCAACAGAAACTTTAATGACTGATATAACCGCTGGGGGAGAATACTAATTCTACCTGTTTGAAGTACCAGCACGTCCGTCCACACTGCGCCCTAACACATGAGCTACAGGACAGCTGGGCACGTAATGTACCGCAAACCAGACACAAGGTGCAAAAATTTAGGAACAACATCACACTTTGCCACGTAAGCAGATCTTGACATTTAGTAGCCCAAAACAATGCCTGTTCGAAAATGTCAAAGAAACCCATCACCTAGTGTAACATTAGCTTCCTGGATTTTATTCAATTTCACATGACAAAAATAGTAACCTACACTAAGACATCCATGTTCACTCAGTAGATTTGTCAAGCCACTAAGGTTTATACAAATTAAAAATATTGTATCTGGATTTAAATTCCCAACCAGTTCAGGGGTAGAGGAGGCGTTCCACCCCACATGGTATCACAGTATAAAAATAGTCTCTCTTCAGCATGCTGGGAGGGCCTGGCAGGACCCCCCTTCCCGCACCCTGTCCCTCCTCCCCAAAACAAAATGGTTCCGGTCTCATCGATCATCCATCATTTTCGATACAGCCTTATTTTGCCATTCAGATTTTTTTCGTATAAGTCACATCCTGTGAACATGTTCCCATCTCACTGAAGGAAATAAAGAGTTCACATGAAACACATAGAATCATTCCCGACAAGTCAAGTCCTCGTTTAGTTTTTTTCAGTAAAAGTAAACATACTGTAGAAATATTCAAAAATCATGTCATCGTTTTGTTGTCGCTGTTGTGGTATTTTTTATTTATAAGTGAATCACAAGATAGCAGGAGTTTGGCCTCCTTACAGTGAAAATCAGACCGATTCATACGCGTGATTGTCCTCGAGTGAAAATTACTCGTCCCATCCCAGAGTCAGAAAAAAAAGTTTGTTAGTTTGGGTTTTTTTTGTCCTGTTTTTCATTAAACGGGGAAGGGAGTCATCCCACCAAGCTTTTTGATGTTCTACAATATCACGGTTCACTTGTACAGTTGGTTACATGAGGAAGTTTTCCTTACTCTTTAAATCCACCATGCTGTATGCTGACACAAAAAAAGAATGAGGTAGCACACAAAATCATATTACGGTTAGTTCAAGTTTCAAATAATTTCAACCTTTTCTGAGAGTGAGTATGTACTGAGTTCCGTGTGTTTACGTTACCCAAAAAACTGTGGAAGCAATAAAAGCACTGTGATCTGAAGCAATTGAACACGGGGGAAATAATTTATGATAATAATTTATGATGTAATGATTATAAATGTAATGGTTGTACATAATGATCATACAAGTTTTTGAAAAGGTTTTTTTTAATTGTGTTATTTGTGACATATTCCTCACTCATTTCGTTAGGGACGTTCCAGATTTCAATCAATCTGCAATTAACATGCTTCTTTCCCAGACTAGGATGTGACCACTCTCATATGAGCAGAGGGTGAAAATATTCATAATTAGGGGGTATTATTCTTTACTTAATCACGCCATATCAAAGACCATCTGGAAGATGTAACAAAGTTCTGGGCCCACAAATTGCCAAAAACACAAATCGCAAAATGAAGTAAAACAACACGTGATAGCTTGGTCACAAGATAGCTATAAATTACAGACAAACCTTTCGCTTAAAAAGTGCATACATATAAACATGACAAATACCCTCAAACTATAGGATGTATTTTTTTCATTTTAGACATAAATGTACCACAAGGTATACACGCATGGTTGTTGAAGATTTGTCTGTAATTTTGAAAAAATATTCTTTCAGACAGTTTTTTTTTTTTTTTTTTACAAATGTTGTCTAGTGACACCACACATGTCAAAATAGCAGCTTACCATACCTCAGATTCTACTTCCTGTACCATTTCGGTAAAACACCCATCATGCTGGATTTCCAAAATAAGACTTCACAATGTTTCCTTTTTTTCAGATGAAATGACATTTTTGTCTTTATTGAAAGAGACATTTATATTTTTAAGTCTGCAGTTAAGAAAGAAAAGAGATCAATAAAATGTTGGGGCTATTTAAATATATTTTTCTTATACCCGCTTTTTTCAATATTATAAATACTAAAGACACTGGACATTAATATAAGACAATGTCAGGGGAATAAATGTAAAGATTAAAATAGTTCAAACATTTTTCAAGTTTTCTACTTCATGAGAAAAAAATTGTAGGCGAGCACTAAAAACAATGTATCCTCATAAGCTCAAGGGCCTACATAGAAGAGCATCCATGAACCACAACTAGACAAAGGCCAATCTCCATAAGAAGTGAAGACCAAACCTCTTTCTTTAATTCGGCCTAACAAATTAGAGGCTAGTTCATCAAATGCATAAAGATATTTAGGGAAAATAAAAAAAAAAAAAAAAAAAATCCTCAAATGCAGTCAAACATACTGATAGGAACCAAAGAAGTACCATGCAAATCTTGCAAGACAACAGATTCTCAAACAAGAAACAATGTATTCTTTGCATGAGAAAGACAGCAAGGAGCAATGAGCAGGATAAGGATAGACCAATCTCTACCAAATACTGAATACTATAGTTCCAAAACCGAAAAAACGAAGTCTGTACATAATATAGTACATAGAGTTTAAACGGTTGCAATTCTGCATCTTAAAGCAGTCTGTTTTTCTTCTTTACCTCCTTTTAATTGATCCCAATCTCTTTGTTGTCCTCGATAAATCTAGAAAATGGGCGGCCGGGTCCCACCTCCATGCTGGATTTTTCCAGGCCGATCATGGGGGGGCTGTTGCCGGTGCGCGCTCGGTCCATCCCGCCGGAGAGGCCCCCCAGGGAGGGGATGCCCCCCCCGCCCAGGCTGACGGGAAGTTGGGGGATACCGCCATTCTGGATGACGGAGATCTCATTGTTTTTCATGGCCAGGCCGTTGGTGATGGCGGCCGCATACTGGTTCCAGAAACTGGGGTCCACGTTCATGGCCCGTGCCGCCAAGTCTTTCTGGAACATCTCGCCGAACTTCATGGCATCGCCTCCCAGCAGGGCCATGGGGTTCTCCACTGACAGGCGGCGCCCCCTCCTGGCGGGGGCATTGTTCCACATGTGGGTGCCCATGTGAACCTGCAGAAAAAGGGGGTTGGAAAAAGAAAGAGAAAAAAAGCAAAAGGTCAGAGCTGAGTTCAAACCCAAATTCTCCTTAAAAAAACACAGGAGCTTAATTTTCAATTTTTAATTCTTTTCATTTCGTCAATTATTTTAACTGTAGGGATATTTTTTTTTATTTTTGTTTGTTGAAGGGACATTTAATTCCACAACAACAAGAACTAAACTGTTCCTGAAATCTTCATATTTTGGCCACTGTTGACCACAATTCTCCCCATGTCTCCTGACTTTTAAAAGATGACATCATATATAATCATATTATTTCCATAATCACTCATCTTTTTAGTGAGTCAATCATGGGCACTGATAAGGTAATACAATTTTCAGGAATAAACTGCGGAAATAAGAAAAAAATGTAACTCAAAGAGCAAATTAAATATAATGGCAATCTTAACCAGACTCTATTAAGCTTATTTTCCCCTCTTTCATAATGGGAGAAATGAGACTACTAAAGTCTGAGACATGACGTTGAACACAGCAGACTGACACTGTAGGAGTCTTATTCTTATTGGTTCGTCAAGTATTTTTTTTCATATAATTCTAACAATTTAAAATAAAAACAGTACGGTTTTGATTTTTAATTACAAAATTTGTGTCTATGTATTAACGTAAATCGCTTATTGTGTACGTATTTAAGAAAGTCATTATTAGCTGCTTACAGTAATATGGTAGTTTTAAAAACAGTTCATTTTCAAGTCTGTTATAGTATCAGTAGAAAATATACCGAACTTCATTATCCTTGTTAAAATGTTGTGCTTTGGCTGCTACATACAATAGTTTTAGATATCGCAGCTTATGGCTTAATATAATGAATAATAAAAAATAAAAGACACTGATGTTGTACATGTATCAGCAATTTTTATATTTAATTTCCCTTTTACTGAGAGGGTAAAACAATCAGCTGAGCGTTAAACAATACAATTTCTGAAAAAAACCCAGAAAACGCCAGTTGCCAATTTTTATTTTTCCACATTAAATGTTTTACAAACTAATATTATTAAAACGCTAAAATAATTAGTGCTCCAGTGCAGTGCCATGTTCTCTTAGTCTTAACCAATGCAGTTATTTTCATGAGAAAAACCAGACCACTCAGCATTAATGACATGTACTGAAGCCAAACCGGTTGTAACTGATGTAACCCGGTAACATATTTTATATTCATATTGTAAAAGCTATTTGTCTAAAAAGTATTAATACAGAAATGCGGTACTCTTTATTAGTATATGATGTGTTTATTCATCAACTAAGATTATATTTATCATCCATGTATAACACTGTTAACATAATTTTGCTGATGTAATTTTACTGAAGTTATTTCAAAATTAATTTTTGAATGATTTTTATACATAACTCAAAATGTATCTAATAGGTTGCATGCATTTTCTTGCTATTAATCCAACTTGATGGCAAACATAGACTAAACATAGAACACAAATACCTGAAATCTGCTCCTATTTTTTTCTAAAGATGGACAAATCTTTTTCAGATTTCTTGGATATAATGAACATACATTTTGACTATAACATTATTACAATTCATTTATGCAATTTATGCATTGTATGAATTAATTTACCATACTACAGAGAATCACAGATTGAAGAATGTTTTATTACCCATTGAACTGTATGAATTCTTGATAAATTATTTTATCTCTGGTTGCACGTAACTCTAAACAGATGAGTAATTACTCACAAGAAGAGCATGCAACTGTACCTTCAAGTTTCCTTTTGTGGTAAATGCCCGACCGCAGATTGTGCAGCCGAAAGGCTTTTCACCAGTGTGTGTGCGTTCGTGAATCTGCAGAGCGCTGGCGGAGGAGAAGTTCTTCCCGCACGAATGGCAGTTGTGTTGCTTGGGGGTCCTGCGGGGTGGCGGGGGCGCGAGCATGGGCGTGATGCTGGGGCTCATGGTCGTCTGGGGCGCCACGGGAACCTGGATGCCAACCGGCAGATGTGGACCCTCGCTCATTGGGACCGGCTTGCTGTGGCCGTTCATCTCGATTTTGATCATGCTTGGCGCGGTCGTAACCAGGCTCGGGGTGCTTTGGCTCGGGCCTAGAATGGAGTCGAAATCAAAACACCTTAGTTACTTTTTGTAATAAATTCAGGCCTAAGAACAAAATCACCAAAATGTTAGTAACTTCAGGCCTAGAGCAAAGCTGTGTATGAAACATTTAACATTTTGTTTTTATTTATAAGTGCAAGATATTATGCTCTCAGTTTGTGCAGCATATGAAGAGATACCACTTTTTTATTGGTGTTTTAAGCATGCGTTAATAAGGAAAAAAGTAAGATGCCAGTGAGGCTTTTTGTAATACGAAATGCATTCAGGCCTCAAAGGTTTGTAAGTTCAGGCCCAGAGCAAAGTCACGTTTGAAACACTGAACTTTTTTTGCTCTGAACTGTTAGAAATTCTGTATTCTGTATACTTTTTTCAGATCATGCAATATGTGGATGGATGATACATTTCTGTATTTGTATTTTAAGAATCCCTCCAGAAGGAAAAGAGTGTTGTATGACTGTGACACACACTTTTTGACTCACCACGATCTCTGCTCAGAAACAGCATGCCAAACTGATTCTCCTCCTTGATGAAAGGTCTCCCAGGGGGGGTAGCGGTCAGATCAAGGGCCCCCCCATTTTCCGGCAAGGGGGCAGGCGAGGGAGTTTCTGATTTCTCTGACTTCACCGTGGCGGGTGTCTCCTGCAGCCCTTCGGGGTTCTGGGCACCCGGGGATTTGGAGCTGAGGCTCTCAGCATGGCTGGGGGCCGGGGACGGTGCCTGGATGGAGCCAGAGGACTCCGACATGGCGGGGCTGCCCGGGCTCTGGCTCTCCAGGTCGCCCACCGCCGAGGACGAGTCGTTCGTCAGGCGGTCGTTCTCCATAAAGCCGTTCTCACCCAACGGCCTCAGGCCGCCGAAGGAGTGGGTCATGTTCACGGTGGAATCGATCATCTTCATCTGGTTCTCCAGGGCGGCGATGCTGGAGATGACGGAGGGCGGGGAGTTCGGGGACATCCCCGAGTACGGGAGCAGAGGTTTGGAGGGGTCAGTTCCCCGTCCTTGAGCTCGGCCTCGTCCTCCATCGACTGCTCCATTTCGTCCAGCAGGTCGTCGTCGTAGTTGCTCATGGCGTCTAGGCTCTTCTCGTCGAAGCAGAGGTCGTTGTCCATGTCCTGGAAGCCCTCCGGCAGAGGGGTGTTGGGGATCTGGCCTCCCATGTGCATTCGGATGTGCTGCTGGAGCACCACGGCGTTAGTGAACTTCTTCTGGCAGATGGGACATGAGTGCTGGACCCGGAGAGGGGGCTTGGACCTGTGGACCCCAAAGTGCGTCTTCAGGTTGCCCTTAGTGGTGAACGCCCGGCCGCATATCTTACATTTGAAGGGCCTCTCCCCCGTGTGGATCCGGTAGTGCATCTTCAGGGCGCTCTGGCAGCTGAGAACGCGGTGGCAGATGACGCACTGGTTCGGGTCGGTCATTTTTTTGTCAATGTTCTCCACCAGCTGCTGCAGTTTTGAGGTCTCTGAAGTTTGCATAGAATCCAGGAGGCCCCCAAACGGAAACTTAGCCTTGAACTGATCGGAAATCATTGGAAGTATGGGGTTTGATACTGAGGAGGGTGGGGTGATGGGCTCACTGACCTGTGGGGTTGTGGTCGTCATGGTAACGGTGGCGGAGAGGACGACCTGAGTCACGGGGGCAGCGTTCTCTCCCGGCCTAGTCGTACAGGTGGGGGGCAGGTGAATCCCCTCCGGCTTAAGAACCGGGGGGCCGTCCCCATTGTTGTTAGGCTGTGGTGACTCAGAAGCTGCTGGTGTGCTGTTTTCAGCAGCGATGAGATTGGGAGACAGGGACGCGCATTCACTAGAATCGGGGGATCGTCTCTGTGGCGACCTACTCAAGGGAGTCAGGCTTGGAGAATCACTGTAGCTTCCCATGCTGGGCAGAGTGGGGGGGAGCTGGAGGCCTACTGAGGTGGGAACAGTCGGTAATACGGGTTTGCTGTCCAGCCAGGTCGTCACGGGCTTCTCAGGCGGCAGGGACATCCCGTACGGGATGCCAGAGCTCGTGGGCACGTTGTCGAGGTATTCTGGTACGGGGTAAGGGTTCATCTGAATGTGGGGATACTTCTCTTTGTGCCTCTGAAAGTGGACTTTCAGGTTTCCCTTGGTGGAGAAGCGGTTGCCACAGATGTTGCACTTGAAGGGCCTCTCCCCAGTGTGAGAGCGCAGGTGGATCTGCAGGGCACTGTCGCTGCCAAACACCTTGGCGCAGAACCTACACTTATGCTTGAAGAAGGGGTCCTCGGAGCTGGGCTTGGTGTCGAACACGGAGACGTTGGGCGGCTTGCCCTTGCGGTGCTTCATCAGGGCGGACAGCGGGTCCAAGGCGTTGGCGGTGGCGGCGATGCTGGCCAACGGGTTGGGGAAAATGACGCTGCTGGAGGAGCTCTGAGGTAGCAGTGGCAGATTGGAAGATGAGCTGAGCAGGCTGCTGTGGCCCAGCGAGGGGGGGCTGGAGGAGTGCCGCGGCTGGGAGGCGGAGGAGGAGGAGCCCCCGATGCTGCTGCCGCCGCCGTTCGTGTGCGAGCTCGCGAGAGAGCATGGGGGCAGGAGAGAGGAGGAGATGGTGCCACAGCCCGATGGAGGGAGGGCGGTGCTGACCGAGGCCGAAGTGCTGTTGTTTATCCCTGGGTTGGACTGCCCACAGCCGACCTGTGAGGACTGAGACTGGGGGCCCTCCAGGGCGGACGTCAGAGAGACGGAGGCCTGCCCGCTGACGGCGGAGGGCATCCTGATGGGCAGTTGGTGGACAGGCGGGGCGATGAAGCCCTGGAGCTGGAGCTGGGCGGGGTGGGGACCGAGGAGGGGCCCTGGGGGCCGCCGGAGGAGGAGGAGGTCAGGGCAGGCTGCATGGGCTGCCGGTTCATCATTGCCACCTGGCTGCGAATCTGCTCGATGAGCTGCAGCTGGTGGATCTGCTGCTGCTGCAGGGCCATCAGCTGGTCCAGGATCATGGGGATGGCCACGGTGGGCACCCCTCCCGCCACCGAGCGGAAGCTCTGTGAGAACTGGGCCACAGCCACCCTGGTGCTGTGGAGGGTCTCCAGGGTGACGTTAGTGTTTGGCATGTTGTAGCTGGTCAGGGAGGACGAGGCGTCGATCTGAGGTAGGGGGACGTCCTGTCGGGGTGAGGCCTCGGGCTCCTCTGGCTCGGCCGTCTTCTCGCAAGAGTCCTCCACCTCCATGGGCTCGTCCTCCTTCTCAGCCGCTCCCCTGGGCGCTAGCTCCATGCACCCGTCATCGCCCTCGGTGGGGGTGTGGCTGTCCTCCGCGTCCTCACTGTCGGCCGGGTCACTGGGGCAGCTGGGAGCCGGGGAGGGCTCGGCCGGGTACTCGCGGGAATCGGGCGTCACCTCGTCCTCGTTCACGATCAGCACAAGAGGGTTCTTGGTGCAGCTCTTCAGGTGCTCGCAGAAGTCGGACCACTTGAAGAACTCGGCGCAACACTTTTCACACACATGGGTCTCTTCACTGCCGCTCCGGCTCTCATTCCCACTGTCTGCATCGTCCACTCCTTCCCCCGGAGCTGCTGGATTCAGGGGGATGGGGGGGTTGGGGAAGGGGAGTTGGATTGGAAAGGGGGGGGGGTAAAGGACAAAAAAGGAAAAAAACAGGAGAAATTCATTAGGGATTCTAAACAACAGCCCTGTGCTAAGATTTAACCTTTTTTTCCTTTTTAACATAACCAAAATCAATATTTTTTTTTTACTCTGAACAAATTGCCCTACTTCACCAATTCTCAAGACCCAATTTGTGTATTCTGTCCCTCTCCTTATACCCAGCTAATAATTTTCTTTGCACAATCCATCAAATTATGAGGCCCTATCAATTGTGGATACTGCTGCTTAATGAAATTCCATAGACACTATTGATTTCCAATATTTTCATACAATTCACAGCTGCCTTGTCTGTTGGGTACAAATCAAGTCTTTGATAGACTCATTAGGATTCCCCTTCACTACCCTCGCATCCTCATTTCCACCAGAATTTGAAATGCCTTCACCACTTCACTTAACATTACCAAACTAATATGTAACCGCTGTGTTTAAAGCAGCAGGTAGACTTAAACTTAGCCGCTACATGCTATGAGGGACCTCTCCCCTGAAAGACCAGTTTTATATAAAAAAAAGAATAATTACTTTCAAATACAACATTCCACGTTTAGTGCACACATATAATTAAGCGCAATTATGTCGACAATTAAAATAAAGAAAATTCGCTATGTGTTTTGTTGTTTTGTAAATCAGAAACATTCTCCGTTTTAAAAAAGACGAAACATTCCGTTTGAGTTATTTGGTACCTACTTTCATTTTTTTTCCTTCTCTCTTTCAAAAAAAGGACCCAACAAATTACATGCTAGTGCCATGGCAGCAAAGCCACTAATTAGTTACATATGTTTAATCACTGTTATAAGAAGCCACTTCCCCTTGCTTGTGTTGCCATCATCCGCCAACTAACAAGCATGTTCAATGAACACTGCTCTAATTCACACCTGATCTAATATGTCACTGCACCGGATCAAGAAAACCAGCATGAGGAACGTTTACTTGTTGTATGTTCCTATAGATCTGCAGCAAATCTTTGGCAGATGGCTGAACGTATGTTAATTATTCTCTGCTGCGCGCGCGCCTGCTACATACATGCTGAAGTACCTCACCGCTCCAGCTCCATCACTGGCTGGCTGACTCATTTGACGCCAGCCAACTTAATTAGACCAATAAAAAAATGTCTTGCTTTTTCTGTTTTTTTTTTTGTTTTGTTTTTTTCTTTGGTTAATGTGAGCGAGGCACATTTCGTTGTTCTTTATCTCGGGCTGTGTCGGTCTATAGGTGGTGATGCATGATCTGACAGACTGACGCGTGGGAAGCCGACAGGCTGGGGAAATCGGGGTTATTAAAGTCTGTCGAAATTCACCATGACATGAAGACCCTCAGACCGCGTGAATGATTTCTGTGACATTTTGTCTACGTTGCAATTTTGCTTTACACAGCCATGCAAATGATACTAAATTATTGCAATCAGTCACATCATCACTAAAAGTGGTGTAAAACAACGTAAAAAGAGTCAGAAATATAAATATACATATCACTATGGTATATTTCATGTTGCTGATAGATTTTACCTTGTTATGCACTTACAGTCATTACAACTAATATAGAGAAATGAGTTATGTGTTTACTTTAATAACGAAGTATTTAAACAAGATGGACCTGAGTTTACCACCATCTCTAAAAACAATAATTGCAACCTGCAAGTCGTCTTGACCCAGAAACTTCCATGTGGCTAAGAAGGCCTCGATTCACAAACACTTATATACACATCTGCACAGGTTTGCTACTCTCTGCTCTTTTTCAGACTCTCCAATTAGTCCGAATGTGTCTAAATGTCAACCCCTGAATCACTCAATAAGGTACAGTGGCATCGGCTTTTAGACTCCCTTGCATTTAAACACATTAATGACACTGCATCGTGCTCTTCCTCCTCTGTTGTAATTTCAAAGAACGAGCCCCAAGTCCTATTTCAACTGTCTGTTTCGCTGTGGCCTCCTTTAAAATGACTAATCAGCCACGGAATTTTATCATACACGTCCTAAATCCTTACCAAAGGGGGCAAGTTCCCCAAGTAAGCTCTGATTTCTTTAATTGAATTAATAATCAACACAAAGGCGTTTAAGGAACTAATAGTTTTCCCCACAGTGTACTAAACCCAGCTGTCATCTATGTCAGAAATCATTTCATTTTACTGTGCAGTGTGATTCAAAGATATAGCCAAAAAAACCCCACAAATATTACCTTTTAAATTATAACTGATACAAAACGGTGAGTTAAGAATAGTCTCGTATCTCCTTGGGTCTTATTTGTAAAACAGAAAGATAGAATTTTCTGCGGACCTCACTCCCTGCATTAGTGAATTTTTCATATCTGACGATGTAACACAACGTGCTGAAAACAGCGAAACGTGCACACAAGCACTATCTCCTTAAACGATCAACTGACAGAGGAGCTCATTTACATAATTGAGGGTCGAAAGGTCAGTGTAAATTAGTAGGAATTGTTGAGGGTAGATTAGTTATTACCATAGCCATTGTCTTTTTTTTACTGTTCGTTTTCCTAATGTATGTATGAATTTGTCATAAAAAGGAAAAGCAGTGTAAATATCGCCATGACACTGAATTATGGTTATTGTGTATTTTCACCAAAATTGACAATATTTGATGTTCAATTGAATATTAGGATTTTTTTGCGCTGTAGAAACGGAATGGTTTTGTTTCGATTTGACCATGTTCAATCAATTCTGTTAAGCAATTTCTGACCAAGAAGAACTGACTAAAAATTAATATGGACGTAATAGATGATACACAGTTTTATTTGCTGAAATTATTAATGTGAATATCTTACACAAGGCAACAACGGATCTGTGAAAATTATGATTTCATACATTTTCTGCAAGCTTTTTAAGACAACTATCATTGAACAAACAGCAGTTTCCTTTCTGAATATCCTCTTAGAAATTTAGTATTGCGCTGCCAAAAACATGATGTTTAAAAACACCAAAAAAGATTTTCCAGAACAAAACCTCATTGAGAAAAGATACTCATTGCCTGTTACATTTATGCAAAAATTAGAAAAAAAAACACAAGCTGCTCTATTTTAGTGAATTTTTTCGCAATGTTTTTTTTTCAGAAAACATTAAACACTAACCTGTGAGGAACATGTATATTTTTGCTTTTGGTTTGGGGGAAAAAAGATAGAAATTGGCCACAATTTGATCTCAAAAAGACTTTATTTGATTCTGAGCATGATAGATCAGATTTGCACTGGTGAATGTACTATGTAATCTAAATCTTATCCAAGAGTAATCTGATACTCTTCATGATTGAATTCTTCTTTGACCAATGGAAATAATGGCACAATGAATAAATACACTTAAAAAAGTGAACACTCTGATCCGCTGATGTTTAATTGGTATTATTTATCACTCAGATCCATCTATCTGTTTATCAATCAATCCAGGACACATATTAAAGCTGACATACGAACCCAGCGATAACGCTGCTAAATGTTTTATGATTTATAAAAAATCTTTTGACACTTCCTCTGCGATTTCATTTTAGTAGTTACTTTACAAAGAAAAAAATACATGCATCCTTCTACAGTGTTTAAAAAGGGTTTATAATACAACGGTAGCAATTGGTGCAATTAAAAACAGAGCTTCAAATAATGAGATGACAAGTCTGTAGCAGGCGTTGAGTCTACATCGTCAGAGCATCGGAACCGGTATAAAAAATATCAGTGGGACATCTTTAAGCTTTTAATAAAACCTATGAGGTATTTTACTTTGTTCAGGAGATTTTCAGGGTTGTGAGGTACCAGGGGTAGGTTAACCAGGTCAGCAAGGACAATTTCACAATAGGATTTCTGAGGCCTACTGGACCATTCGGAGCTTTTCTTTCTCTTTTTTTCTCCTTTTTCCCCTCCCCACGTGTGCCTCCACTATAGTCAAACAGCATACTCTGAAAAATATCAATAAGCTTACAAGCTTCAATAAGAGACACGTTCTAATTAATGCATTTAAGTAAATACGAAAGCAGGACAATATCCAGTCCATGTTTAAATTTATATTCATTTACGACTTATCAGCTTTGTACAGATCTTTATTTTAAATTTCAAGGAGTGGTAGTTTGGATTTTCACTGGTGTGTGTGTGTGTGTGTGTGTGTGTGTGTGTGTGTGTGTGTGTGTGTGTGTGTGTGTGTGTGTGAGACAACTGTATTGATTCACATGTAGCACAAGGAAAAGGGCATAAAAAGCCAATTCGCTTTTCATTCCTTTAAAAGTCTTTTCCCCACTCAAATGCAAATATGAAGCTCAAGACAATCAATAGAAGAATGGTAGACTTTGAATCATTGTAAACGCTATCTTCCTGGGCAATCTTTGGCATGCTAATTGAAACCACTAATCTGACATATAATATCAGATAAAGTATTCATGCTCTCTACTGATTAACTAAAAGCCACAGAGTAATCTATTGAGCAATGTATTGAGCAATTACAAACTCGCCATTCTTAACCATTTCCAGATTAATTTATAAGATGCGCACACAAGAACATGTATGCAGACTCAGACACACAAAACACACACACACACACACACTCGCTCACACACTTACTGTTCTGAAATTCCAAACAGAATGACTATTTTCAGTTAAACTTTGTTTCAGTATGTTTAAAAACAGTCATCAACTCTATTGCTTGATTCAGTCTATCACTTGATACCACTTTCCAGGCCTTCTGGTTTAAATACCGTAGCTTTTTTTTTTTTTTTACAAGATCTTTCTTTTTTTCTGTTCAAACCATTTCTTGAAAGAAAAGAGAAGAGAATGCAATAAATGTCTGTTTTCCCCCGCAAGTCCGGAGACTGGCTAACATAAATCTATCTAATTTAAATGCTCTAGCTATTTTGTCCTGCTAAAGCAACTCTCTTATGACATCACATGGTCGCGTATTTCCAAGGTTACGTGGGCACAGGACGACGGTGGGGCCTACGGCCCTCTCGCGAAGTGCGATAAATTAGGGAGAGCTGATTGCACTGTGCCCCCCTCCCCACCCCCCCCACCCCTCCTTTAAAATGCATTCCTTTAAAGTATTTAAGAAAGCTTGGAATCTTTAAAAGAAAGATGAATCACGGCAGGTCTGACCCAAGCTGCGAGACAGAAGGCGGCAAATAAGGAATCCTGCTGTGCAGAACAATGTTGAGAAATTCCTACATGAATGACACTTTTTTTCCACTCCCCCAACCCCCGCACCAAACCAACCCCCAGCTCCTCCAAGACACACATACTCCCAGACACACACACACAGTTCAGTTTCGCTCTCTCCATGTGTTTTGGGAACACAGCCTGGTTTTTTTTTGAGACGGGTGGATATGGGAGGGCGTTTCGCGAACGTGCCGACAACGTCCCGCCTGTCCCAGCGACTGCCCCCCCATCCCCCGCGACGTATATGACAGGCCAAGCCCCCTTACCCTCCGCCCCCCATCCCCTCCTTGGTGTCCCATGGTTTTACACCTGTGACAGAGTCACCCCAGAGCTCTCTCTGTTTCACACCCTCTTACTACCGGGTACAGTACGACTCCCTTTTGCTTCCGAACACTGGGGCCTTTGTCACAGTGGGCAGATGTGGAGTAGCCCAAACATTACGGATTTGTTTGTGTATGCCTGCGATACAGTACTCAATAATGGAACTTTTGTCCCCAGATGCAAGATTGCATCATGTTGACTGCCCCTCTTAATTGGGCATCATATTTATGTGTTTCCAGTGCTCGACTGTAATTAAAAGACGGCCATCTTTGTGCACACACTCACTCTCTCTCTCTCTCTCACACACACACACACACACACACACACACAATAAGCCAAGCTCCTTTTTCCGAAACATCTTTGGCACATCTCAGTGGGTGGTCCCGATGCCTGCACCAAATGGTGAGGCTGGATTTAAAACAAAAGCCAAACAAAGCTGCAAAAAAAGGAAATAAGAGACTGCCATGTTGTCACTGTTCTCCCTGGAAGTTTCTGGAGTTTTTCTCTCAGTTTTCCAACGGCAGAGTATCCCACACAAACACACACACAACACAAAGAGACACACACACAAAATTAACAGGGTTGTTGTTGTTGATATAAGTTCAGGCGACGCCTTACTGCTTTGATACGGGGGCAGAACAACAGGAACATAAACCATAAAAACGTGTGAGCGCTGCTGTCACACTTCCTCAATATTTATGCCAATGTATACGCTAAAACCCCAGCGCTGGTGTACCATTTCAGAAGTTTTCATTCATCAACTGAACGAACTAATGACACTACAAAAACCATCTGCATGCGGGCGTCTGTGTACGTGTTTACAGTAAACGTGTGAAATGTGAGTGATTTACATCACAAGTACGTTCATCCTTCAGCAAATGAAAAAAAAAAACTATCAAATGGTGAGCGGAAAGAAAAAAAAACCCATCTCGACCAGTGATGGTTCTCCAAGGGGTAGGCCCCCGGGGACGGCTCAGAGTGACTGGACCCCAGAGGAAGTGACCGGATGAAAGTCTGTCTCTGAGCTTTGACACTTTTCAGAACGTGACGTGGGCAAGCTTTCCCTGCCAAGGTCAATGGCGGCGATGTAGTAATTGCACTGTGGGGCTTGACATCTAGCGGTAGCCTCTGGCAAAGCAGGACAAGCAAAGGTTAAGTCAGCAGGCCCTATCAAAGAGCCTCTAACGACCCCTCAACACCCCCTTCCCAAATCCCTGCCACCCACAACAAGCCCCCCCAACAACACCTACCTCCTCTCTACACCATGGAGGCCTAAAGGAGCTTGTTGCCGCTCCACCGTCATCTCTACCTCCACAGGAACGTTTCAGAAAAGAGCCATTAACACACCACATTTTGACAACAACGCAGGCCCTGATACAAAGGCGGCGTGCTAAAAGAGGTCAAATCGACTCCAGGGCTTCCGCAACGTATAAATCTCGATTAATCACCTCGGCTGGGGAGGTTTAAATGACAACTGTTATACCGTGCCTGACTTCATATGGACAAATGAGAAATTACTGGAAAGTCCATATAAAAGATATCATATATTTTCCTCTATCATGGAGGGCTAATGACAGGTTAGCATGCCTCAGTGCTGGTGGGTGGGAACTGTTAGCACGTTTTAGCTGAGCTGTTCGAGGCACTGAGAGTTGTGGCAGGGATTTAGGCCCAGTTATGTCCCAATCGTATTTGTGGAATTAGGAATAAAATTTATATTGTCGGACACGGTTGTGTAAGCTGCATTTGAGCATCATAAACAGTTAGCTTTGACACGCTAAGTAATATTTGTGGCTAGAAATCGATCACAATTAAACATCACATTTATCCGCAAATCTCAGCCAAAGTAAGGAATGCTTAATGATCTGTTGAGCTCCAAACCCCTATTTCACACATTTGTGTGTCTTTGAAAATTCGCTGGCTGAGGGGTTTGTACACCCCGTTTTGAGTTTCAGACCGAGTTGAGGCTCGACCGGCGTGAGCCATGCTAAACGTTACATGCGGCCACCCCCCTGGTGAGATTAAGCAGTAACTCCTGTCATTCAGTGAGGTGATGTGTCAGTGTTTTTCACGACACGTCTGAAGGAAAGATAAAATTGTGTTCATCTCTCTTTGCACAGATGCAAAACAGTTTAGAAAACTAGCAATGTTTCATTTTTCTCCGGAAAGCTGTTGTAACCTGGTCCTTTGATGGACAAGTTTCTTGACCTTTTGTCGATCAGATAAAACAATACTTTGCCCCTCTGTTTCCTTTAGTGTTGTTTTGAATATCTTTTTCCTCAATTTGCTGGATTTATTTAGCAAAAAACAGCTGCTACTACATTTTTACCATGCATATTCTGTTTTAAATAAAGCACGTTTTCTCCAATGGTTAGAGTGAAATTAAGAATACAATTAAATCAGGTGAAGGCTTATTTACTTTACAGTATCAGATGTCTCTGTATGTACATGTGGGTGCATATGTGTATGTATGTCTGCATGCGTGTGTGTGTGTGTGTGTGTGGGTGTGCACGAATATCTGTCTGTGTGTGTGTGTGTGCGTGCATGTGTGTGCATGCATATGTGTATATGTGTTTGTCTGAGTATATGTGCATGTTAATGTAAGTGTGTATGTGTGTGTGTGTGTGTGTGTGTGTGTGGGTTTGGGCTGACTGTTGTTTGCCATCTCATTGTTGTCGTTTTCGAACAGACGCAAATGGAGGTCACCGAAAAATGCAGCCCTGACCGTCCCAGGTATCTAAAGCCTTATTCATGTGTTTGCATAGTCCGTCAATTCTGAAAGAGGCCATTTTGCCATGGGTCAAGATTTAAAAAATCAAGCTACCAAAAGCAGTTTTTCAAAATAAAAACATTTATCATTCCTTCCACCAAATGTAAACAAAAGCCACTGTGGTCTGGATTTTGTTACTATTCCCTTTCGGTGTAATGTGACTACTTTATAAAACACACCATCTTTTTAAGGACAATATGACTAATCCATTGGTATTACGTATGAATGGTTTTCGGGCCTGTGTGACTTCGATTGCTTTTCTCTGTGTGACATTTTGACAGAGTCATCAGAAATGTTTCGCGGCCACCGTGGAACAGTTGTGAGGCGATATCGTAAGCCATCTGATGTTTTCAAGTGCAATGTGAAAAATGCAAAACCTCACGCCTTCACATGGGAGAGGTAATAAATAAGGTCTGAATGACCCACACAACTCACGTCATAGGTGTAAAGCACCCCATGAGTTCAGAAAGATGGGAACAAAAGTGATTTGTCCAGGGTACCAAAGAGGGTTTTAAGATCATCAATAAAAAAGCTGACTTCAAAGATATCATCTTACTCAGGCATAAGAAAAAAGAATGAAGTTGAGACTGGTCGTATAGCACCACAGAACAACTGCAAGTAAAAAAAACATTCTCAGAAGCATTTGTCATTACACTACAGCATCTCTACCAAAGGCTAAATATGTATTAACATCAATAGTTAATTGCACACTGACAGGAAATGTGTAATTAAAATGTATCTTTTTGAATTCTGTATTTGACAGTTCAAATTGACAATAAGGTAATGACCATACCCACTACCATCAAATTCATGGAGACGACAGTATGTACTCAGATTATTTTACAACATGTTGTCTAGCCAAAATACTTTAAAAAAAGGGATTTGAAAAAGAAGACACTGTCAAAAGAAATACATATCAGGACTTAATTACTGTAAATTATGACAAGATATTATATGTAGACAAAGCTCTGTCAGCTTCAGCGTAAAATTAAAGGAAATATTTAAGGAATGTAGTCAGTTTACTTGCCAACGTTATAATGCAAGAGCCTCCGTCAATAGTTCTTCACTTCACTGTGAAACATAATTGCTGGAAATTACTTTATAAGATCGTTGTATTTAAGCTTGTGGTCGTATGGTCTGCATACTTTAATATACATAATAAGCATGGACATACATTAACGAACAACTGCAAGCTTTCAGTACACTAAGTAAAATGATTAAAATGGAAAGTATATTTTGACCAAATTCCAAAGTTATACACAATGAGTGTAAATGTAGGTCTTAAACGACTAAGAATGTCAGTGGGTTTTCCCTACTCGTTTTTATCTGTGGTAATTTGGAAGCTGGACGATGCTGGTGTTGAGTCGGCGTATTCTCTTCTCTTGCTATAAGGTTTTACACCAAAATCTTCATAGAGATGCTGTGTTGTGCTCGCGGTCGAGGGACTCTTTCACGCGGCTAAAATGAATCCTTTCAACTGATCGTGCTGTCATTGAGAGCGATAGGAAACATGCCAAGTGCGAGATGCTATGTGATGAAGTAAACAAAAAACATTACCATAACAAAAAGATACTTTGCCCTAAATCTGCTCTAGCATATGCAAGCTTTTCTTTTCAGCCTCAACAACAACTCAAATCAAATGTGAAAAAGATGAAAAACATAAGATCAGATAAAACTTGATCTCGTCCTCCATTTCCATTTACTAGTGTGTAGGTTTACCTCAATTTCACAGCGTAAATAAAATGTATGGCCTGAATTTTCAAAAAAAAAAAAAAAAATTGTAAACATTACTGTTAGACCTATTTCCAAAAATAAAATTTTAGGGCGAATACTTAAGGATGTACATCTTAAAATAATGAAATGTTATCCCGAAAAACCTCAAACTCATGGATCATACAGGGTTATGTGACACGAGACAGAAATGTTACGTGTACCTAATGCAACGACATTTCAAACATTTATGTTTACCGCATGTTATTTACACCTCTAATCATATAATCTAACAAAATCCTGCAGTCATTATTTTATATCCGAAATGTGTTCGCAAATAATAAAAAAGTGCTTGAAAATAAACCCAATCATTGCGGGAAACTCATCGAGATTCAACATGCATACTCTGGATTTTAAAATTTATTAAATTACAATTCCTTACTTTAAAAACAATACTCCTCATGTTAAAAATACTCTAACACAAATAATGCAATATCTGTAGTGTACAAATAAGAAGACACTCAGACTTTCTTATAGAACAGAATTTAAGCTTAAATGTGTGTTAAACCTTATGTTATGATTGTATTCATAATTTTGGGTGAAGTGACTTTATTGTTATGACGATAATCAATGTAATCTTTTAATGCCGCTATATATATGCCTATTGTCTTATGCATGTATAAGTGAACACCTGCAGTTTAACCGCAATAATGGGATAGTACATGAAATGTACCATACACATAAATGTATATATAATGTTCCACTAAAGATATTTAAAAATGTGATGGCATGAATTAAGTTTTACTTTTGGCTGTGTTTGTCTCTGTCTCTTGGTAAAAAACCGGCTGAGAGCCTTCACCCGCGCTGGCTCACATAAGCTTCAAAACTTTAACGAGCTAATCCTTGGACCCACCCTCTCTTCCCGACTTAAATGGGAGCTACTTCAAGTTTTAAACTGAAAATGAAAATCAGCATCAGCAATTACATTGATAAAGAACAATTTAATGATGCTATATTTAAAAAGGTTGAAAATCTTATCGATTTCGCAGCTTAAAAGGCAACAATGTAAAAACAGAGCAATGAAAACTAGGAAGGGTGTTTGTAGTTAATTTGTACCAAAGGACCCAGAAAATGCATTATAAAGATTTAAATGTATGCGTTTTTATACATTTTGAGGAAGCAGTTTAAATAAAAAAACAACAAAATTTGGTCGTCCACAACCCCGTATCTTATCAGTTGAATTACGATGTCAAAGGCTATATTTACATCGCGAGCTTCATCTAGCCTACGAAAAAAGTTCGCTGCACGTTTTGCGAAATTGTACAAATTGTTCTTCCTCGTTTCTTCTTAAAATAACTATTTCATATCACCCTGTATTATGTCCAACGATAGTACCAAAAAAAAAGACTTACCATTTTCTGAAACTACCCCTGTTAGTGTTGGTTCCTCGTCCGATTTGAGATGCTGTGGCTTCGCTTGCTTACGGCGGGACATGCTGGTACGCTAAGACTTGTTCCTCCTGGCTTTTGCAGATACATCAGCAGCAAGCGAATAAAAAAAATGTTCACAAATAGTCGAGTTGCAAAATTACGGAAATTAGCTGGTGTTTCTGTTGTGTGGATTGCGCATGTCGGTATATAATTATGATAGTGAATAATGCATCACGATTAATGGTGGTGTGTGAGAGGGATTGGCTGAAGTCCAGCGGACACGCACTAGATATGGTAATGAGGGACGAACTGAGCAATTAGCTGTTTCGCTCTCAAAACTATCGGTCTATGTGCTCACTGTCCACCTCCTCCTCCAACACAGACCGCACCGTGTTTTACGCCCTTCACTTAAAGGGTCTTCAGTTGCGGAAGGTCAGAATGTTTTCCTTTTTTGTGGAGTTTTTTTTTTTTTTTTTTGCCTCATAAGTTCTATAGATTCATCGCGGGCTGGCTTATGTCTTTTCTGTCCCACACTTCAACCATTGTTGTATGTTCCACTGGCTTTCTAAAGCAGTTTTGATAAAAAAAAAAAGAACAAACTATGTTGACTTCATCAAAAGAGCTCATATTTTTCCATTCATTGTCTCTCTCTCTTGTTTCTATTTACGACAGTCCCATGAACGTCCTCGCTCCGTTTCGAGGGCTTAGAGCGTCCCACTTGTCTTACTTCTATTTAATTTGTTTGTATGTTGGTTCTCGGGCGATTTCCTACATTTCATTTGCGTTATCCTTTATTACAAAAAGTCTTGGCTGATGGATTACATTCCCGTTGACCAACGGCGGGTAAATTCAGCGTTTTTAAGGCAAGTGTAACTTTGTTTTATCTGTATTTCTGAAGACGCAAAATACACTAAAACAGTTCAACAGTTCTGTTATTGTATTGCCAGCTTTACGTTCAATAGGCTCCCGAAATCTTCCAGCACAACAAACTCCGAATTGTTGCGAAAGTTTTGTTTCACAGAAACGGAGCACTGGGTCGCCTTCGGGCTCGCAGCCTGTAGTACGTAGTGCCAATTGAAGACAAACGTCTTCGAGTCTTCCCTTTTACAAGAAAATAAAGAAAAACGGAGAAAAGAACACACTGGACAGCGTGGGTCAGGTCCTCTCGCTCTCCTCTCGACACACTGCCGGCTGCGCGGTCACCTCGAGTCGCTGTTCGAATTCCCTTCTCCTGTTCGGATTAAGGCGTCATTTACGTTAGAATGTATGATCTTTCCTTTTTCTGCTCCAACTCTTCGGATTCCATGTACAGATGAGACGGTCATAAAAGTTTGACGAGTGCGTGTAATGGATCTTTACAAGATGACCGCTCGGTAAAGGAGAGGTTTGATGTTACTGTTGTTGCCAGTGTCTTTATCTCCGCGTGTGCAGACTGTTGTTATGTGTGCGAGAGAGTTAAGCTGCAGGGTTTCGTGTGGCCCATTGCGCTCTGCGACCGCTAGGATGTACCACACAGTTGCTGTTTAACAGTTGCAAGGACGACTCCACGACTGCACTTCCTTACCAGTTTTTATATCATAGACTTCGCCCTTCGCTATGTGTGTGTGTGTTTGTGTGTGTGTGTATATATATATGACATAATGACATAAATACATGCATTCTGCATTAAAAAGGTTTTCACAGTTTGTACAATAAATTAGGTTACTTGCCCACCCATGTAGACGGATGATTTTATGTTTGTAAATATTTATAAGATGTTGTAGTCGTAAATGTAATGTAAATTTTCTTTACTTTTCTGTAGGCTAAAGGATAAACGTCTACTGGTGTTGCATTAATTCTGTATATGCGCTCCATGTTTATGTTCATGAGCAGAACTGAAGCAGCAAAATAATGAACAGAAAAATAATGTATCACTTACCCAGTAATTTAGCCTGCGCCAAGGAAAAATAGGAAATACTGCATATTTCAAATTATGTAACAATATTTCTTAATGTATACCGTTTCAAATGTAATCCCACTATCGCAGTTCGAGTCATTTCTATTTTACATTTGTTTTGGGTGGATAGGGGAACAGGAAGGGAAATTAATGCAGACTATCTATTTTCTTTAAATAATCCTATTTAATATTGAGACACAAATGTAATAGCCATGTACGTTCAGGCTGTGTGCCTTTTACACATACATATGTTGTATGTACACTTACTTACTTTCCATGAATCAAGTACATGACAGAAGTTTGACAGAACACCCTGTTTCTGTACAGATGTGAGTGAAAAGGGGTGTTTGCGAGCGGGGACCACGTAAATTTGTGAGAGGGAGGGGTTCTGTGCTGTTGCGTGTTTATTCTTTTATTTTTTTTCCAAAACGTTTTACTAATTTTCTAAATACACGTATTCTCCGAGTAAGAAATTGCTATCTTACTTTGCTTTATGAAAAAAAGCATTAAAAACAACCGTGGCGCAATATGTACCATTCGTTTGTCTGAAACACACCCTCCACCTGATTTTCCCTTAACAAAAAATATTTCGACCAAAGCAATTGTGTTTTGGTCAATAATTATGGGAATGGAAAAATCAAAATCGGCATTATTTTAAGTGATTTATATGGAAAAACAATCAATTTTGAACATAAGCGACTGTAATGGAATTGGCCAATCAGCAAAAAACGGCGCCTGCTCTGTAAACTTCAGTCTACAAAATGCAGATTTGAAGATCCCATACCCAGAAACTGCGCCAAACTTCATATGAACAGCATTATTTGAAGGAACTAATTTTAGTCATGCCATGCAATTTGTAATATATATTTGTTTACGTCTGTTCTCTATCAGATGCTGTCTTTTGTTCAGTCCGTCTTGTTTTAATATGTTGTGTATTTATGCATATGCAATTAGATACACGCTGTTCATGTCGTATTTGTGTGCTTTACAATGAGACTTGTGTTCTGAGATCCCAGCAGTTCCACAATTACATCTGCCAAATATTGCTATTATAAAATCCTTGATATTGTAAATTAATTTAATATATGTAAAACAGGCCTGTGTCTATTATTTTCTGTGTAGGTAATTTATTTCAAGAGCATGAAATACTCTTATTTTATCATTTCATTAAAAGCTATTTGCACTTGCTCAATTACAGAAAATTCTGAGGATTTATTTGCAATTGTGTCTTGCAGTCTATCCTTATTTCTCTAGCTGCACTTGTATCACGAGGGACGTATTCTCTGACACGAAGGTCGTCCTGTGGGCAAACTTTTTCACTCATCCCTACTGCGAGAAGTTATGTCCAAAAGGGTGTTATTATCTAGTATTAATAGATTCAGGCCGGAGAAGACAAAATCAGCTATCGATAATTGCAAGAAGTATACCGCAGCTACTGTATCGATCGGCTTGTCCTCTACTCTCCTGGTATATAGAGATAAGAAGACACACTCTTTAGTGCAATATAATTTCTTTTGACCTATCTGCTTGCTACAGACTTATGATGAATAGCCAGACTGGGTAAAGTCCTTTATCACGAAACGTACCCCTTGATATAATATTGATTCTTTATAACTAGCTCGGCTCACAAAAATCAAACTGTCCACTTGGCCGTCATCATCATCAATATCATCACAAAAGCGCTGAAATAAGGATCTGCTCCGGATTCCAAAAAGGCCTTCTCACCATCTCCTTGCTGATCTTTTCCTTGCTGGTGATGAAAAGAAACGAGAGAGGAAAATACGTGTTATTTAAACCGATAAATAAACCACAATTTAGGTTTTTTTTTCTTTTCTGAAAGCACACCGTTTTGGATGCAAGAGTCAAAATGAAATTCTTATCAGCATATTGAGGATTCGTTGCAGGGGACAGCTGATTAATTGGTTTCTTTTTTCGTTCTCTCTGGCGAGCATTAATTTCACACAAACGTAGCCTACCCCCTATTCTTAAACCGTTGTTAGAGTTTAGTCTTCCATCTGTTTAGAGAAAGTATGAATCAGGTAGCACACACAGACTGCGTTGCTGATCTGCCGAAATGACTGGTTTATGCTGACCCCCGCCTCGACGACATAATGATAATCATTTGTTGCCCTCATGGATCACTTCCTCCTTAAATTTATTTGTAAATCGCTTCTTTTTTATACTATAACTGCAATTATAAACACTCAATCCCAATAAACATATGTGAACAAGATAAAAATATGTCTAATGGAGGAGTCTGAGGAAAGTTTAAAAAAAAAATCTCTTAGACGCTTAAAGGGACTGGGACAAGAGTTTATATCAATATTTTTACGGTGGTGATATTTAATGGTTTGTTAAGTCCAATATAGCATCCGAGGTTATTTGAAAGAACGCGTTTTACAGCAATCCATATTAACCGGGTTCGCTTAAGAGAGGGGCGGGGGTGTGAGGCGAGAGGGAGGGAGCGCGACTAGAAACACACAAACAACCTCGTAGGCTTTTACCGCTATTTGGATATGGATATCTTGAGTGAGGTTACTCATCGCGTCTTTCTGCCGTGTTAATATTAGTGCAGAAAATGCGATATGCAGGGTTCTTTTCCGAACTTACTTTTTTCCCCCCAAGAAGCGTGCAGTCATTTATTCTAGAGAGGATTCTTTGGAGGCCAGCACCGTGACGACAGGACTCCCAAGGTAGAGTGATGCGTATAGTCGCGCAGCAGAGAGAAAACATCTTTTCACGATGTGTTGGTTAGATATGGAGTGATACCGACGTGTTAATTCTGATCGAGACAAGAGGGCATAATCCAACCGGATTAGTTCTGAGAACAGCTCATTGTTAGCCTATTTAATAAGGCGTTGCTTTATCTTAGTAATAATGTAAATCGGCCTTGATCACGTGGTGAAGCTTACATGTAATGCTTGTTTACATTAACAGTTTTTTTTCGTTACGTTGTCAAAGAACCGCGTAGATAAGACGATGATGAATTATTCCTCTAAGAGGTGAAAAGGGGAAGGAGTGTAATGACAGAAGTGGGGAGAGACGGCGACTTTATATCATTAAAAAAACTGAACAGTTTTCTAATTTAACAAGGAATATGTACATTCAGTTTATAATGTGTAATTCAGTTAACAGTTGTTCTAGACTGAATGATTAAAAAAAGCGTAGGCCTTGTTTTGTTACCGGTCGAGCGGTAGAATATTCACGCAGTATGCTTTAGGTGCACTTCCGCATCAGCTATGGAAACGCGGTCGCGCTGGGAATTGTGTACAGTTTGCCCTGCTCTAGATGTTACCCCTCTGTCGCCGCTAGTGTTTGAGTACTGCATAACTTCACCGTGACATAATGCGATACTTCAATCGTAGCCTGGAAAGCCTTCTCCATTCGTTCCCCTAAAACTGTCAAGATATGACAGCACATGTTCCGGTAACACTGTATTCTAATCCATACAAACAAATCTCTGGTCAACTTTAAACATTAGGAGTCGAATGACAGCCTAGACAGTGCTTCTAGCTGCAGTGGCATGTTTAACAGGAAACACGATATGTTTTCTTTAGTCCACTGTAATGTAAAGTAGTATTTCTCAACCTTACAGGATGGCAGGACACCATTTAGAATTGTTTGGTTCAGAAATTATCACCACATGTTTTAAAAATGTTTTTTTGCAGCATCCAGTTTTTTTTGTGAACTAATAAGCATGCCTGGATTCAATGTGAAATAAAAAAAAAAAAAAAAACAACTTCCATTACAGGACAACTAACAGCTATCTGCCAGTGAACTCCTGCTAAATTATGTAAAAGAGGAAAGTCTAGAATTAACTGTATTTGAAAAAAATCAGATCAATTGGAGTTTTACAGACATATTTTCTGTATCTTAATTCCAAGGTATAAGGAGTGTAACAGTCCTATTACACAAATGACACACACACACACACACACACACACACACACACACACACACACAGAACCACAGTCACTTCCAGCTTCTGGGTGGATAAATAAATAAAGACTAGGAAATTTAGGCTTATGTATTGTGTCCCTAGGCATGTGAGTTAAAGATTCCCCCCCTGACCTGTTCATTTAAGAGTGGCCGCCCTGCTGCTTGCTCACCCTTCAATAAAGCTAATGTTTGGCTGTCTTTGTGTATTTGGGGGCTACACATGCTAGGAATGGATCTCCATGCCCAACTTCACAGCCCGCTAACAATTACGGACGCTCACACACCTGTTGCTGAGCGGAGTAATGCACTTTTGCATGTATAAATAATGAGTGTTATGTGACTCACACAAGTGGTAACTGCCTGTGACGAGCAGTGTCTGCTTGAAATCCAAAAAAAATGGGAATGAAACAGCGGTCAACCTTTGACCACCTGAGAGGTGATGAAAAAGTCACACATCAAAAAGCAATAATTTACAGAATTTTGAATTGTGTCGTGCAGTTAGCTCAAAGTGAAATTCATAGTCAAAAGGAGGCTTGCAAACCGAGTGGATCTAATTAGTCTACTTAACTCTGACTGGACGAACTGACCTGATACTTTTAATCCTATGTTAGAAGCAGAACGAAGGAAAGTGAGTCAGAAGTGTAAGTTACCTTTTCATTTTGTAAGATGATTCTGTAGTCAGGATTATGACAATACACTGGTATTTTTAATTGATATTGACATAATCTAATAAATACACAGGACATATTTCTTACTGTATGCCAATCTTAGATATTTTGGCGTATTTTTAGTGTACCTGTAGTGTAATAACAAAATTTAGCAAATGTTCCCGATTTTGACAAAATGCAAGTATTGCTGATCAGTTTTTGAAGGACATGAAAGAGATGTATTTATTTTTAAAAAATGTGCTCTTTTATGTACATTAATTTTTGTATTCACTTTTTAAGGCAGTGCATATCCGTCACTGGTAATTTTTTGTGCGAGACAAGGCGGATACACTTGCTTGTATTTGCTATTCAAAGCTAATGAAAAAGCGCTACCGCCTCTGGATTGATTCAGGCTGGTGCTGAGGACAAAGGGCACTGCGCTTACATCGAATCACAGCCATTTACTGAAATAGGGGCCCTAATATGAGAGCAGAGATGAGAGAGGAGAGTAGTGCAGCGAGGCTTTATTGCCCACTACGCTCAAGGTCCGGTGGCAGGTCCATCATAGCGCAGAGCCCGGCCTGTCTCTACAGGGAGAGCCAACCCCGTCTTGATTGAAGGAAACTTAACCACAGCCCCCAAGTACAGAGGCAGGCAACTGATGGAAATACCTGAGCAATTTCAGTCTTTTCACAAGCTACTGTAGTTTCCCATTTTAGACCAGTAACAGCTTCGGACGCGCTGGCACCTCCGTATAAGTTTTGAGGGGGGGATGGAAGGGGTGGACAAAACAGTGCAATTACTCCGGGCGATTTTCCTGACCAGAGTTTTTCGGATAGCCGCGCAAATTTTAATTGAAGAATTTCTGTGGCGAGATGTCCAAGATGTCCAGATTGTAAATGGTCAATTAACACTATAACTAACACTAACACTACATTATATATTGTGATACAACATGTATGCATTGCCCAACATGCATGCGTAGAAAGAAAAATGTGAGTGCCAGCTCGAAAAAGCCACCTCGATCTGGAAATCAAAAGGCGATATCCCTTTGTAACAGTAAACCGTTTCTCAATGTCATTCATCTTTTTCATTTTGATATGTGAATTGTTTTAATCCATTATGATATTATCAGGCAAAACACTGATACGCGAATGGTAAATTATTTTGATTATACTTCTTCCCTCCACTGTATACGTTCTTTGTCGAGGGCTACTCACACTAATTACACGTACTGAAATCCACTTGAGGGAAGACAGAGGAGGGTTTTGTCGTGCGACTCGTCTTGGTCGACGCTTTTCAGAGGAACACTGGCAGAGTACATTCACTCAGGAACTCTTTGAGCCGTTGAGGTGAATACTTTCCAGTAATGAGTCTGAGGATTGTGAGGGCAAAGAATCCAAACAATATAAAAAAAATTTTAAAAGGATCACACTTACGGTTTATCAGGTGAAATGCCTATGGTTCAGACATGGTTTAAAGTGCTTTATGGTTGCTTTCATGTTTGACCTGGACAAGTTTACTCTTATAGAGAGATGATGACAGAAAGTGAGAAGTGGAGATTGCGTTCTGTATGAGTGTATCTGTGACGTGCGTGTTTTCGCACGAATGCGTGTTTGAGTGTCTGTGCACATCTGTAAGTGTTGGTGTGTGTCAGAATGTGTCTGCATGTATGTTTTTTGTGTAAATGTGTGGTTATGTTAATGTGTTTGAGAGCGGCGTGCTCTCTCTCTCTCTCTCTCTCTCTCCCTCCTCGCATACAGTGGGTACAGCAGTGTGATAGAGAGAGAGAGACGGATGCTGGCCGACTCAGGCCCAGAAAGCCCCTGAATATGAAATAACGCTGTGAGGCCGGGCGGTCGGAAATTAGGAGTGACACGCGGAAGATAAAGAGGGCGCAGCCAGCGCCACAATCTGCGCCGGAGATTTAGAGTGATAGCCGGGCCGCGTGGGTTCCGCAGGTCCTCCATCCGCTCCGCCACACGCCGGTACCTCCGGCCACCGGCGGCTAAATCATTTATTTGAAGGAGGGAGGAAAAAAAAACACTTTTGTACAGTGAGAAAGAGTGGCGTTCTGTGGCCTTGACAGTGCCGGGGTAGATAGGTATGAATAAAAGAAATGGATCTGTTCTGTGACGCAGTCGAACGTCTGTGGAGACAAACGTACTTGTGGGTCCCTATTTAGTGGAGTTAGGCTGGCAAGTGATAGGGGAATCGGTACAAAGTCATAGGTGTATTCACATATATAAATGTATGGAAAATATATGTATGATATCATGATGAATTTGAGTAATATCAGCCTTTAGATGGCTCACAGAGTGGAGGCGCTTGTTTGTGGTACAGTTGTGGGTCTTGCGGGTTTGAGTCTTGGCTATGCCATCGCTGGCTATGGCTGGAGGTCCTCATTTGTGGGTTAACAACTGAATCATTCTTGCCAGGGAAGAAGTGAGTACTGACGTGGGTTCATTACACAACCACACCTCTCATGTTTTTGTGAGTAGTCTTCGGACAAAAATGAATGGATTTGTTTCTGATAAGCAATTTCTTGAAAGTGAAACCATGAATGAGTGATATAATTTAATAGAATTATGCATGCCATTCTTAAGTCTCAAACAATACTGATAAGGTTGAAAACATCCCAGGAAAAGTAAAATGGTTAAAGACTGTATATATGACTGTTTGTCATAAATCTAAATACACTAAATACACATCCTGAGAAAATGTACTTCACATAGTCAACATAATATCCGTTAGCTGAGTGTAAACAATCTGTTTTGCTACATGCTCCCATGAAACCACACTGAACACTTAGCCTGACTCATAGTTTGTACATTAGTTACTACAAATTCATAAATATTAAATTGTGTTGTGTGATCTATGACTCAGTACGACATCTACGACTCGCTACTCATGACAGTCACAGGCGTTCGGTGACATTGTTCAAGTCATGCAGCTTTATTACTGTATTTTCTGCTGGATAGTGATTGTGATAACTCCACCTTCCCTGGATTCTAAAAAATGAAAGTTTTTTAGAATTCACAAAGAATTAGTTCCTCCACAAAATAGGAGTGAAGGTTAAGATATTTTGTCTTAACTTTCTACACCACCTGCAGCATGGTTTTTTCTCTGCCTGCCACATGACACAAATACTTATTTTCAACTTATGGATCATAAGCAGTGTTTTCTCCATTGTGGTACTGTTCTGTCAGATATTTCCGAATTCCAGAAGTTCAATTTACGAGTGAAAATGCGACCCATACTAGTTTGTGAGCGCATATGTACACAGGAATTCACACACATACAGACACATACAAACACACACAAACCCCCATGCTAAAACTCAGAAAGGAACACCCTCAAAGGTATATATTACAGGGTATGAATAAAATATAAAGTGTGATAAGAACTGAGTATGCGATAATATTGGTGGAATATGGAAGCTAGCTTGATTAGCTCAGTTTGATGCTTAAACGGACTGCAGTCCATAAACAGGAGCAGGGTTTTGGCTGCCTGCTGCGACCTCATCTCCCCCTCTTCTGGAACAAATCGGAAAGCTTAAACCCCAGCAATGAAACTACAGGTCTGATTTAATCTAACCCTTAATGTGCTTCATCGTAATTGTTCGTCCTATCGCTTGCATGACATTTCGGGTCAGTTTCAGCAATGGCCAAACTTTTTGTTGGAGCTGGAAAATATGAAAGCCCTTTTAAAATTTTGTCTTTAGATTTAATCAGGACATTTTACTTAACTGAATGTCTTCAGTGGGTTTGCACTGAGAAGACAAATTACATTATGTGTGTGATTTTGAAATACAGGATTGTGTCTCTTTATATGTCAGTGATATTACATCAGAACATTACAGACACATGGCATGAAAACTATGACAGTTTTGACATTAGAATTCATTCTGGGACCGTGCAAATGTAACGAATATGAATGCTTTTGAAAGCGCACGGAAATTCTTCGCGATGCGATCTTAATCATCGTTTCCACTCCAGTTCTTGCGTGTGATAAAGTAAACATTAAGGCGGAGTAAAAAAATAAGCAATCTGCACGTTCGCCTGTTCATCATAGTTAACATGTCTTCTCCCTGATCTAAATATTGAGCACTTTTGATTCTCATTTACCAAAATAGCTCTTCAGAAGGGGACAAAATATCATCCACAGCCAGCCTTTTCACCTTCGTGAGCATGTAGTAACAAAACAGCACCACATAATTAGGTAATTAGAGTTGCTCGGTCCCAGATAGCGGCCTTAAGTGACTGCCTCTGCTTGTAAGAAGTCAAAGCATTTTAAGGGAGGGGGGGCGTAGGGCTAGTATTTTCAGGACCAGTGATATGTACGCCACATTGTACTGTTCAATAGCGCCCACTGAATTTTTAAACAGCATCAGTTACCTCCCGACAGTCTTCGCCGTGGCACCGGTTGCCTTGCTAATCCTGGTAAGTGCATTGCACATCACAGCCCATATCCAATCGGTATCAAGATACCTTTACCAGCCACTTCCTGTTTGAATGCTGCAACTTCAACATGTATCGTTAATGATTCAATTGAAGGTCATGTGAGTAGGGAAAAGGCAATCGGCTTATTATGGTCGAAATACTTTTTTATCAACTTAGATGTAGATTTGGTTGTAATATCTTTTTATGCCTCTACTATGGTTGGATTAATTGATATATTGCATAATGAATAAGCCTTTGTTAATTTCATTTATTATTGGAGGAAATGAATGATATTGACACTCCTGTTACTGCATCGCTTACATTTAATCTTATCAAACTTTACTCATATCATATTGCTCTGTTACCAGGCTTTTTTCAACTTTTAGCTGTTACCAAGCTTTTTTTTTTTGTCATATTGAATGTGTGGAGTGTACATACATTTTAAAAAATATGAAAAAGTTTCAAAGAGGAAACATGTTGTAACATAACTGTTTTAAATTTTAAAATGCAAAATTATTTATATAAATCTGCAGTTTAGCTTCTCTGCCCAGGGAAGAATGTGCTCAAATTCAAACGATTTTATATGGAAATTTGTGTGAATGTTGGTGAAATGCATTCAAATTCATACCTGAATCATGCAACAGAATCAGGGAGGGGAGGACTGTGAATCCACTATGGGTATTTACATAAGAAAGAAGCTGTCGACAATTAAAGCGATGCGAGCCACACATAAATCGGTCGCCTTATTAAAATAATGAAATAAAGCCCCTAATCCGTAATCCGCCTCACTGTGAAAAACAGTAGGTTTTTTTCTCTCTCTCGTTCCTCAACCTGTTGAATTAGCAGCTGGCTGTGGGCTTCTGAACCTGTGTGTGTGTGTGTTTGTGTGTGTGTGTGTGCGCTTTGCCATAATAAATTAGAAGCGCTGTTCTTTCAGGGGACTCGGGACACTAAAATATGACAATTAAGTCAGTGGTAAACGTGAATGAGTGGGTGTTTCCGAACATTTAGAGATATACTCGCAAGGAGGTATGGCTTTGTGGGCCGGTCCAACTAAAAACCTTCCCCCTTTTTTTTTTGAGGGGGAGGGGGTCATTTGCAAATTTTTGACTTTCCTTCAAATATGCATGTGAAAAGATTGCTGGAAAATAAAGCAATGATCGTAGTCCCTTGTGCCCTTTCCACAGAGTGGAAACTGCCCAAAATGTGCCCCCTGTAGAGCACCAAAGAGGCACTTGTTCTGTGCAAAAGAAACAGCCAGACGGCCCTAGATAATCCTACGTCGCTAAAGGTGCTGTGCTAGTCACGCTCCTATGTTTGTGAGTACTCATTTTAAAGATAACATACAGCTGTTACTACAACATCCTATAGGTGGATAGCTGTCCCTGAGATTTCTCTTGCACAAAGTGTGATGCATTGGCTTCCATTACCTACTGCAGCTGTAGTTTGCTCATATTTAGCTGCTGTCCCCAGTTTGTCTGTGTGCACTACGTATGTAGCACAAAGAATCTCTTACACCGTTCCGTAAAACAGACCTTAGATTTCAGTCATAAGCTCCTTTTTTTTACCACATGCATGTTCCATGGATACAGCTACATAATGCATGTCTTTAACGATTCTGATTATGCAAAAACAAAAAAGTATATTAAGATAATTATGTGTTGGGTGAAAAAAAACAAACATTTGATATAGTGTTGTGATACGTGAGCGTCCGTTTGTTATATATACTTCTTAAAAAGGGTTGTTGTTGTTTGTTTCATTTGAATTTGGACTGATGCCATTCGCTGGAGGATGAAAAGGTAATTGCTACACAGTTGTGTCTGATTGCCTGGATCTTTCAATGGGAACTGCCCTAGCCCCTGCGCAAGCAGACAGCCTGATTACAAATCATGTTATTGATTTGATGAATGTAAGATGTTTGCTAATAACTGCTCACTCATACCATCTGTTAATCTCTGTTGTGATTAAGGAGGTAATCCTAATACCTATTATTCCTAATGACAAGGACGGGATCTTTTGCTTATACAAGCTTAGCGCATTAAGGTTTTTTTCTGAGATGCGGGGGGCGACTCGGCGGGCGGAGATAGCGGCCATCTCGGGGGCCCCGCGATTGAGAAATCGGCTACCCCCCCTTTCCCCGGCACAACAGACGCGATACAAAAAGAATTACACCCTCACTAAAGTCTATTACCTCGTATAATCACACAAAATGATTTTTCTTAAATATGATAATAAATCATGGCGCGGGTCGATGCGGCGCGCGGCAACTGCTACGACCTGATAACGCATCAATCAATATTTTGTATTTAGATTTTAATTAATACTTGGCGGAGCGGGAGCCCTTTAAGAGAGAAATATTATCACAGATGAGGAAGGAGGTAAGGAAAAAAAGAAAAGATCCTGCATGGTTAGCGTGCGAAAGTTGTTCCTCATATCTGTCATTGATCAGTCAGCTAGGTTGCTGATTAAAAACCTGGAGTTTTTTAAGAGGGGGAGGTGAGGGCAGGAATAGGGAGAGTCGATGTGTGCGTGTGAGTGTATGTGTATTCGTGAACGTGTCTCTTGCAGTCCTGTCTAGCCTGGTCCCTGCAAAGCATGCTGGGTAAGGGAAAAAAGCGGCAGGGCTCATGGCCGTCTGCGTGCCTTAAGCTGGGGCCATGGGCTCCTGGTCTCACTTGAACCTGGAGCAGTGACACTACAGGCCTGCTTTATTATTTAATCCCCTCCTCCCAGAGGAGAGCAAATTAACACCCAGCTCAAGGTTTAAATGACATTTCAACATGTCTGTCCATGCATTTTAAAATCACACGGGCATACGGGCACACACACACTCACTCCCTCACACACACACACCCACACAGAGACATGCAGCTTCCTACACATTTTAATGGACCTATGTGTACACACAAATACACTCACTCATTCACACAGATACACACTCAGGAATGTAACCTTCTACACACTCAAGTGGATCTATGCACACACACACACACACACTCACACACACACACATAGATGTACACAGAGACATTCAGCCTCCAACACATTCAAATTTACCTATGCATGCACCACACACATTAGAGAAACATAAAGAATAGAGACATACAACCTCTTTACCAGACACACACACACACACACACACACACACACACAATGATGAATAGAGATATGGAACCTTTTTACCCCACACACACACACACACACACACACACACACAAAGATGCACAGACATGCAATCTCTTTACAGCATGCACGCGCACACACACACACACACACAAAGTGCACAGAGACATGTAACCTCTTTACCCCACACACACACACACGCACACAAGCACACACACAAGTATTCAGTTTCACTTGCAAAATTAAACAATCCTAAATAGCATGACATCAACATGTAAATCTTTTTAATAAAAATAGAAATATTAGGAGGCCAATTTAGCACAGTAGCACAGTATTGCTATATATCTTTCTCTGCTGGAGAGAGCAGGATCAATCTTAGAATAGCTTTGTCACCTTAAGTGGCTCTGTCATATTTTATAGTACACGGGAAAGCTATAATTTAAAATATTTCCAAGAACTGCTCCGGAGAGTACAGTAAGGATGGCAGTTAATTTTCTCCTTCCTCTGTCTGAAATAAACATGTCACATGACCAGGTTCTCAGAAATGTCTTTCGCTATCCAAGCCAAAACTGTGCTGTCCATCCAATTTAGAGTGGGTGCTTCATTTTTAACTGGGTATTCACCGTGTCAACATATGACTACCGACTTTTATATGACTGGATTTGCAAGGCTGACATTTGCATTTCCAATCCTTCTGCTTGATAAAGAGATTCAAAAAAGTGTGTAAATATATATATAAAAATATATATATACAGTATTTCAGTGTGTTTAATAGCTTGGACAGTAGAACCATAAGGCTTAATGTGCATCTATAAGGATAACGACCATTTGTAACCGACCTCATCATGCTTATATCGAGTTTGATAATATTCTTACAGCATGATTGGCAAATAGCGATCACAGGGAAATGAAAACAGTAATTATGAAGACTAAACATAATCAAATAACCCAGAGTAGTGCATGAGGGAGAGAGAGGGGAGGTGCTAGTTAATGTATTTTTTATATGCTTTTAATTTTTCCTATTGACATCCTGAGCCAGTTATAACACTGGGTTTTATATACATAGAAAATTCATCTGCTCTCTACACAGTATTGAATTCATATATGAAAACAGATTGATGCCTCTTCTCTTCTCTTCTAAGTATGCTTTCACAGTGAATATAAGCTTGTGCATCATTATGTTATGGACGGAGTTCACTTCAGTTTCAAAGAATATGAATCATATTTTCTTACCAGTGGCATTCAGGCATTTAGAAAATGCAGTTATATTTCTAAGAATATCTTTAAGATTGTGTGGATGTATGCATTCAATATATATAAACAGTCATATACATAAGCAACAGTCATAAGATCATGTCACATCGAACACAAAACAAAACTGTATGATATAAAACCTGATTTTCTGATGTATATATTTAGTTCACTACTACAATTATATATATATGTATATGTATATCATATCAACAACAGTGGGTACACCTATGACGGTGAAAAAATCCAACAGCTGTCTCAGAGCTTACATTATGTGTTTAACCAAGCTGTCATCATCACAGAGAAGACTATCGATTTGCAGTTAGAATTTTTATGGATCGTATATAGAATGTCAGCCCCGAGTGTACTATGGTGATCAATTAGAAGCATTTAAAGCATAAAAATATGAAGTGTTTCCCTTCCCCCTTCAGTCAGAGGCGCTGGGGGGTGGGTGGGGGGCGGGTGTGTTCATTTGTGAATGTGGGTGGAGGAGGAGAGTTGGGGGGGGGGGGGATGGAAATCGATGGGTAGCTGTGAGGATGAGTTACAGGGCTCTGGCGGGGGTTGCTGTGGTCTCTCCGGGAGGGGAATCGGGCACTGATCTCTGCTAAGCGGTGTGACTCCGGAACACTCCACCGCGCGCCGGGGCCCTTCTTTAAGCATCTCGGGGATTGGCGGTGTGTCTGACCTCTGGTAGGTCGTCTGGCTGTGAGGTCACAGCCCACCCCCCCCCGGGGCCTCTACGCCCGCGGCGTCCCTCGGGCCAGCCGCTTACCACTGCGTCCTAAGATCCGGAAGCTTCTCTGTGCTGGGGTGTGGGGGTTCGCGCATTTATACCCCCCACCCCCACCCACAGAGATGACCCTAGTCTGCAATCTATAAGCAAGATGTTTTAGCAAGGTGGCCTGAGGTCTGGAGTAATGGATGGTTTTCATAGCGATGTAAATGCAGTTACACATGCAAAACTTGTTTTATCATATCTGACTGTACAGAGGGAGAGTCGTAATGTTTGTAATGCACTGAAGAATTCCGGGTGAGTTTCACTCACTGGATCATCAGCCAGTTAACAACGCACTGAGCCATATCTAGACACGTTATATGCACCTAATGCCATTCTACTCAATACTATAGGTGCCTTCAGTTATCTTTTAATAAAACCTGAAGATGAATTCAACAGTTGGGGTAGTCAAATCTCAACAGAGAATATTAATCGATATTATATAGTCAGTTTTATTTGAAATCCTAACGCTGCGATCGTTGATTCTTACACCAAAAGTGTTTAGCAGTAGCATGCCAACCTGAATATTTGGTTTGTAAGGATTACAGAGACAAGAAACCACAGACAGGATAGTAGCAGAGAAAGAGCAAAGGGAGATTTGGAACTGAATTGAAATTTATGCAGAAAAATCACGGAACCTGCTCCCAAAAGCCATTCACAAAACACAACTGGGGGGCTCCAAGAATGTGTCAAAGCGGCTACAGTGTAATTTATGTACTGGTTATTTTGACCAATATGTAAATTAACATAATGAATTGAGCAAATATGTAAATGGCTGTTACTTGCTAAAGTTAAATGGCTGGCTGGGATTCAATCGAGCAAACTTAGTACCTAATGTCATGTGCAATTCAATCAAACCAGACGTTACATTACAACTTAAGTTTCGCTGAGAATTTTCTATTTTATTTATTCATTCCTTTAGATTCTTTTTATTCATTCTAAAATAGAATAAATTGAATTAGGTCCATTCTCATTGAATACCGTTTGACTTAGTGTGTTTGATTGAATCGCACAAATGAAAATGGACAACAGCGGTCAATAGCGACTAACTTGCTTTGGGTGTAAGCACAGAGTTAGACGTAGGTATAAGACAGCAGTAACTGGTTTGGAGACTGTTCGTATCTAATTTATCTTAATGTACAAACTGGGTGGATCCAGCATGGTTCCAAAAACAAAATTTTTGTCTATTACTGCTATATTGTAGTTAGGCCTACACACAATATTAATATTACATAGGTAGAGATATCAAGATGGGTATATCTTTGAGAAAAATGTAATTTTAAATTAGAGAGGGGTAGAAAAATGTTATTGTAGCTACACAAAATGAAAATGTTATAAAAACCCAGTTAAGTTAATATATTCATACATAAAGCAGAGAATGAGACAATATGAAAACAGCTCAAGTGTCAACAGCTACTCATAGCTGAGCAAAGGTTAAAACATCTGAAGGCTGCCAATATCATATTATATCTTTATACTGTACAAGACTGCTGAACATTATTTAATCATTATTGTAATTATTCTAGTGACTATTCAGGCTACGGACGACATACCTGATTTCAATCTCAGATGCTGCATCTGGATAACTTCCAGGGCTAGCAACAGTGGATGATAACCTTATGTTTGGCTAATACGAAATTTCGTAAGACTTTTTTTCCAGTCACTTATTACCTAGCTTTGTAATATTCACTGCAACCCTGATTTGGAGCAGCGATTTTTTCACTTCCTCTTTATTGTCTCAGTTTGAAACCACTGCGACTCCTTTTTTTTTTTTGAAAACTCTCGTTTTGACTACCAATGTCAAAACGAGCCTGTCTGCTGACATAACTTGGGAACGGTTTTGCTCTATCAAGCCCGACTTTCTGGTATGTTATTTGTTGGCGTAGAAGTACACATGAAAAATGCCGGAAAACGCTACCGTTGGGGTTATATACGCTTCTGCTATTGGAGTGCCGACAGAGGATGTTTTCGCCTTTGAATCACAACCTCCCACTGGCGTCCTGCCTGCATCAGATTGTGATTAATCAGACGTAGTTTATTAATCAAGCACATCCTCGACGTTTGGACATTAGTTATTCCACATCTGAGTGAGAAAGAATTCGGGCTTACAGCGATAAGCCTCGAGAGTTAGACTAAGACATATCATAGCCCTGACACGGCATTTGTTGACACGCTAGAACACAACTATCGGAATCTCAGACTCTCTCCTTTTTCTTTATTTGCTTTTCTCAATTATTCATGTATCCCTACCGCTTTTTTGTTTGTAGGTTGAAGTCAATCATAAGGGAGGCCAGGTTGATATAGAGGAGCTGGGGTTATTTAGGTTCAACAGGAAATTACCTCATTGAGTAAACAAAAGCAAAGAGCGACCGTCGTGCTCATGATTCATCTCCATGTTGTGACCCCATAAACTTTATATATTTTAAATGACCTGTTTTTATGATGACAGCAGTCTTGTGCTGTGGAAACTGGACCAGGAGTTCTTTTGACACAAATAGTGAGGGAATATGTCTATTAACTAATATGGGGGAGCCTGTAGTCTAGTGGCTAAGGTAAGTGACTGGGACCCCTGAGGTTGGTGGTTCAAGCCCCAGTCAAGCCACTGTAAGAACACCATTGCTGTTGGGCCCTTGAGCAAGGCCCTTAACCCCACATTGCTCCCAGGGGGAATTGGCCCTTGGCTAGCCTAATCACCTGTAAGTCACTTTGGATGATGATAATGTAATGTAATATGTTGTCCATAACATTCTCAATTAATTTCTGAATGAGAGTTTGAATGGTAGAATTTAAGAGCACCTGCCCACTGTCCAAAAAAAAAGAAATGATTAAATTTGTGTAACAAAGTCAAACAAATCACTGCAGAGATGTAAATGTAGACAGTAATGACCAATGTGACTATCAGTTGCCAATTAAGACAGATGATGGCATTTTTACTGGTATTCTTATAAAAAACACTGCCAATATTCAAGCAAAATGATGTTGCTTGTCTATGTGGGTGAATGTGTGTGTTTGAGACAAGGAGTGCTTGCATGTTTTGACATGCACACATTTAAAATAATGTCATGAATTACCCACTAAACAAAAAAAAATCACACTTGAAGAGACAGAAAATGGAGGGGGGGGGATTGACAGTTTTGGTGGATGTGTGGAGAAAGAAGAGAGAGGAAAAAAAGAGAGAGAAAGGGAGAAAAAGATAGCAAGTGCATAGAATGACAGGCAGCCCGGAGACAGGGTTGTTAGTTTACGTAGGGCTGTGGGCTGAGTCGACTGGAAAATTTTGATCACTTTAATTTACTATATCCAGCGTGCCTGTTCTCTTCTCCCACTGCTTTTATCAAGCCGGGTGAGCTGGTATTGATTTTTTTATTTTCTGCGCAGGATAAGAAGACAGAGAGTTAGGGGGCGAGAGTGAATGGAGAACTTTCCACAGATTGCTGCTATTCTCTAGCTTATTGCATCCTGTCGTTTGTGGTTTCAGATGATGTCCAGTCGACCAGGACTGCTCCAGGCAATAAACAAGGTGAATAACAATGGAATCAAGACAGAATGCAAGTCTGAAAGGTTAAAAAAGTTAAAAAAAAAAAAAGATTAAAAAGAGATAAACTGTGTAAAATGGCGAAAAAGAAAAAAATAACAGAAGTGATTTTTGTTTCATGTGTAGGATATTCATTGTATGATAGGAAAACAACGCCTTGCAGATCGTTGTTAAATGTCGCGACCATCCGCTGTCGTTGTATTGGCTGTGCTAAAATGCTGCAGATTCTTTGCCTCATCTGTATCTCACTCCTTATTTCGAGGGTTCGGTGTCGGCCATTTTATTTCTATATTCTTGCATTCAGCAGAGGAATAACACCTGTGCATATTGCAGTTGTTTACAGTCTCTGTATACTTCGCAAATATCATAGCAGCTCCATCTTAAACACACATCTGCTTGCATTTTAAGACACAGCAAACATATTATTTTCAACCATTACTCATGAAATCCCCCTAATGAGATTAGTATTGAAAAATCCCCTATTCATCCCTGGTTATGTCAGACAATCTGACATGAAAAATACCTGTTTGAAATCTCACAAATCAATGCGCTAATCACATATGAAATGTCACCAATGCACCTCAAGCAAAAATTCATAGAAGACTTAGGAAAAAAGGGGGAAAAATCAATAGCAGATTGTCAAGGTGGAACAGAAGCTTGTTTGATTAAAGATAATAAATTTTGTATTCCTAACAAAGCTGTTACTTCATAATAAGGTGTTTATGACCACAGAGATGATATCAATAATAACAATAGCTTAAAGAATAACGGATTGCAATTAGAGCGGAACAATCTTTGATACTATTCTCTGTTTTTACAGAATTACTTTACCATACCTAAACAATAAAACTGTTTGCAGGGGTCCAGAGAATTAAAATCCACAAGTATCATTGTTTGTGTTGGTAGAAGTGATCCATTACAAGTACAAGTCATTTGTACAATCTTCCCCTTTTATCAAGTCAATTTACAGCTTTAATAACTAGGGTCTCCGTTATAAATTTGTCTTACAAATGGAAGAAAAAGGGAAACACTAATAATGTCCCATCAATGCAAATATCATTTAAACAATGTAGTAAAATGGGTGGCATGTTGGAATGAAATTATTTTAACACCGAGGGCACAAAAGACTATTGAACTAGTGCGTTTTTTTTTTCTGTATTTCCTGGAGCTAATGAATTATCACCCACTGCTCCTAACAAAAACAGTGCAATTAATTGAGGAAGTAATGAATTTCGCCAGACTGCAATAGGACTGGGTTCACCAGAATTTGTTCGCCGGTTATTAAGTCCACTTCCTAAATAATTGCGTTGTGCACTTTTCTCGAAAAAGGTCGACGTCCAGACACTTATGCATGCGCGGGCTCTTGATGTTCATATGACAGTTTTGACATACTGTATGCATTTATGTATATCCGCACTGATGCATTGTGGGTATGTGGGTATGTCATAATAGCACGGATGCATGGACCAAGATCACGATGAGTTTTGTGACAATGACCGGACTGTATATAGACTTTAACCGCGTGCCATTGAGCGTGGACCCTAAGCACACACACTGAACTAATAGAATGTGTTGCAGGTCCAAGGTGAAGAGCACTCCGTCAGACAGAATGTGAGATGAGAAGAGAGAGGATCTTGGCTGGGAGAAGAGGCTAGTGACAGACTGGTAAAAGGTGTCTTGAAAACGCTAATTAAAATTGAATACCTCTACAAATGCAGTGCAACTTGCAATTCTCCGGCAATTAATTTGAGCGGACATCTCTTTGATAATCATGATTTTGAATCAAGTTTGCTTTGATTATGATAGTATAATAATGTATAATAATAACAATTATAATGCAACTTTTATTTTTTCATGGTTTGATGTCAGTTATCATCGCAGTGATTCATTACTGAACACCTGAAAATTGTTTTTATTTGCTCTTGATGTCATCTGCAATGGTAATAAAACAACACCCAATAATCTATACTGCTTTCTAAAACATTTCCACGTTTCATTGTATTATCCACCTCACAAGGGCCAGTTGCCTACCTTGTAGCACTGTACCTTCGTAAGCACTTTTTTACATTCACACATTGAAGATGATCCTTGATACTTGTGCAGTATCTTTAACTAAGCGAAAGCAGTTCTTCTGAAAATGCCAATGAACGTTGGGCTAACCACTGCAACCGAGAGCAGAACTGAGGTGGCTAAATCTAACAGTATAGCTTGGTTTCTGGCATGGAAAGTTTGCCTTAGCATAAAACGTCATACTGACTTTAAAATGTGGCGGACTGTAGTGAAAGGTGCATCGATGGAGCGCAATCAAATGCTGACATCTTTGCTTTTCATGTTCAAGTTTTCAAGTTATGATTTGAGTTAAATGATTTTTGAATGAAACCAAATGTCACTGCCGATATAAACATCCACCCTACATGGTGTGACATTTGTTTGCAAGTCACTTCCTCTCCAGTAGAAGTATTAATGTAAAGCTTTGATTTTGGGGGCTTAAAAGATGCCTGAATTGACATATTCTGGGACTTGGAGATTTTAATCTCTGCTGAGGTACCTCTTGTGGTGATGCTTCCAGAATGTTCTGACCCCTACCCCCTACCCCCCTACCCTACACCCCCCCCAACCCAACAAAGCAGACAGTGTCTGAAAGTAGAACCAGCTTAGTTAATGTGCGCTACCTTGAACCAACATTGCAGTCTTCACTTCCACATTCGGCTATGAGTGTGAAAATACATGAAGTGCGGTAAAATAAATATGGCTAGGATTTTAGTGATGCACAGATATACGTTCTAAAACCTTGGTGAAAGTCTTATGTTTTTTTTTCTTTCAGAATACACTCTACGGACAAGCTCTCTGATTGGTCCAGATCAGTCAGCGTTAATGGAGCAATTGACCAATTACGAGAGGCTTTGCCCCCACGGTAACAGCTGCTATCTCTGTCAAACACACTCTTTTAAGCAGTCAGAAAAGAAAGTCTGTAATGGACTATTTTCAATAAAAGGAAGTATATGCTGTCTGGTGATGTAAAACTCCAAAATTGAATGAGTACAACAGAAGTATGCTAGTTGGATTTTATCTAGAGCTGAAATTGGGGGAAGAGGTCAAAAACTCCCTGATTATATTCAGCAGAAATGCTGGGAAATAGCTTGCATTTACCACAGAGGTGCTACAATTTGCACTATGAATTGTTCTTTATGTTTCTAATTTAAATACTAAATAAGATAAAATAATTTAGCCTTTTTATATGATATTGGTTGGTGAGGGTCAATTGACTTAAAGTATTAAGCAGAGAGGAATACAGCTCAATAAAACAGAATTCAGAAGATGTGTTGCAACAAACAGTGGAGACAGAGTTAGCTTTCCATTTAGCTCAATCTGCCTCACCCTGCAAGCTAACTTTAAACAGCATCGTGCTAACCTAGCCAAGCTTGCTACAGCACTGTACCCTACACTCTGCATCATAATGAACATGACCTAAAAAAGAATTGCAGCCTCGCTAAGCTAACTAGACAAAATCTAACTTCGCTGGAAGTAACACCCACACTGGCTAAATATAGGATCTATGATGTGTTGAAATTTGTTGAAGTAGTCATTAATGTCAGAATACTAAAGCTGAATGCACGACAGATATCTGCGTGCAGCCTGACTGATTGTTTAAAAGACCTATACAGAAGGTTTTTTGCAGTTTATTTTGCCACTGAATGACTTGAAATACCATCATCACCATAATATGGTTATGGCTGCAATTAATGACCATAAGGGAATAATATTCTTACATTTTATTAAAAGCAGGATTTATGTTCCATTGATTTCTTGTCCAGAAATCATTTTAGTATGCACAGACTAAGCATCAAAATCACCTTCTAGGAAACTTCTAGGTTTACATATGTTTAGCACTTTTCTATAGTCATAATGTATCCCCAGACACTGCAAAAACACTTGCAATTGCAAAGTCATGGTCGCATTGTGGCAAGATGGAGGTTAAGTCACGAAGTATCATGGCGATATCTTCATAAAGTTACTGAACGCCTCTGATGAGTAAATGAGAGAAACACCAGGGCAAGTTTTGCTATAAAGCACTCGAAACTCTCTCAAAGCTGAAATGGCCATCATGTCACTTTCATCAGGAGAAATAAATGCTATAGTCTTTGTTAAATTAGATATTTCTTTGGGAAAACACTTCCATTTTTAAGGTAATGAGCACAATTTTGAAGACACAAATAACCCCTTGTTAATAGACTTCTGAAAACATATTTTAACAGATTTAGGGAACCAGGAAATGTGGTTTTGGGCTTGCTTTACCAATGCACTGTCCATGCTAATATTCCTGATAGGAAGAGATTATGAGAGAAATTAATCTGTCATTGTGTAGGTGTCCACATATCAATCCCAGTAAAAAATGAAATAATGAAATCCAAACTAGTACCATGAAAAACTTATATTGCACTTTTATGATGGTCATTTTTCATTTTTCATGTTATACCATAAACAAAAAGTATATTGGTAAATATTCAATAATGGATAGACTACATGGACAAAACCAATGTAGGTGTCTTGAATATGTGTTATACTGTTCATCTATTTTAATACATAATAATTCCTTCACTCCTCACTGATTTATGGCAAGAACATAATTATTATTATGAATTAATTCATTGTAAATTATTATTAAATTCATAATTAAACATAATTAATTTGTATTACAGCTCCATATTTGATTAGTTGATGGAATTGTGAATTGAATGTAAAATTTTTCAAGTTCAGGAAAGGCGAGTGTTTTCACAACAGGAAGGTCAGTTTGCGCATACAGTGACACCAGGAGACGTGCCTGTAGGATCTCGAGCTAGTCGAATGTGTTTCGGCTACGGTTGCACTGATGCTGACTGAAACTCGGTCAGGTCAATGGCTGGCTCAAGGCTGCAGCGGTTGGTCTTTCTTCTGAGCAGGCACAGGATACAACCAGGGTGACCTCACCTCTTCTGGCATTTCAACCCTTCAGTTTTTCATCCAGTCAATGTGCAATTACAGGGTTGATTCCTTCCATTTGTGGCCCTAGCCCCACCCCTATAGTGATCCACTCCAAATCATCCAATGAAAAACAGCAGAATAAAATGTCAATACCAGCACAGTATATACTTTTTACATGCTAATATCCCAGAGTACCTACACCTGTAGGAAATGCTAAAATGATATGATAAAACACCTACACTGATATTATGGTGTAAGAGCTTTTTCCATTTCGAAAAGGCGTCAAGCCTGAAAATACAGAAATCATACAATTATTGGTGACCTCCACTTCATCAGGCACACTAGAGACGGAAGGAAAGCTCACAACAGATGCGAAGCTAACTATAGTTCACATCCTCTTTTAACAGAGGTCAGAGGTCACCCAAGTGTGTCATCAGCAGACACTTTCCTTTCCTGTTGTCTGGACAGAGTTTTGCCAGTCACGCGCTTGTGAAATCACAGTGAAGAGGTATTTGAAGTTCACTCACAAATAAGCCACTAGGGTGTTCCTGTATGCAAGCTTTCCTGTACCCGGAATTTTTTCCGTTACATCATTCTCAAACTTATCTTCCTTTCCTATTCCAACACTGTTTGTGGAATTTTAATTGTTTCCCATCATTACTGAAGCACACATGAATTATCAAGCAAATATGTAGTTATTTACTATCTCAACAAAAAATCTTTTCATCATTAAAAACGTTAATCAGAAACAGATACTATTCTCTCTAGTTATCTGTAAAAGAAGAAATAAAAAAGATTTTTGTGGAATTTCTAGATATTTTTTTTACATAAAATTGATGCCAAGTTATAACTAAACCGTCACTGCTGTTTCACAGAAGTGAAAATCGAACCATCTTATTCTAAAATTGTTCACATAATCCATTCGGTTTCTTCATAATTCCTGACTTGAGTCAGCAGAAACTCTGTTGTGACAAAAGTGATGTAGCAATGCAAAGATTTCCTCCACTTATACATATTTCGTAACAAACCTTCATTTTCACCTCATGCAATACAATGCATATGGTTTTTGTTATATTAAAAGAGAAGTAAAGTGCATATCACAGTTATGATGTAGATTCATTTAGGAACAAGAAATTACATTAAAATATAGCAGGTCATGTAATTTCAGACAGTTTAAAATGATTTGTATCCATACATGTAGTACAAAGAAGAATCAACAAAGAAAAAAGGAATATTATTTTTAAGAGAATTGAGGCAGAAATATTGTTTTTAATATAAATGTGCATTCAGACACTCAACGTTTGAAAAACATGATTTTATATACACATGGACTTAGGGATTTATTTATGTATTGTGAAAAACTTTGGAGGAAACATAATGTCAGGTGAAATGGCTGTATTAATAACTCTCGTTTTAGTTATGTGAATGAATTAAGGAGAATTTGGGTGGCATCGCTCAAAAACAGTGTGCGTTCACTCTCTGTGAAATATTGGTGGAAGTTTAGATACATCCTTTGCATATTTCGATATCAGTAGTTTGATACGCAGACAGTTATATTTGGAATTTTTCAGTGAGTGGAATATGTGTGTGTGTGTATTTGAACAATTAAGTTTTGGTCAGGATATGACATCAGTTTGTGCTATGGCATACATGACACTGATATGTTACTGGCTATGAAAGGTAAAATAAGACTGTGAAGGTGCAGCAGGGTTTTCAGTGCTGAAATATGACTATAATGCCATGATCAGTTGAGAAGGACGAATCTATGAGAGAGGCCTGTTGTAGCAGAGTGTAGTTTTGCCCTGCTATGGCACTTCTAAAACCAGACTATCAACAAAAAAAAAAAAAACTGTCTGTGTGAAAAGTTTTTGTTCCTCAAAAACAATTCATTTTATGACTCTGTCACTGACTGACCAATATGTCCAACTAGAAAACTATGTATGCCCAATTTCATTCACACAGCTGGTGTCCACAGGGGTGTTTAACCTGGCCCGACAAAGGGAAGCATGGGTGCTGGCTTTTAGCCCGATGAATTTTAGCCCTAGCCCATCTTAGCCTTAGCCCAGCTCTTAAACATGTGATCCAACTCAGTATGGTGTGAAGACCATGATTAGTCGATTAGTTGAATCAGGTGATATAATGCAGGGCTAGAACAGAAGTCTGTACCCAAACCAGGCCTTCAGGTATAGCATTGGACAACCCTGCATTAAAACAACCAGATATAATATACCACTGATAATCACTGTTTATAGTGTCACTGTTAATAAGTTCAGTCCAGACATCAGAACAAAGAGACGACAGAAGTATGCATCTGTACATACTTTAAAATGTTATCCAATCACAGATAAAAGAACACATGTCAGTAATTTACAATATACTTGAGTTTTGCATGTTTGATTTGGAACGCACTTCATGAAACACAAAATGGCGACCATACTTGTTAAGTGTACAAAGCAGCATATGGAATGGCCTTGTCGATGACTCTGGTTGAGGTCATTTTACACTTCAAACCTTGAATCTACATGCTAATTCTATATATGTTATGTGTGTGGGCTAAGTACATAACTTATAATGACAACAGATGAGTTCAATACCAGTATCCAACACAGTGTGAGCCCTGTGCAGGTCTAGTACAGTGCAAGAGAACCCACACTTGTTTATAAGCTGCTGTTCTATGTTTTGGCCTTCTGCAATGTGAAATGGAGTATATTTATATTTTTTAGTAATATTACCTCAAACAAATATGAGCTTTTGAAGTTGGGTTCCAATTGTCTGAATGACGCCATCCTTCTTACAGAAAATGAAGATAAAAATGTTAGCTGGCTGCAGAGGTGAAGGCAGCACTGGAAAGCTTGATAAAGTGATGAAACGATGAAACATCTAATGTATAATTAGATAACCAGTTGCCCAATTGTTGTGCAGACATCCAGCACTGGCTAGCTAGCTAACTCCAATTCAGCAGTTCAATCAAAGATTACCTGCGAAATGCTTGTTTTTATGTAGCCATGCAGTCATCAATTGAGTACTGGCTAGCTAGCTAACTACACTTAAACAGTGTCACAGTAAATTGATTACAAGAAGCTATCGATTAAACTAGGGTGTATTTTTATTTGAGTATTGTGTAACCAGATTGATATATAAATAAAGGGCTGCACCGACATCATTTTAGTTTCAAAAGTATTAATTTAGTCTGAGGTATAGCGGCCTACGGCCTAGTCATGCTAGCTCAGTCATGAAACAAAACAATGCTGTGTTTACATGTGAAATTACAATAAACACAATTCAGAAGTTGTATAACTAAAAGAAATGGTAAAAATGTTGGTTATTACTAGATAGCAAGTACAGTACATTTTACAAAAAAGAAATATGGCACATCTGTGCACATACACATCCTAAAGCCTGTAGCATTACTTACTTAAGACAGTAATGCTACAGGCTCTATGTCCTAAATTTGGCAGTTATAATTATCCAGATATTGGTACAAGTAAAGTCTTTTCCTGCTAATTTCAGCCCAGGAAATTTTAATTGCTCTTTATCTACACTCTGCTCTTTGTCTACTTCCTGTTCCTTTCAAACCCACAACACACCAAAGTCCCAGTGTATTTCTTTCAGACGACGATGAGATAGTATCCATGCAGACAAGTATACAATGACTTTAACTTGTTCCAAATTCACTAAATAGTTTATTACTAGGAACAAGTAATGTAACATAAATTATTATTTTATTAGTAACTGTAAAAATATGTAATGTAACATGCTTTACCATCAGTAATATCCACATGAATAAACATACTGTACATGGTATTTTTAAATGAAATATGTATGTATATTACTGTGAATTTTAAGGAAGAGACTGTCTTGTCTTTGTGCATTTGCATTCAGGATAATGAAACTGTTGAATCGCCCTTGGCTGAAATCAGGAAAGAGGGTGAAGTAGAAAAGAAGATAAGAAAGAACCACAAAATAACTGATTTCTTGTGTGGCATATATTAATTTTACATATATTAACTGGGTAATGAAGTTAGTATTTGCTTTGAATGGGAGTCATTGTAGTTGTTTCTACACCACAAAGAGTGAGGCATTGAGAAGTGCCAAATGTTCTGTGCTTATACAGGTTTAGGGTATGCCTCACTGACCTGTTACTAACTAGATCTCATACCTGCAAACCCAGTCAGTGTTTTGTTGTTAAAATATGTCAGTCTGCTTCTGATTTTAATATTTTAACTTTTGGTGAATGTCATAAACAATTATGTCCCATCACTACTTAATTGTAAATCTGAACTTTGAGATAAACTTGATAATTTCTCATTTATATTTGTTTTAGGAAATATTTTTTCCCGGAACAGCCAGAATACCATGACTTATCGAAAAAACATGTGAAAGACCTCCCTTTTTTTATACAAAGTGGGTAAAAGAAATGCCCGTCCTGTTTACAGTCAGTTTAATGACTCAGCACGAGTACACACACTACGCAAAAATCCCCAAATCGCGCAATTATTCTACACTGTATGAATAACCATGCTTTTTCCCACAATACTTTTCTTTTTTTTTTTCCTTGAGGTCATAGTCCAATCCATTACCTGCTTCAATGAACCGTTGTGTTGCTAATGTGCAGCGCTCTTAGCCCTAAGGAGATGGAAATACCTGCTCTGTTTCCAGTCCCCCCTCTCAACACCAACCCCCCCCCCCATTAATTATGGTTATCATTAATATGTGTACACTTAATGAGAAGATTTGTTTGTCAAGCATTCCGGCCCGGTCGCTTAAAAGCCGAGATCGATTGATAACGCTCACAGCTGCGTGGTCCAGAATACATAAACCGCTCTCATACGTGCGATTTTTCTGAAATTGAACGCTATTGTTTGGGTAGAGATGGCTGACATTACCCAAATTCATCAGCTCTCAAGCAGGGAAAACAGAATACGCAAGTGACGTTTATTGGTGACACAGGTTACAGCGTTTATGGGTGGATATGAGAGTGAGTCTTTGTTTTACCCTTTATTCTGTCTACTGTTTTTGGGTAAATATTTGATAGCATATGTATCAGACTCTGTTAAACTGTATTTAACTTTATTAAATTGATAACCTTGTTTCATAAATGGCCTCATCCCTAACATAAGAGTGTTTAAGGTATTTTACATTGGCCCTTCACACATGAGTGAAGAGCCTGCATGTTATGGCAATATCTGTGAATGAACATGAGCCACACTATATGTGCTAAATGCTAAAATCTAAATGCATGAGACTCACAGTCTTACACTGAATGGGGCGAGTTAATTTTTTACACTGCGTCCAAAGCAGTCACAGCTCACTTACTCTCAAATTTCCATACCCTCCAAACTAGAATAATCCCACAGAAGAACAGTTCAGAAGTCAATACTTGAAAGTTTATTCATAATTAATCTTATAAAGTAGGTATTGTAGTTGTTCTTATTGCAATTGAATTGGGGACAAAATGCTTTGACAAGTTCATAAATAAACAAAATTCCTTCCCAAACTGTGTTCTTCAGGAGACATTTTTCATTTGTTCCTTATGGTATTTTGAATGTACTTCAACTGTATTTAGTCAGGGCTATACGGACAAATGTTGTCTGGTTCCAGACCATTGTCACTTACACATAAAATGTATGCAACCACTTCTTAATTCTTTCAACTGCAGAAACTGTTTTTTTTTTTAACTGCATGCCAATGCAAATACCCTATGCCAGCATACACATTTAGGTTGTTTTTATGTTGCAGATGTGTGCACCTGTTGGCCATTTTCATCATTTGAAAGATGAATAAGATTTATTGTTTTTCGATTGCCCAGCAGTCCTATTAAGGTCTATTATTATTGTTTCTTGGTTGTTTTTGCATTTCCATTGCATCCAAATTATGACAAGCAGAAAAAAACTCATGTACTGACACATATTTAAAAATGCTTGTCTGTAAACCATGACACATTATATAAATGATCGTTGTCCATGAGCCAAGTTGTGAATGTGGGACGTCTTTTGGAAAATGAGGGTGAGAGGCGGAAACCTGGGGCTGGGTGTCGCTCGCAGTTCTGTCACTCCCTGAACAAACTCCCCAGAGCACCGTTACAGTACAGAGGTTTTAATCCCAATACAATACAGGAGGCGGTTACACTGTCACATACACATTATCCCATATTTATCACTACAGCTAAATGGGACTCATGATTCCGGTTTCTCATTGGCTGCTTCATTTCAACATTCTAATAGCCACTGCTCACTTCTCACTTAGGGAAATATTATATCACATTATATATTATCAATTAATGTATTGCTACATTTGTATTGTTTTAAATAAAGTATGGTCTCATATCTATGGTCTGATTTTTTCACAGTGCTTTGTCTAGTACTGATTTTTGGGTTATGTTTAGCCCATAAGAATAATTTAATTTGAACAATTATAAATTGTTTAACAATTAGAAGTAATTTAAACTTTGGTTATTCATACATGCATCACTACTTGTAATTATAATTTGTAATGTCACTGTTAGAGCCCATAGCTACAATGCAACATTCAGGTTTTGTAGAAGAGAACCTGCATTTCAACAAACTATATGCTGGTTGAGTTACATCGTGTGCAACAGTATGACCTTTTCATCTGCATAGTTGTACGCTGCATAGGGATCTATATCAGCATGGACACCACCTTAAAATAAAGACAGTTCTTTAATGTCACTACAAGGCTTGAAGTCGGTTGCGACCAATTTATTGCAAAAGTCATGCAGCTGACCCTTTTTAGCTTCTGGTTTATGGTCAATAAGATGCCAATAAGCATGTTTTCTTCTATAAATCTATGTTGCTTTGGGATTTAAGGAGTGGATGTTCATTTGAGCACCAACACCCACGTGCCTCTGGGATATCGGGTTAATGACCAAAATACAACCATCATGTGACATCAAGTTTCCACGTCAAACTCAGAACAAGTTGTTCCACAATCAGAAACTGTCATTAGGGCAAAGTGTGTATTACATCTTCCAATATATTAAAAACACCAAGCTTTATAAAACAGATAAAACATTTTATCTCTTGTCCTCATATTTGTGACCAAAACGCAACCAACAAACAACATTAATAAACCTTTAGTTTTGGTGAGACGGTGAACGAAATTCGTTTTTTTCCTAATTAGGAAGTTTTGTCCTAACCCTAATTATTCCCACGCCCAGAACACGTGGAGGAGGACTCACCCCTTGTGGGTTGCAAGAATTAGATTTTCGCTCGTTGTTAAAATTCAATAGCTGATATTGAATAGGTTCTTTTCACCAACACATTAACGGGTCACCATTTTTAGCAACATGGTGCAGGGATCCCTCTCAAAATCGAATTCCTCATAGGGAATTTAAACACATTACCGACTTACAAAAATTAACTTACGATATGCTACAATGCTCAAGACCCAATTGCTTAAAAAACAGATGTGCGCTTATATTGTATGTCGCGAACTCTGTGAAAATTTTAGGTGATAGAGTCACGAAAGCTGAAAAAGGGAGATAAATGTAATTTGTTTACAAACTGCATCTTATCACGTTAACTTGGAACATTTCATTAAAGCCCTTGTCACTAATATGATTGCTGGACACGGTGGAACTGGTAATTTTACACTGATTCTTCTCAACCTGAACAAATGTTGTTCTGGGACGACTCTTATCGTTACGTTTGATGCGCAGCATAATAATCTGCAGATAGTCACTCACTCTTCAGATTGACAGATGCGTTTCTTCTCCATATGCAGACATTTTTGTGGCATGGGTCTCACGTCTGAGAGCGGATGTTGAACTGAAACCGAGAAATTTTGTCTCGGGGAAGTGAACCTGTGGAGAGACAGTAGATCTGTGTCTGTATAAAGGCTCGGCCCGTTTCTGCATATCTAATTGATTCAGCAACCTGTGAAGATTCATACAAGAGGGTCTATTGATACATAAGCTATGGAAGCACGTGATGTGGTATCGCTCTCACTGATGCTGTTGAGTTCCTTCGGGTGTTGGGTCATGGAGGCTTTCTAAATGACAGGCCAAGCTTGAAGGTCGCTATTGGCTGAGAGGATTGTTGTGATCTTCTGAGAGCTTAATCAATGCATTACACAACTAATTCATAAGCTATACCGTCTGCATGTTTTACGGTTTTCGTAATGTTGTCAGCTATGTCAGTCAGCTATTTTAGTAAACCGTTTCGTTGTTCATTTTAATGTGTTTGGGGTCATGCTGGAAGGTCCACCTGCAGCCAAATCTCAGCTTCTTGGCAGAGGCAACCAGGTTTTTGACCAAAATGTCCTGGTTCTTGATGCCTTTGATCTTAAAATTGACCCAGTGTCAGAAAAACAGTGCCATTTCATAAACGATAAACACTCATATGTTGTGGTAGGTATGAGGTTCTTTTCTTTGTGTGCATCCCACTTCTAATGCAAAACATAGAAATGATGAGAAAGGCTAAAGAGTTACATTTTGGTCTCAGCTAAATATGGGACCCAGTGGTGTTTGGCAAGCAGCAGGTGCTTCAATGGGTTTGTTGTGCTTTTTTTCTGGCAACACTTTCAGTCAGCCTTTTGGGATAGATGCATTACATAATTGTTCATTTGGATACTCGGTGACCCCTCAATACATACGAACCCTGCAGTTCTTCATCCGTCACCGTTTGAGTCTTTTCTTCTTCCTCCATCGTCTTCCCCACTGTGAATGGGGACAAGGTGCACTTATGTCCTCTTGCTGTCATGTTAACCACTGTAAATAAGTATGGGTGGTACACTTTTTGATAAGGGGGACTGGTCCATCGTACATCCAGGCTATGATGTCATCCTAAACCCCAGCGAGTCAGCTCCTCTCTGCCAGCTCCAGAGACCATGTTGTCCTGTTGCTACGGGTAACAGGTGGTTGTGCAGCACAATCACGCCCGTTCTGTGCTCTGCTTCCTCAGTGGTGGACAGGACGGCCAATCTCTGTCACACCAGCTAAATCCCTCCCCATGTCTCACGACAGACTGAACACACACTTCTTCAGACTGCACCTGGCTGTCTCCTCAACCAGCTCTCTCTCCAGTTTTTTCCTCGATTCTCAATTTTAAACAGACATGCGCTTACTGTAGCTTTCATTGTTATGTGTTTGTTACAACACTACAAGTGTCATTTTACAATGCATGGATTTGAAGGTATTAAACTTGTGGTCAAACACTTCCTGTAAGTCACTTTGAATTAGTAGTGGTACATGTAATTAACTTTATGTATTTTTACCGATTGCTTTATTTGTGAATGTCGGTAATTGTAGGTCTCTTTCCATTTTAGTCAGTTTTTTGCCTTTCCCCATGGCGATGGATGTGAAACAGGTCTCACATTCATATGACACAGGTCTCACATTAATATTACCTTGCTTTTAATAAGCGAGTGAAACAGGATGTCACAGAAGACCGCAAAACAGTTCCTTAAACCTACCCTGAAGTTACATAAGCAGAGTCGTATTGCAGAAATAACTCTGATTTTATTTAAAAGGATCTTTAACTTCTTTTTTTTGGAAAAATATATTATTAACACATTAAATTACTTTTTAGAATAATTGTAGAAGAATAAAATCATGTAGATATCCCATGTGACCTTGAGTATAGTTTGCAATTTGTGTTGTTCATTTTTATACAGCCTTTTTTGTTCGTCTTAATCAAGGGAATAAATAATTTCTGAGCGCATATGTGTTAAAATAAAATATATACTCAAAAGAAAAGCAGTGTTTGCTTGTTGTTTAAATTTGGAGGGAAATGGGTTAAAATAGGGACACAGAGATGGTGGGTAGCAACACTGTTAATCTGGACCCAGTCAAGACGATTCATATCAATGCTAATTACATAAAACTGCAGCCAACACTAACACATGCTGCTGATACAATAAACTGTATAAACAGTGGCGAAACCTTCAAAATGAAAAAATGAATAGCAAAAACAATGACAATGTCTTTTTCAAGGAATGCCTTTTCATACCATTCAGCACCTGTCTTTGACTTGCTTCCAAAATGTGTTTCTTTAATGGCTGTACAGTTAAGCTCTTGGGAATTGACAAGCAAGGTATCCACATTTAAAATGATGAAATAGCAAAGGGTTAAGAGAGATCTAGCACTGATGTACATTTTACAGGGTGAATAGTAGCAATAATTTCCTGTTAAGTTCACATAAAGCTATTTCTTGCGTTGTAACTGTCACTCTTATAAAGCAACATTTTATATGACACGATGCTATGCATTTTTCATGAGATTGTCTATTCTGCACACAATACATGAAGGCAGGTTGGGTATACGAGATACATGCTGACAGTGACAAATTTTAGCAAACCAATTTTGACCAATCTGTGTACAGATGCACGGGTAACTTGAAGCGGAAGACTTAATCCATTAGTTATATAAAAATCTCTTCTGAATTTACCTCAGGGTTATTGCAATGAACTCAGTTACAACTGTCTATATTTTAATGACATCTTTCTGTTTCAATTCAATTTTTTTCTCTTTCAGTTTTGATTTGAATTTGTATTATATTACTGAGTATTATTATATATTACTAATATATTTATACTTTAAAAGTTTAATTTTATATCCTACGATTCATTACATACGATGTGTTGAATGACACATCCAAGTAACTGAAAAAGCCTTCCTAGATACATTTACGTATCCATCACACGATAGTCTAATTTTGGGTGAAATGACTTTCGGTCAAACAGCAAAGCTGTGTTCTCCGTCAGATTACATTTGAAGTTCAGAAAGGACAGAAAAAACTTCTCTCTGAGGTCAAAGATGCTAATTTGTGTCTGTGATCTTTCTAGTCCCATTGAAGCTGACCACAAGCTACCCATTCCAGCTGGCTTTTAATTTGAAACGGTACTCATGACAAGACTATTGCATCATCAACCAATACACTGTTTATTTTAGTCCCACAGCATTTTAACAAGCAATTTCCAAAAATATTTAAAATAGATTTCCTTTCATTGAGCTAATGTAGTAAATACACAGTGGGTGTATTTAATAAAGCATTTAGTAAGTCCAGAACTGCTGCAAAAAGACTAAGAGATCATGTGATTGGTCTAGGTAGTTCATTTGCAGTTCCAATCACAAATCATGTCACTGAAACTGAATGAACAACCAATTTAACATCTGCTAAAGGCTTGGACAACTCCAACCCCAAACATTTTATTATACAGTTTATTTACCTTACAATGCAGATTTACACTCAAAATATGCATTCTATACATTTTTAATAATTATTTTTTTAATCTTTACCTTCACACATTGTCATAATTAGTTTTTTACCAGGTGTTCAAAGGTAGTTATTTCACATACTCATCTGTAAGTCTGGAGAGAGTTAAATGAATTCATTTAAACAGAGTTTGTATTACCCAAGCTAAATGTACAAAGTACCTCATAAAGCTATAAACTCTTAATTTTGAACCCCTTGCAATCTGCTTCAGCTATGGTGCATTTATTTGTTTATTTACTCTTTTTTGTTCTTAGGGACAGTTTTTTTCAAAGCAGTGGGCACGTGTTAAAATTTTGCACATGCCATTTCAGTGTCGTGACCTGTGATTGGAGGAAATGAAGTACCTCAACCAATCCAATGCTCTTTTAGTCGTTTTGCACTTAGCAAAACATTTTTGCATGCGCAATATTCATGTTCTGCTCTTGTACGATTGCGGATGGAGCGTTGAACGTTATGTTCCGGGTGTCAATCAGGCAGAAATGCTTTTGAACCTGTAAGGACAGCTGTATGAGAAAGGGCTAGTAAAAGCTGCTTCAAGTTCACACTGTTGAGTTTGTGAAATCACTTTGTTTCGAGCGAATGACAAGAAAGGAGACTTCCCTGGCAGAGGCAAAGAGATGACTCAATTTTTTTCAATGCTTCAAGATTAGGAAATTCATAAGAGTCTGGGAAAAAACAAAAGCAAAATCAGGAGCGTCGCTTGCTTAAAGATCTACCCCTTGTTTTTTGTCCGTAGCATGCAGGAACCAGATCCAAGGGTGTCATCTTATTGCAGGAACTGCGATGCACACTGTTTTAGGGAAATCGTGCAACGTTTTTGCTGACAATCGACTTGTCATCCCTCGACAGACCATTAACAGTCTCTTGACTTGGGGGGGGGTTTGTAGGGGTGACACAAGAGTTTCAAAAGGAATGCAAAACAAAAGATTATGTGTCTCTCATCGGACAAAAAAAACCCTTGCTTAAAGATGCATGAGATTATGTGTGATCGTGAGAAGCTACTGGTAACTGGCCGAAGCATCAAAAGACGTTATCATCAGAAACTGACCCAAATCCAATGGTTCTTCTTTTGAAGAGACGGACCATTTGATATTTTATGAGTCCGAGGTCCATGTCAGCCATGGTTTTTTATTTTCGGAGCTCTGTGCTCTATCTCAGGGAAATTTTAGTCCCCCCCCTATTCAAAAATTGTTATGATAAGCCTGTTTCCTCCATAGCACAATCTATTTGAAGTAGTTCTGGAGCTCCTGATAACATACATGAACCTAATCGCCATGAGTCATAGCCAGGGGGAACTATTATCTAATGCCGTGCGCATGAATTTCTGCTCGCCTAGGTCACCGTGAGCCAGGTCGCCATGCCGATGTGGCAGCAGAACCTCGGTGTTTGCCCCAGATATAAGTGTGGAAAAGTTCTGCGTTCACCTCCCCACTCCCCCTCTCGGACCCTCCCACCCTCTAACACATGTCCTGCCCTGCGTTCCCATGGCGCCCCCAGGGCCGACGCTCAGCGCAGGGGGCATCTGCGAGTCATCACGCAGGACCGGGGGCGGGGTTGACTCAGTGCCACCTCGCATGTCTGGCGCACATGGTTCCCATGGGGGCGGCGAATGATGACATCAATTACAGTGTACGCTGCAGCTGGCTGTGGAGCCGACCTGCTACATGAGAGCTCAAGACGCATCCCTCACTGCCCGTTATAACAAACAGAGCACTGCTTCACACTCATGCAACCACTCTTTTGTCACATAATCAGTTCGTCAGTACTTATCAGTTTAATATTAATGTAGGAAAAGTAGGAATTTTACTGCACATGTTACAATTGTTTTGTAGGTACAATTACAGTAAAGCAAGTACACAAAAAGACAATAAATCTTTGTTTGTTTTGTACATAAATAATCGGTTTGCTTATGTGTAATTGTGCCCTTACTTAAGTTGTAGCATGTATGTTCAAATTGTTGTTAAATTGTTAGTGAAAACATATTTACTGATGAACTAATAATCTGAAAATGACACATGATTTAGGGGCGTATGTTATTGTTATGCTTCCCATATGCCAGGGGTCATGAAAGATTCCTTTACACAATTCAAGTGCTTCATTAAACAACATTAACAGCGTTTCTCACAAACTATTAACCTTCCTTCAGACCAGACACTTTTTTATGGAGCCCCCTTTCAGTCTCCTCCTGTGTCTCTGGTCTCCATCAACCAACTGACAACATAACGGCTACCCTTTTGTGTTTTTTTTTTCCAAGTTCTTATTCATAAAGACTATATAGGTGTTAAAAAAAGATGGCTGGTGTTTAGTAGATTCATTAAGACTGGCATAGCAACAAACAGTCTAAAACAGTGGCCAAGCACAAGGAAGAGAGGCAATCATTTCTTATTGTGGCTACCTTTAGGGTATACACGACAAGTACTGCCGCGAAAGCAATGAAACGGCTGCTAATTATAGCCTTTGTGTACATGTTGCCTAAAGTGGACAAAGACTGAGACCAAAGGTAATTTTGTAACCTTTAAAACTCGACAAAAAGCAGACCCTGCGATTTACAGCGTGTTAAAATAGAGTGACAGGTTTAACCGTTTATCCGAGGCCTTTGCGTGGGTATCGAACGAGCTCAGAGCAGTGTTATCCAAACATGTCATATCAAGATTCGCCTCATCAACTTGATGTGGTAACGCCGAGCGAGGATTCCGCTGTCATCGGAGAGAATGCCAAGGAAACTGACATAGTTGTTGCTTTTTCGTTATGAGAGGTTTCACAAGGACAGGAATCGTGTCTCACTTTCTGTCGAGAATTTGTCAAGATCGTCTCACAGAGTTAATCATCACACCCTGGAAACACATCGTTGGTGTGTTTATGTTCTTTCAATATTTAGGACAAAAGGTTCCATTGAAAATGCTGCAATGCTATTAGCCTTTAATTGAACTAACATTTTAGTTTTTTCCCCCTTTGTTTCTAATCCAATATTTCTTGTGAATTTTAGAAGCCGTCAAACTCATCTTAATATAATTTTTTTCCCACCTTCTAGATATTTTGCACAAGCTTCAATAACGCTAAAAAGAAGCTGGCTGAGTTTAAGAAAAAAGAACAAATAGTTACCTAACACTTTTAATTAGCACCCGCAGGCTGCCAGTCATTAACACTGTGTGCATTAAAATCTTTCTAATTAAGAAAAGTGGAAACAGAGAAGACCTGTGCTTTGAACAAAGGTCAGGTATCACTCTTCTGCTCCTTGGTTTGTTTATTTGTTTGTCTGACACCAAGAGCCAATCTGAAACTTCCTTTGAGATCGTCACGTTATAAGCTCTCAAAATATGTTTTCTTCGCCTTCTTTTTTCTGTTTTTTTTTCTTTTCCGGACAGGGAGATAAAGACCCAGTCTCATTGAAGTGGCTGTCTGTTCCCCTTCTGTTACATGTAATTTGTTCTTCCTCTGTGTTATGAAATGAATTCCAAATATGAATATAATGAGCATTCTTTTTGACAAATAAAGTAAACATGGAGTTTACCACATTGAGGTTTGTATGTTAAGCCATTGTCCGTAAATGAAATATATTACACAACAAGGATATGACAGAGTAGAAAACCATCTACACACCCTTGCACAATGATACCTCTCACGAGAATTGATTCGGCATGGAGAGGAGATTGATTTGTCGGTGGAGATATAAAATGTGATATAAAATTTAACTATTTTGATTATAGTCAATAAATAAATATATTTGTATAAATTATGTACAAAAGTCATATTTAACAAAAAGCATTGGCAGGAAAGAAAGTAGAATTGGCAAATATCAAACAGCTTACTTCAGTTAAGATCCATTTATTCATTGGAAGGTAAGATTTTCAATTGACTTTCAATAAGCCGTGTGGAAACATGTTGCTGACATTTTGCTTCAGTTTCATTACTCTGTAACAGAGAAACAGTCCCCTCCCAAGATATATCCCAAAGAAAAAAAAGATCAAATAAAACTTTTATCATAATTTATTACAACAAATTATTTTGGTGTTAAAATATGTGGAGATAAAATATTTAGTAAATTGAGTAAAATGAGAGATAAACTTTTGCATATTTTTATTTATTGTCATGAACAATGCAAAACCTAAATCATTCAGGCTAACACCGACAAAAAGTGAATTTATTAAAAAGTGAATCTACTAATTTCACTGGGCCAAAAAGGACCAAATCAACACATATTGACAATATGGCTTCATAGATAAAAAGTAATTATGTGAAGTGGACTGTGTGTGTGTGTGTGTGTGTGTGTGTGTGTGTGGACGGAGTTCATTTGTAATATGGAAGGTAGAGTTGAGATAGAGGGTAAAGCATCAATAACAGTATGTTTTAAGTGACAGGACTAAACTTACAAAATTGTCATAGTTTCAGATCTTCAACAGATCCATTTCTCTGTATAAAGCCGAGAAAATCTGCCACATTTCAAGGCCAAAGGCATTGAGGTGCCTGTGTGTTTTAAGGCCTCCTGGTTTACCTGGTGAGATGTACTGAAACACTTGTCCTTTCTGAAATCACTAACATGCTTTCTGGCTAAGATAACAGATGTCTGTTGCACTGACAAACTTTTAAGAGCTCTTTAGAGAGGCAAAATAAATAAAACCGCATAAACCATGAAAATGATCCAACTGAGTGTATCGCTTGAGTATGTCAACTCTCAGAAAAAAAGTGATTTAGATATGCAGATAACTGGCATATCTGACATGCAAGAAACGGTGTAGGCCTGTTTCGCAAACACAGGAAGCAGATGTGTGGAGCGGGCAAGCCGAAAAGTCGTGCGCCCTCACGTGCCGTTCCCCGTTTGCCGTGACACTGAGTCTCCATCGCACTGAAGATCGGTTTCTATGATTAAGCTGTCCTAATTCAATTCCCGGGTCCCCTGTCAGAACGATTGACGAAAAAAGGGGCTGATCGGAGCGACAGGTCAGGCCGCGCGAATCATCCGAACAGCCAAACTTCCTTGTAAGCCGAGCGGGTGATTAAATGTTATGCCGTTTTCTATCGACTCGGTAATTGATTTATATGAAATACAAATGTGTTGATATTGACCCCCCTCAGCTAATCATATTTCACAATGATTATTAAATGTCAGCCGTGTCACCGTATAAGAGGGAGGCGGATGTTTCGCCGCGCCTTAATTCATTACGACACGTTCCGCTTCATTAGTCTCTGTGGTGCGAACCCGTTTGCTGCAAGAGACGGTGGCCCCCCGTGTTAAAATTCTCCTGGATCTCACCGCGGCCCATTTCCACTGATGTTTCCCATTTTCTTCTAAATCTTCCAGACCTTTTTTTTTGTTTTTGTTTTTCCTGCAGGCTTGTAATTTCTCCACAGTTCCTACTATAGACAGCCATCATTTTGAGGCCCGGTACCAGAAATTAAAAGAACATAACTGATACTTTTTTCCTATGATAAACACTGCATTCTTTTCACCCGTCTACCCCCTCTAACTCAAGACAGAAACACTGTGTGCCATGCATGAGAAGTCGATGACAAAGGGAGCCAGACGGGAGAGAGAGAGCGACAGAATTTAATAAAGTTCAACAAGGCAGAAAGGACTGCGCAGGCAGTGAATAGCGATTCTTTTTCTTTTTACAGCCCCTGACTACTTAAACACTTTTACACTCCAACCTTTTATCTCTGTCTGCATATATTGAAAAACGAAAAAAAAAAAAAAAAAAAGAAAGAGGAGTCTCCGAACTCAGGTTTTTATGAGTTTGTTGACTGAGGGTGGCTGCCATCTGTGCAAACTGTCTGACTCTCTGACTTTTCCTGGTTTTCCGGAGTCTCGGGTTGTATGCCGAGGAGGAAACCTCTCTTCTGGGATAATCCGCGGAATATTGTTTATCTCATAAACGGGAGAACTTGTTATTTTCATTCCGCATCAAACTCCTCACTTGGTCCTGAAGCCTTTCAAACCAAACTCTTGTAACATATCTTGAGTGTTACATACAATACTACATATAGATTTATACAACTTGACTGTCAACACAATAGTGCAGATTTTTTTAGATTCTTTTCTTCCCCTGAGCTTTTACCATAGCATCTGGTTCTTTTGTTTTACGTACTAGGTGTCATAAATCTGTTCGCATTGGCCTCCCCTCAACGTTCCCCTTGCTTTATGTGTTGAATAAACAAGGAATTGACAATTGCACAAAAAACCACAACATCGCTAGCGCAAACCCACATGCCTGTAGATTACACTGAAAGGGGGCAGCTAGCATTGTTCTCCTGATAGAAACATTTACAAAAAAAAAACAAAAAATGTTTGGATAGCATTATAATGTCAATACTCCCATCCCCTCCATATGAAATCAGTTAATGATTTCCTGCCCGAAATACATTTATGAATAGAGTGGTGTCTTCTTAATCTCGGCGGGGGAGCCAATTAAGCCAAAGTATAAGGAAAATAATTGTGATTTGCAGATGAAATGTACTTTGGGCCTGAAGTCAAGCTGAGAAATTGTATCGAGAGCTGTAATTTTCCACTAAAAACTGACATGCGGACACCGAGTCCTTTTTTGTGATCTCAGAGACGTGTTGCGCATACAGGATAATGCCGAAATGTCTCAACGGAGTTCTCTCCATTTAAAATCCATGGTGCTGAGAGGAATGCTGTCCACTGTGACATCGCCACTATCTCTAAACGCGAGCATATTAACTTTTGTTTACACGCATACCCAACAATTCAGACTTTTAGCCGCGTCTGCATTTAGTGTCAGAAAGAACAGCGTGTCCTGCCCTGACAAAACATTCATACAACGCCAAATGCTTCGCACTTATATCGTACCTCTTAGTTGTATCACTGTCACGAGTGGAACTTCCATAGAGTGCCACTACATAGCTTTTATCCATAGCAATCAATGTGTCACTTATGAGGGTGAGTAACTGAACTACCAGTGTATCAAGCATTAAGTACTGCAGTTATGATAATATAATTTGAACTCATGTCTCTGTCTCAAACTGGGGCGGCCTCTTTAAACCAAAGACATGCATCTGTGTAAAGACCCATTGCAAACCTAGCGTACACACTGGTCTTTCCATGTCCTTAAATCTATGTTCATATATGGAGAGCAGGTTCCTATGAGAAAAAGAAGCCAATGGATAATCAATGTTAACAAATCAATGCCATAAACTGTATATACAAACAGATAAACAAACATGATTTACAGCACCTGGCTTTTTCTGCTTATTTTCTAAATCTTATAAATGCCATTTTAAATTAAGTAAAAATAAATTGTACTAATAACAGGGATACGATGTTTGTCAAAGCATGATGTGTGAAAATGGATTCATTGTTTTTCCGTAGTTTCTGTTGTTATTGCTGTCAATGGAAACGATATTTATCTTTGGGCTAGATCCAGTCAAACACACTTAGCGTATTTAAGGGCAATGGGCAATTCAATCAAAACACACTTTACATTCAGCAGTACAAATTTTCATTGTCTATGATGCTTCAGGTTTAATCCATGGTTTCAAGTTTAATACTGTTTCATGTGATGTATCTTCACTACATTCCAGATTATTCTGGAAGCTAAAGTTTGCTTTGATTGAATTACACATTCTGTGAAAGAGGAGAGAATGTGTTTGATTGAATTCTGGCCATACTTCTTTTTTTGGGGTGGCATTTAAATCTAACCTCTACAGTAAATTCAATGCTAATCACATTTTAATGTATTTTATTCATTTATAAAATGCATTAAAGTGCAAGTCATTACCTGTTTTTCTGTGAAAATAAAATTCTTAATGAGTTTCTCGCAAGGGATGTGATTTAAGACATTCCTCCAATTCTAAAGAACGCTCAAAATTCTTACAAGATATAAAGGGTTTTCACACAGCTGGGTGGAGGGTTGTCCCCCCTTTTCAAATAAACACAAGCCTGGGGTAGTGAGGCAGTTTTTTTATTTACACAAGAAATCAGACCCCACTATGAATGGTGTCCATCCAGACAGTCGTCTGCCCAGATGCCTGCTTAAAAAGACGAAAACAGATGGAAGCCAATAAAAAAAGAAGAAAAAAAAAGACAAACACACACACACACACACAAACACACACACTTCTCACTTGCATTTCATCTCTCCGAGTCCCCGTGGTTAAAAGAGAAACAAACAAACCTTCTCGTCTCATCTCAAACTTTTATGCGTCTTGAAGGAGGGGGGGAAAAATAGATAGCGTGCTGCTGGTCCTCTGTGTTCTGGTAATAAAACGTCTAGACAGCAATTAACATCAATTTCGCTCAAGAATTTGTGTCACCAGGACCTGACCTCTCCTAGGACTTAGATACCCATTTGAAGATCCTTCTTTATCAATCAATGCCTTTTCCCTTTTTTTAATTGAGCATTGTTTTCTTTCGTCAAAGCCCTGGCCTCAAAGACCTATCCTCTTGCATCCACTGTAAAGACGCCTTTGGCATCAATCAAGTGAACTTTTCTCAATTTAATCCAATTTAGGAGAAGTAGAGGACACATCTGAAAGTGTCTTCAGTCAGTCCTGTTTTCCGTGTGTCACTCAAAGCCAGCAGGATAGGCCTATATTTTATCACCAGAACTGACATGTTGAAAAGCAAACATCTTTCTATAGATGTGCTTTATATAAATAATCCTAATTACTGCCCTATTTCTTGATCGTGTGCAGATTAGAAAACTTCCTTTAAACTGTTTGAATCTATTTCTGACAACCTGATTTAACCTCACTGAATAGATGCCGTAATAGCTGTTCTGTATTGACTCTCCGTTAAGGAGGAAGTCCTGAGACCTGTTGGGTTTGCATTGAATTTACAATCCCAAGATTCATAGTTGTATGTGTGTGCATGTGCAGTCTTTTGTATTATGTGTATCTATTGTGGGTGTATATTGTGTGTGTTTTTTCATCTGCTGTATAAATCTCTGTTTCATATATACATATATCACCAGTGTTTCAAATACATGATAACACTCATTTAAAGTAAATGTACAGTACGTAATTCATATTCAGTATGGGTTTCATGCCTCCTTTTGTACCATTCATATCCCTACACCACTTGTAAATTAATTTTCATTTTAGCCTGTGATCAGCAGAAGCAAAACATATGGTTTCTAACCAAACAAAATACTGTTAGTATTTGCAATATGTATCAAATAAATGTATACGTCAAAGAAAATGGTGGAGATATGTATTGAGTTTATACTGTTACCAAGGTATAAACCATCCAGCATATAAAACTATAAGCAGCTCATATCACAGATGAAATACACATGTAGATTATTTTTAAACATACATGTATTTGAAATGCTGTCCATCCCACTTTGAACTGAGTCATATGTATCCATCTACTTTATGGTGTGTGGGTGTATTGTAGTGTATATATTGTCTTTATTGTATTACATGGGTATACTTTTCCTCATGTTTCTATTACAATTTGAGTACCTGTCAAATACAGTTAGTAACTGCTCTACTCTAAAGTCAATTTGAGTGGCATTGCCACTCCCCTGCTTACACTGTTGTGACTTAAGAGGACATTTTTGGTTGTTTGGTTGATTGTTAAGGCTAAAAGTAGTGAATAAATTCCACTACTGTGGAGAGCAAGCTTTGAAAATCTATTTTTGAGTTTAGTGGTCAATGATGTAGTAGAGAACTTTTCTTTCTTAGCAGAAGGGAAGTATTGTGTACAACGTTTAAACAGACAGTTGCAGTTTTCTTGAATGAGTAGGCTTCGCAGATGTACAGTTGAAAATTTCATGGACTAATTTTATACTGATCTAATGTAATAAGGGAAGGTTTGAGTGATCACAAAGCCCTGTTCATTGAAGGGACTCGCTCAGTGTCAATTTGTGAAGTGTTTTCTTTAATACTATTAGGCCCTAAAAATTCCACACACATAAAAAAGTAGCACAATTTCATCCTGAATTGTCACTTATCACTTGTCACACATTGGCTTTACATATAGTGAAAGAAATAACAAAATGCTACACGTTTAGGGGAACGTAAATAAATGTGAGGAAATGGAACACATAAAAGCAAATGGGACTCAGATTTTATTGAACATCTTTCTGGTGATTTGGGGTTTTTTTTCCAGTGAATCTTCTGTGCATCCTGCAGAAAATGGGATTGGCTAAGAGGCACCAAAAAAAAAAAAACCCAAACACAGATCATATTGAAAGCATTAGACACAAACAACACAACAGCTTGTTTCCATGCTTTATGTGTGTGTGTGTGCGTATGTGTGTGTGTGTGTATGCGTGAATCATCACTCCAGAAAACTACTCAGTTTCCTTCTCCATCAGGACCGGTATTGGAATGATTTCTTTCTTTTTTTTTTTGTTTTTTTGTTTTTGAATTTGTTGCCGAGATTGTAAATAAATACCACAGCAACGGAGCCAGACGAGGTGGAGCCGGTCAGATGTGGGACCCAACGGTACAGCTCTAATTACTGCAGCGTGGTGTGAGGTGAGTGACTGCCTTCCGTCCATACGTCTAACGCGGTGTTTTTAAAAAATATTTTACAGACTGTGAAATTTGTTTATTTGGCGGCAAATATGCTGTTGTTATGGCAGCAGTCACAGGAAACGCTGTTTAAGGATGGGTTGTTTGAACTGGGGGGGGGTTGTATGTTATCCAAAGAACAAGGCACCAGCTAATTTATCTCTTGATACAGTGAGGGTTAGATTCAGTGGTATAGCCAAGGGTATAGGCACATCCTCATTCAACTTCTGGGGATGTACAGTATACCCACCTAATTTCCCCTATTACCATTAATATACAGCATAAGGGCTGTGGAGGTACAGTATGCCCACCTCCTGCAGTATACCCAGACAGTATACCCACCTATTAGCCTTATTACCATTAATACATATGGGCTGTGGAGTTACAGTATGCCCACCTCCTCAGACAGTATACACACCTATTAGCCTTATTACCATTAATACATATGGGCTTTGGAGTTACAGTATGCCCACCTCCCTTAAAAACATATGGTTCTAATATGGTGAGCTATATATATGACATGTTGTTTTATCATAAAGCTAAGTGATGTGAATAAAGTCTCATGCTGAAAACTGACCTTTTTAATTCCCGTCGACCCCGGCGCGCTCCACACAGCGTGCCGCTGTCTTAACTGTCGTCTCAGATCCCTGAAACGAGCGCGCCGTGAGCCCGGGTGAAGGTTTTGCCAGTTAAAGTTTCATCACCACCAACAGCAATGTAATTATATGGAAAAATAGAACTGGAGTTATGTTTTACTTACGGTAAGGATGACGACGCTCTTTAGCAATGAACCACAAAATAAAAAAAAACATCTTAAGAAATAGCTTTTATTGCTCTTATCCAGTATAATGGCTGTCCCTGAGTGATGTCTCACAAAGTAAACAAGAGCATTATGGGAACTGGGGCTCTGTGCATAGACTGGCTCCTCTTTTTGCCCCCAGTTCATATATCAGATTTGTATCTGAAGAGGAAGGGATGGTCAGCACTGTTACCCATTAAAGGGCTAATCCAGGAGGCAGCCAATCCAGAGTTACTTGTAGAGTTACAAAACTACAATTATTACCAAATAATTAAAGACACTAACACTGAGTTACTTTTTCCACTTAACTCTTTTATTTATATAATGAAAATGATCTTCCTGAAATATAAGTGGTTCGCACATCTATAAGGTATATAATATAAGGCTCATAATGAACTAAAGCTGTATTTGTTAGGTTTTTGATGAGAAATGTACATTTCCAATGCTGGAATATAAATCGGAGGTAGGGGGAGTTTGAGAAAGCTGAAATATTATCCAGATTATGGTATATAGATATTAACTATAGTGTGGAATGGACTATATTGAGCAAACGTCAGTTCTCTACTGTATCGCTAGATGACAAAACAGAATTTTTGCCTTGTGCTTCTTGTGTGACACATGATATTGTACAGACCACATTGCTGTTAGAAGCTATTTGTCACTCTAAAACAAATACTTTCTTGTCCACACTCTCAGATTCATCTTGCACATCGTTTTGAAACTGTCATGAGTATGGACAGAAGCTTCTGGAATGTTTTGAGAGGAGCTAGCTGTAAATCATTCAATGTGGCTGGAAGACAGAGAGGTGTGTCACACACAGGAAGCACGCATACATGTACGTATACACACACAAACACACACTCATTTACTCACTTACACACACACAAACACACAAACACACTCACTCACACACTCTCATTTATTCACTCACTCACTCATTCACTCAAACACGCACACTCACACACACACTCACTCATTCACTCAAACATGCACACTCACACACACACACACTCACGCACACACACATACACACTCACACACACTCACAAGCAGTGCAATTTCAGGACAATAAGCTATAGTCTCTCATAGGGGTCAAAGTTGGTCCCAATTTGCTGTGCCATGAAGTGGCTGTCGAACAAAGGGCCTTGACAGACAGGATGCCAGTATGTATCAAGGGGCCAGTACCTTCAATCCATCTCTGTTAACACCGAGTGCCAAGCTCAGTGCCAGCGGACACCGCCCTGGGTACAGACTCGGCTGAGAGAGATCCCGTAATCACTCGAGATGAGGGCGAACCTTTAAATTGTCAGTCTGGTGAAAAATCGTCAGACAGCACCTGTGCAATTTTCACAAAGCATGCAACAGGTGTGTACATGGGTGAATTTATGCTCTCGGTGTGTGTGTGTGTGTGTGTGTGTGTGTGTGTGTGTGTGTGTGTGTGTGTGTGTGTGTGTGTGTGTGTGTATGGTACCCTGTGGCGGTGAGGGGGAGGGAAAGGACCTTGTTTGGCGCTGTAGAGACAAAGGTTGGAATTGCTCTGAGGTGTCTGGGGACAAATGTGTGTTATTTGGCTCGGACTCGGAGGATAGATTGTGCTACGGCCAGGTTTTCTCTCACAGGGAGAGGAGAAAACCCCCCAAACACGCATCCTTTTCTCAGTGGGAAACCTCCGGAGGTCCGGCCCACTTCACGTTGGCCCCTCCCCGAAACAGCAACACCATCCTCAGCCGTTTATGGGCATGTAGGATCCCTCCCGCGAGGCCACTTTTTCAGACACGTTCTTTGAAAGTAAACGCAAAAGTGGTCATTTCTTTCTATAGTTTCCGGTGATACTTCTTCAACAAGGTCTCCTCAGAAAAAACACGCATCAATTAACAGACAGGTTGAGTTTTTCTTTTAAAAGGAATACACGCCGCTGCTTAAATAGATAATGGTTGTAAAGTGCTTCCCACTTCATCAAAACAGAGACAAAAACATTCCTCATTGAGGCAACCGCAACAACATTCAACGACTTGAGTACCTCTCATCTCTGAAAAACGTCTCCAAAATTATGTTTTTTTCCAGATTAAATACATAAAAACGATTCATTTAAAATCGCCGAAGCAGTGCGGTCACAGTAAGAAAGAGCTTATGAGATATTGCGTGTTTTTAAGGTAAAAGACGAGAAGGATGTGAGGTCTCACTGAGATTGCTGTGGCAGCCATCTTTTTTTTTTTTTTTTTTTATCGTCGGGAGCAACCTTTCAAAGTCATGGCATGGAGCCTGGTCGTCATGGGAATGGCTGAATCACCCACAGAATTCATCCCAGAGGGAGGGAGCTGAGGGTATATTTTATTAAAGGATGTGTCACTTTTTAAATTAGTACAAAACCCCCTTTTTTTCACTGGGCATGACATTTTTGGCATTTGGATCTTGTCGTATGACTAAAAGGTTATGAGTGAGGTGACATTTTTCAGATGGTCCTTCAAGGGGAAGCAATTGACAGGGATCATGCAGTTTACAAAAGCATCAGACAACTCATTACAAACACACAGTATGTTGATACCTGTTAGAGTCGGTAGGTAGTGTTGTTTTTATCGAAGTTTGCCGAAATAAAACTAAAAATCTTTTTCGGTACACCCCTACACTTGCAATTACGCAAGAGTTGCGTATTTCAGTCTGTTACTGTCAATGGAAAATATGTCCCGATTTAACGTTGCCCTTTTAGAAGCAGTGATTAAAACGATAATATGATGTTTGCTATTTACAGTTTATTCTTTTTGCTAGCTAGCTACCATAATTTACTTTCCTTTTAGCTGTATCTATTTTGCTATTTGATCTGAATCTTTGTTAACAATCTATTTTTCTTGCCAGCTTTACAATTTTTCAGAATATTAATTTTTGAACATTGATACTAGGACATGTGCCGTTGTTTAATTTTGATATTATTTTGCATTTTTATCACTGAAAGTGTGATACCATCTCAGCTACAGACATGCCTCCACATCAAAATTAAATAATTGGTAAAACGAGGCAAAAAAAAATAAACTGAATGTTTTGAGATTGTTCCCTCGTGACATAAATGGTTTTGTTATTTGCTAACCTAAAGGCCATAAATAGGAGTTCAATAAATTTCTTTTTAAGACAAGTTACTCAGATCTCGGCATCTCATCATAAAGATTATTCAGACATATTGTTCACCAATTTTTTATATACGTAAGTGTCCCACTGAAATTGATAATCTGGCTTCCAAGGGAGACCTTGGTCTCTAATAAAGATATATATGTGATTAAAATGTACACATGATGTTATTTGATGCTTATGTTTATGAAACATAAACATTGTGAACATTATTATCACCATGTGCGCCATACGTAGATGTGTATTTATGTAGGGCAGGGTCAAATGCTTATTCATCTTGGGGAAACCACTGTGTGATTTAGGACAGGACGATTTATGGCTGATTGCAAAGACAAGACCCATGTACCAAAGCTCATTAGATTAACCTCTTCTCTGGGGTCACTCTGTGTGAATATTCTCTCTCTCTCTCTCTCTCTCTCTCTCCTTTCTCTCTTCTCTGAGATGGTCTCTGGTAATGTATGACCTCTTTCCTTGGGATGATCAATAGAGTTGAGGGGAACCGGGGGGATAAAACCAGACTGCGGAGAATGGCCCCGGCAACATTTCTCACTCTCGTAATGTTTGCCTTCTGTCCGCGTTCATTGTTTGGGCCTCCCCCAGACGACCAGTAATATCATACCCCTTTGGTTCGTCCGCCATAGAGGCGCACGTTCCGTCATGTGTCCGCTGTCTCCGCCGAGCTGTCATAGCCACGAGAGCCGGTCCCAGGTGGCATCAGTCAACGCGACCGCACACTGTAACCGCTTTCGATCAAAGGTTAAAAGTGCAAGGCGGCTTTTCTTTTCTTTCCGGAAATGTTTTATTGACTCATAACGTGTGGCGGAAAATATTGTCCGCCCAGCTGTCGTTAATCCCGCCGTTATCAGGTTTGATCGTTTTAAATCTTTGCTCACCGCTGTGCCGACCAGAGGAACCCATCTGATCACTGTTCTTGGTCCTTTGATTATTTTGAACAACAGTATGAGTTACACATGCCCTGTGTTGACTGTTACTCGCTTGTGTGTTCATTGGCCACCAACTTACATTAATAAGTCATACAGCGGATAGACCACATTCCAGATAGATGGAATTTTGGCAGTTCCTCAAACATATTTCAAACATACATCCTTAGTGGTCCTGTTATGACATACCAAATACGATTAAGGGCCCTGTACCATGTTGATATTTCATGTGAAGAAGAACTGTGCTTCCCAACACTAGGTTTCTCTACATAGTGTCCTAAGTAAATGTCATCCACCTGCCACAGTGACAGTTGTAGAGCTACAACGCACACAGATCTGTGTTCTGGAGAAAAACATCCCTTGTCTAATTTTGGAGTGATATCAGTGAGAAACTGTTTACACCTTAAAGCGCAATTTTCTAAAATTTTTACAAATAGATGAGATACTCGTGTTCCATTTTACAGGCCCAACCAACCTTTACACCTGTTGACGATGAAAGTTTACAGCAAAGCAAATACTCAGTTTTCAACACTCAGAGACAGGATATTCGAATGGTTCCTTTTATGAAAAATATTTATGGAAAATGTTGTGGTATTGAAGAAAAAAATCCACAATTAATTATTTTTTGCTCAGGACATTGAGAGTGATGGCCATGTGTTTCAAGTGTTTAAATATTTTAACTTTTCGCAATTATGTGACAAAATCTATTTACATATCTTAACTGACATTCATTCACACATTAGTGCATGCAAATAAAGGAGTTTCACTCACAATGATGCACTCTTTATTGAGGAATAAAAGCAAAAATGGTCTTTTCAGCAATATAAAAAAATATAAACGTGGCCTAAAAGCAACTTTATGGAATTTCCAAAGTCAGGATCAGCATAACAAAGTGTAAATTCAATACAACTGCATCTTTTTTAACAGAGTAGTCAGTGACAGCAGATTAATGAGGCCGTGTCAGAATGTCACTGCATTCTGGGAACTGGGAGGATGGCCATAAATCTAAGTGGTGGTGCTGAACCGCATCACAATGACCCACTATTGCGTTTCGCGCTATAGTTTATCCATGTTGCATCACCTCTCATCCCGGGACATTTTTATAGTGGGCTGGAAAGCCAGCCAGCAGAAGCTGATGGACATGTGTAAACTGTGGAACACTAATCTAAAGAAAAAAGAACCCTATATACGTATATTAGATATATAAAAAAACTATTTTGCCGTCATTCTCGACGTTAAAATAAAGTCTGCCTAATTAATATTCTTTTGACTTGTGTGGGAGCAATTTTAAACTGCATTTTATTATAATATGATATCATATCTATGTGATACTGTGTGTAAAACAAATGAAACAAAGACATAGTAGAGAAAAAAAGAAGGAAAACAAATACTCATTGGTCAGTACCCAGTAAAACAAACTTAGTCTCCTTAAGGGAATCTGCACTACGGTTAAATGGATTTCTGTCTTTTTAGGGCCATATGTTACTCTGCTGGATATGTTTTAAATGGACATGTTTTCGTGTCTCCAATTAAATGGAAAATTCCCAAAGTAAACGTAAGCTTTAATGTTTAGTCTGTTTTGATTGAATTGCATCCACCCTTAAAGAAGGTTCATCTGATTGTGTCCCAGCCAGTGTCTACCCCCTTAGCGTGACCTCAGAGAATGTCTATCTCATGTGTTTGGATGGTCACAAAAACATTACCAGAAATGGATTTATGGGCACAAAAAGATACTCCACGTGTATCGGGCCTTCGTTGCAGGCTGTAGGCTCCTTGCATAAGACCACAGAGGAGGTGAGTTCAGTTCCCAGGTCGAGTACTGCTCTTGTACCCATTCAACAGGGTACGGAAGGGTACATCAATTTGCTTGGAAAAATGTCCAGCTGTATAAATTGGCAGTGTAAATAAATATAAACTGTGAAAGCCACACTGGATAAGAGAGTCTTCCAAATGTGGATATTCAACCAACAGATCACAGATACTGTTCTAAATTACATATATGTAGCAGATGCTCTTTCATAATTTTACATGTTTTTTTGTACAATATTTTCACTTATACATATATTTTTATATGTAAGTACCTGGATCAAGGGTAGTACCTGGGATTGAAACTGATCCTGAAACTTCTGAGCTACAGGACAATTGTCCTACAGTGACCCCTTGAAAACGAGTGAACTATTCTCTAAAATCTCACGAGTTGCGTTTAGAAAAATTCAGCATCTGAATGGTTCACGGCTCCGTTTGAGAAGTTAAATCTAGGGCCTGGTGGCTGTTAGGCTTCAAGCCGAGGCCTTGTTTACTGGTCCGCGGGAGAGCCCTACCCCTCTGCAGGCAACGGACCATGAACCAAGAGGGACCACGACCGATACAACCGACCAATCAGGCGCCGGCCCCTGCCATGCTGTCATTTCCCCTGTGGTTATTCAAATGCTCCAATTTTGGGGTTAATTAATCAAAAATGATTTATTCTCTCATTAGCTATGCATTTAGTTTGCAATCTGCAAAATCGATGTTTTACAGATGTTTTATTACTTTTTGTTTCGAGGCGGCCCTGATTTTATTGGATATAGATTTATGGTGAGTGGAGAGGAAAGCGCTTTCACTCCTGGGCAGCTGTGCATGCACCAGCCACAGGGCTGTCAGCGGTCATTACCCGCACGTGCCACGAGGAGCCCTCCATGCCTGTAACCCACGCGCAACACTTTCATAAGTCATCGATGACTTTTCAGATTTCGCCTTCCATCATGTCATTCCCGCCTATCTTTAAAGTCTGTGAGGACGTGTTTGGCAGTTGAAAGCGAAAACACTTGTAAAAATGTAGATGTTGCTCTCATCGAAATGCATATGAGGCGAAACAGAGAGGCTTCATCGAACATGAGAGCGAAAAACACAAATGTGTCGCGCATATGCTACAAACGCGCACATTTAAAATGTGTCTTGTTTTGTTTTAGGTAATCGGTTGTTGTTCTTCAGCTCACATTCAGCCAATCACGAGCGAAACTAGTGTGACCGTCAGTGAAGCAGAAAAAAAAAATCCTACTGGGTAGTACACTTTAATCGCATGCTTATGGTTTGAGCTCCTGATGGCTGTAAACTAATGTAATTTTGCATTTCCTGTAGTCTAGACACAACAACAAGACTGGCAGTGCCAATAAGGAACACACTTGTGGTTTCTAAAGATCGACGGGTACGTTTCAGCACCAAACTCCGCCCCCACCCCCTCCTCACACTCCCCCCCCCCCTCCCTTGTTACTTCACAAAGTTCAGAAATCTGGTGTCGAGTGGTTAGCGAAGCTTTCATCATGTGACTCAGGGAAGGGAGAGGAAATGCAACTGAGTTTGCGGGCGGGTGGCCGGCAGTGTCAGGGGCAAGGTTCTCTAAAGCGGACTCTGCTAAGTCGAAGTTTGACTTATTCTTGTAACTTCTGGTCAGATTAAAAACGGTCTGGGGACGGCGGGGGGAGCTGCTGCAGGGAGGGTGGGGAGGGAGGCTTCATGGCCACCGTGGGTCGTAGCGAGATTCGGCCCCAGTTCCACCATATTTTCCTTAGGGAGGTGAAAAAAAACAATTATTGACTTTGCACCTTTTATATTTAAAGAAAATTCAATTAAAACCATTACAGGCAACTGCTTGAATAGATACACCAACCCCCCACCCCACCCTACCCAGAACTCCCTGTCCCACAACCACCCCCCCCAACCCCCAAAAGAGAAAAAAAAATCAATAGTGAAAAGAGGACACCTGAACCAGTGCACAGGATCCTGGTCACATAATGTTCTCCTTCCGATTAACATACACACATAATACCACTTCTGTTCGTCATGCCTCGGAGGAAGAATGTGCCGTATTTGTTAAAAGCCAGCTGAAATTGAGTTGCCTTCCTTTTTGGGTCTTTGCTGGGGCTTGGCCAGGGTACAAAGCATTCATGCCCCCCCCACTACCCCCAGCACCACCCCCCTGCCCCCTACCCCTGCCTCTGCCCCCCCCCCCCGTCTAAATTAAAGCAACAAATTACAGTACTCTGTTCATTAACAATTCAATAGGGAGAGAGAAAAGAAATGCCAGGGGTCTTGATTCTTGCTTATAGCCGTGAGAGAAGAGTACGATGACTTGGTTTAAACCCGTAAACTATTACCAAAACATGATAGGAGGACCCGGTTTGGGGGCACAGAAGAGTTAGTCACACTGAGAAAGTCCGATATTGCAAGCTTGCAGCCCATGTATTCCTATGGATTTGGGCAAAAAAAGAAACAGACCAAACTAAATATAAATCCACTGCTTTCCGTGAAATAATAGATAATAGTCTTTTTTATCTCTCTCTGTCCTGTTCTTCTATATTCAGAGCTTTTACGGTCCCGTTGACCTATACCGCGTCTGGTATTTTCTGAAAATGTATTTATTTCTATGATAGCCAGCTTCTTTGTGCTCTCTTTGGAGTTTGGCCCACTTGCTCTGCTCGGCTACGTTGGGAAAAGAAGATGAATCAAGGCACACAGGAGCCGGGCAGAAATTATTATTGATTTAATCACATAATCAGGGGCAAACACTTCAGGCTAAGATAGCAAATCCATAATGGCCTTCCCACATAACCAGCCTTACAAATTTACCAGCTAACCCCCCTGTACGCACTTAGCAAACAGAGGAGCAAAGGGTCACCTTCACTCGGCGGCAAAATATTGACATTCCTAATGCTTAAATATATTTTGAGTTAAGTGTTATCAATCAGCGATAAGAGTTGACTGTCTGTAAAACATAACTCCATTGGCAAAAGGATTATAGAAATGCTTTCTTGTCATAATCTAAGCGTATCTATCAGACAAAACTGAGCACGAAATCAATTGTTGCCGCAGACAGCCGCCCGGCGCTGCCTATTCAGACTCATATAAAAGATGAGAGCGGAGTCATGTGATCTTTAACCATGAGCGCTTATCTAATGAGAGCAGGGGCTTCTTTTTATAACGCGCAAAGTGGAATCAATGCCCAGAGAGCGCCGGGCTGCGCAGCCGGCCCCTTCATCAAGCTGACACCGCTAATTGTGCTTCTCCTTCAAAATAGTAACGTGTCTCTCAAATTGTATGTTTTATTTATGTCTTCTCCCCTGGATTAATGTCACGGACGTACCATCTCTATAGAATACGTCTATCATCCTGCTTACCTTTGTATTCATGTATTGATGGTTTCGGTCACAATGTGTGAACGCTTCTCGCGAAATCCTTTTTTATCAAAAATGTCTGAAGCTGAAACTGGGGGAGTATGGCCTTTGACATGACAAAACCTGTTGAAACTGAATAGAAGTACACAGCATTCTGTTGTTAAGCAGATTTGCTTGTACAGCATGAATGGAGCTTGTTTGGAAATATTCAAAACACTGAAAGCGACATTAAAATACACCGATTTAAAAATCTTTTATTGAATGGTGATTTCTTCTTACGTAATTACCACTTTATTTATTTAAATAGGCTCTGGTTTAGACGAATATCTAAACCAGAGAGCAAACCGACACTAATCATGTGATCTCTTTAGAGCATTTTCTTTTTGCTTCGCCAGCTTTCTGAATACCCCCTCTTCAATGAGATACTATCGTACACTTATTTGGCAAACTTTCCGAATTTGATATGTCCTTTATTCAAATTAGCACTACTCATTTACCTTGACATTACAGTTCAGTAATAGTGCTAAGCCCATTTTTTAAAGGTATTGTCTGTTTTTGAAAATATTTAAAGTTTGTTTGACATCTTCTCTTCAATGCGCTACTATCTTATACTTTTGGTCATTTGATATGGCCTTTTTCCAATGAAGTACTCCTCATTTACCCTGACAATATAGTTCAGTAATATTTTTTTAAAGGTATTGTATTTTTAAAGGATTGGTCTTTGAGTTTTTATCAATGGAAAGTGTGATTTGTGTGGTTGAACACTTGCATTTTTGCATCAGAGCTTTTTTATTGATACATATCAAGCCTGTAGAAATTCCTGACTTTTACTTGAGAGGCAGGTGTTTCAACCACCTCAAGCCACCACTATAGGCATTCATTGACGCGCTTCATTGCAGAAATCATTAAATAAACCGGACATCTGAGTGACCAATTGCACTGCCAAAGATTAAATAGATAAAGCTTGTCAGCAAGTGTCAATATTATGAAACAGCTGAAGGAAAGTGCAAACAAAACAAACTTAAACATAGACACAACAATTAAAAATAGTAGACGCTACAAGAATAGCCACCTGGTTAATTGTACACCAAAGTATATCAGTTGTTTTACACAACCTACAATTTATCCACAGTAAATGACAGCCGTGGAGGACGGGTTGCAAATATTTTGGTGCTGCTGAGTGAGAACGAGCCACACTATTACTCGGCTATGGGCTCGAAGTCAACATTAGTGTGGCAGCACCTTGCTTAGTCTGGCCATGGAAAGATACCAGGTAAGCCTGCTGATCTCATTGGTCTCTTTGCTCTCCAGCAATGTCCCTGAGCCAGCAGATTACCCAAAGTTCTGTGAACTCGACACATGTTGATTCTACATTCCTCCAACAGAATGCGATTGGTTCTGCATATGCAGTATGCAAAATAGCAAAGTCGAGTCTCCACATCAATCTGGGGAGTCACACGGTGGGGTACGACTTCATCCTGGTTCTTTGAGGGATGGTCACTGTGGCTAGCCCGAGTCTAACTAAATTTACTTAACACTAGCACTGCTAACAATAAAACCAACAGAGTTCTAAAGCTATCAATCAATTTCAATCTATGATCTTGCAGTGCTGGTAGTAGGGAACCTGTGGTTGCATAAGAAATTAGATTTCTAAAGGATCTACTGAAGGGTCTTCGACATTTTAGACGGCATAACTGGATAATCATTGAATATTGAAGTGTTTGCATGACTAAGGTGCTTATATTCGTTAACTTAGTTTATGTTATTTATTTGAATAGCTTTATATATTTTTAAAAAGATATAACAAAATACAGTATACACTCACATACTGGAGTTGCTGAAGTAATAGGTAAAATATTTGGGGAAACAAACAGCCATTAAGGGTTAAACAAAATTTTTAGGCACTGCTGGAGATTTCAGCTCGAATTTTGAGGCATTCCTGGTCGTCTTTTGAAAGGCACTACAGAAACCGTCGACGACAACGGGCGCCCCTCGTGTCGCTCAAACGTTTGGAGAGCTCAGGCATTGTCACCTTCAGAACAGGTGCAAGGCAAAGTCATTTGTCTTCCGTTTCTGTACGTTTTTCCCTTGAAGCATCTGACCTCAGGCTTTTAAGTGGGAGATGAAGGATGTGACCACAGAGGTCAAAAGCCTGTTAGAAGAATGGGTGTGTGTGTGTGTGTGTGGGGTTTGGCTCCTTGGACAAGCCGTCATTCTGTGGCCAGAGCCTACCATGTCATGTCAACAAACACTTCTCCTTGTGTCATGGATTTTCCTCGGAGAATGCACAGAGGATCACAAAGGGAAAAAGTGACTGATTGACGTACAAAGCAATAATAAAACAACCATGAGGGACACTGATCAAAATATCTTCTGCTTGACATATTGACAACTAAATCCAAAGCTTTTCAACAGAAGATGTAAGATTAATGTGCAGAAATTTTGCCTTCATCGTAGACTATATCTTTATATGTCGGTTCATGTCGATTTTTTTCCAGTATGGGTTGTTAGGGTTGTTGTGAAGTTCTCTCCTTCCCTCACTGACATCACTGTGAGTGCTACAATTTGCCACAGAGGGAGTGGGGGAAGTAGTATAAGTGTAAAAAATACTATAAACTGAAGTCGCAGATTATGGCTTCTGTCCATATTGACTACATTTCCCTGCAGTCCCTTTGCCAATGGCCAGGGTGGAGATGTGCAACAGATGCTGTAAAGTGAGGTTAGAAATCTGCCTCTTTTCATAATAACTACATTTCCCAGGAGCACTCCTGCCATTAGCAAGGATGGAGACATGTAACAGGCACATCCAATAGATAATGCTTATGACAACGGTCTTGCATTGTGATTAGTGTGATTGCATAGAACAATTGTTCCTGTAGTTAAATCTGCCTTATGTTCCAATTATTTGTACAACATTGGAGCATGTTTTGAGTTTTCTGGTTTCTAATTGGCCTGCACTACCACAGAAATGGACTACATTGGTTGAAATTTGAGCAAATCACCACTGTCATAAATATATTAAACTTTCCGATTCAGATTTCTGACACATCTCCATCTCCATCTCCAGTACCAACATTCCCTGGGTTTCGTTCCCCACCTGAATCTTGAATTTAAATGAGAGAAATGTTATATCTAATGTTCTGTGAGATTTTAAGTTGTGGATTTGACTGCTGTCACAAATGACCTAATAAATAGAGTAGCTAGCACCACCGTTTTCAAAGAGATGTGTCTCATTTGTCCCCGATGATCGTGGCTAATTAAAGTTAACGTCTTTACATGAAAAAGTGTCATTCAGTCCCCTTCAATTTAATCTCCGTTATTAAAAAAAAAAAAAAAAACAATAATCAGATCATTTACACTTCATTAACATGTAATGTAAAGTCTAGTCATTCATCAAAGTAATTTCTTATTATTTCGCATCGTGATATCATCGTCGCTAATGAAACAGTTCACACAACTGCCAAGAACGCCTTAATTGGTTGTGTCAAATCACAGAGACAGCCCTGCTCGCTTGTTGTGTGCGTGAAGTTCTAATTTGCATGAGGAAGTGTGGAAAAAAATGCTTTACACAAACAAACACAAATCATAAACCTGAAGGCCAGCTTATAGTATGCGTTTTATTATAATGCAGCTCCATCTTATGTGTGTATCAATAAATGCTATGAGAGTAAGGAGAGTAGGCCCTTGCAATAGTACTGTATTATTTAGGCCTCTCTGTTTTACAATTTCTTGGAATGTATGTATTATGCTTAAGATACACATAAAAGCAATAGATGGAAAGTGATTAAAGAAAAAGAAATTAAACATATCAAAAGCACATCAGCTGAGTAATTCAAGCAGATGTTTCATTTATTTACATTTTTTACACCTCATAAATTTGGCCATATCTATAATTAACACATGACTGGCAAGAATTTAAACCAAGAGGGGCTGCTGAAAATCTCAAAGTGTACAGCAGTTTCATTGAGAGGAGGCCTATTACCATCCGAAGATAGAAAAGACCCACAAAAACAAACACCATGCTCGCCTAGATCCAGAACACAGGCCATAAACAGGCTGGGAAAGAAGGGCCTGTCTTTTTCTGGATTTTATACCAAACCGTGGTCTTCTAAACTTCATAAATGCCAGCTGAACACATCTCTACATACAATCTGCACTGTGGTCAAATATGCAAATTAACCAGCGTTGCTAATTAGCGAATTTAGCCTGTGGAGTTGATGAAAACAAAACTCAGAGGACACGCCAGCACTTGGACTGGAGTTCCTCACCCTTGGATTGAAGGGAAAAAAAACCATGTAAAGGAAGTCTTGTTGAAATTTATTGCGTTGGACTCCAGGATGAAACTCCCCTCTCGCCACTCTCCGTGCAGTACTCATGTCTGGTGTGGTGTATTTCCTGTCAGGCGTTTCGGGGCACGGGAGCTCTGGCGGATTCGATTAACTGGGGGGACATGGGTACCGGACTCATCTGGGTTTAGCTCTCACTGTGAAGCGCGGAGGATATATATAAATAAATGAATGAATAAACTTTCCTTCCAATATTCTATTTTTTTTCCCCGCTTTGTATTAACAGGCATCCGGGAGCGCTCATATTTCCCCGGAAAGTCGTTTGAATGCATCATAACCGAGCTCTCATCCGGCGGGGGTGCCATGCTTGATTAGGGAGGAGAAAGTCATCCCCTCTTCACCAAGCTCCAGCTCTGCCAGCTTAGAGGGGCTTAGCCCGGCTATCTCCACCTCTCCTTCTCTTGGCAAGTGTGGGCCGTAGGGGTAATTGTGGCCCCCCGTCTATAAGGTGAGGGAACATAGCTTAGCCGAAGGCGCTCCAAATTAAAATCTCCACAGCGTGTCTGAGAAGGCTGTCTTTGTGCCCACCGTGGCGTTTTTAAGGGCGTTTCATAATTCCCAGTCATTTGATCACCCACTGTACTGTATCTGGAAGTTGGTATTAAGCATTTTTTTTTCTCTCGCTCTCCCTCTCTGTCCGTCTCCTCCTCTTCAGTCTGTCTCTCTCGCTGTATTGAATCTCTGCCCCCCCTCGTTCTCTGTCACTCCCTTTCCATCCGAGACAACTGAATAGATGGCATGTACACCTTCTTAAACTACTCGAAATCTTTAAGACAGAAAATGAGTTCTCAGTCAAAAGACATCGCGTAATGATTTTCAGCTTATTTCATCATTTCTCACCTTCCTTTATCTTGACGGAAGCAGGCATTCTCCAGGACGGCGGCGCGGCTAAGAGGATGATATCCCCGGAGCGCGGTCAAATTAACTGAAATCTATGCTAAGGCCTTTCATATTTTGTCCGGGAGGACTCCCGTCTTGTAATATGATAACTGCATTGTCGATAGGCCTGCATTATGGTAATCATACACACATAGCGCCCAAGGCAGCTTTTATTTATAAAGGCTTGACCTGCGGAGAAAGGAATCTCATTTTCTCTCCACTCCTTCGACTCCAGCTAACAGGGGAATTGCGGATAACACAGTTGAGCGTAGTATAAATCTCCCCATACAATACAAGACAATATTACCCTCTGTTTTGCCTTTAAATGAATCTCTGTGTTTTCCAAGGACCTTGAATTAAACAACCTGTTTTTTAGAAAGCATAAATTGGGAACTCTGAGGACATTTGCGTGCACAAGAAGCACCGGTCCTACGCTTTGGGTATGGGTAATGAACTTAAATCCCATAGTGAACTCGAAGGATGTGGCAAACTTGGGGGAGAAGTTGAAAGTTCTGAAATTTAACATGTCAGTAACACAGATATACTGTCATAGCTTCGCACCAACCTGAGACAGAAATGAAGTACCTTATATTTTTTTTGGTGTTTTCCAGCTGGCAAATTTTTCCGCGATTTTGCATGTTTTTGATGAATATGATCAGATCAAACAACATTTTGATACCCATTTCTTTTTTCCTTAATAACAAGTTGGTTACATAACACTCACTTCCCATGAAAAAACTAATCTCACAATGACATATTATGCCACATTTCGCAAACATTTTAGCAAACGAAATGTCCAAAAACTTTTGCTGTTGAAGTTCGCAAACTTTCATGTCCTGCTTCAACATCCCAGTGAGGTTTAGATCTCAACTTTGACCACACCATTCCAGCACTACATTTTTAGTTCTTCTGCTTCTCAGATGTTGACTTGCTTGCGTTTTCTGAGTCATTGCCTTGCTTGCCTGACCCAACTTTCCCTCTGCTCCAGCTCATGGGTAGAGGGCTTGACATTCTCCTGTAGAATTCTCTGACATGCGTTCCTCTAGTGATCTACCGTGATCTGATGCAGTCAAGCATCCCCAAACCATGACACCACTACCTCCTTGCTTGACTGTTGGTATGAGATTCTCCCATTGTAATGACATGTTTGACTTTTTCCAGAGAAATCAGGGCCCATGTCACTTAAAACGCTACATTTTTGACACATCCATCCATATATCATTGTTCCTAAAGTCTTGGAACTCATCCAGGGGCATTTTGGAAAACTTGAGTTGGTGAGCACTAATTCTACTCATAGAGAACAGTGACTCGCTACCTGCCTTGGTACTCTGCCATGAAATCCATTTTTTTGCCCTGTGGCTTTCTGATGCCGAAACCGTAAACACTGACCTTAGATCACTGACCTGCAGATCCCTTGGATGTTGTTCTGGGCTTCTTTCTGGGTGATCGTATATGTTGGTGTTGGGTACATTTTTGGCAGGACTGCAACTCCTGGAAGGTAGCAGATTTTGAAATTAGGCGTATCACAATTATGTGGCCTAATTTTTGTGTTACCTATGGGACACCAAATAAATGAAAGAATCACAACTACCAAACAAAAATCAGACTAAATTCTAAGTCAAAATTTGCATAAATGCATACCTGGAGAAAAATTCTTTTTTAACAGTAATGTACATTGTCTTTGTGTATACGTTTGATTTTAGATTTAATCAACATTATTCCTAAACCATAACTCAGTTACTTTTTCTTTGCAGACACACTGGTACAAAGTGTCCCACTAATCTTATTCTTATTTCAGCCTGCCAGAATGGTTCTTTAAAGTAAAAAAACAGCATTAAAATAGCAATACAAAGCCACTAACAAAAAATGAGCTGTATCTTGTATATAAAAGCATGTTTTAGAAGCTGGTTAATGTGGGATCACTGAACACTTGCACAGTACTGGTCTCTCAGAGACGGAGGCCAGTGGACCATGTAGATAAGTACTTTATTGTTTCTTTTTTCTCCTCCTTCCCCCTCGGTATTTGACGTTTCTTGGCTGCGGAAGACGGGTGGGTGGTCGACGGAAGCAGCATTCGAAGTCACCTGCGTCCTCATTTAGGGCAGGAACACGAGTGAAGGCCCGGTCGGAGCCAAGTCTTGAAAAAAGGGAGGGGAGGAGGGGGGGGGTGTGATCTTTTTCCTCTTTTTTTTTACATTTATGTACCGTTTCCTTTATTTATCTTAATGAATCAGACATGCATTTGGCTGAGGAGCAAAGGGACTTCAAGGAGGTGCGTAGCTCACATCCTTGGCATGGGAGATTGGATGGAGAATGACCTGGCTACCGAGGCACTGGCTAAGCGAGTATCGACATTTAACCAGTGGCGTTGCAAAAAGGCATCTCCGTTTGGAGCAACGGCACAAAGAGCCTGTTGCTTCCGACGTGACGTATATGACTGTCTCAGGTAATGTGCGGATGCATCTCAGAGGAAGAAAGGCTAGAGGCCATTCCGGAGGAGGTGCCTGATTCTAGCCAGTTAGAGGACAGCGGAAGTATTTGCCAGCCAATCAGAGCATGGCCTCCCAACCTTTCACAGAGGACAAATATCTGAAGAATTAGACAATTCTCAAAATATGGACATTGACTGCAAGGATAGGGCACAATATGTTCTAATGTAACAATGTAGAAATTGGAACAGTGGAATTTTCAATGAATGTTTTCCTTCAAATAATAAAAGAACATTTTAAGTGTTTTGATCACAAAGAATTTTCATTTGCACAGCCCTGCCAAATTCATAGTTGTGTGACCATATGAAAAAACAAAATAATACCTACTTGAGAAACCAGCATAAAGTTTGACTAAAATCCGAAGTGACTGTATAAACAAAATAAACAGACTGAATTCACTAGTTTGTGCGTAGCTGTTTATATTGGTGGCCGACTTCTGGCCAAATGGATACAGCTCACAGATCCCTTTTGTAATAAAACCTATGTTATCACAACAGCAAACATATTTATTGACCTATCTTTGTGCAGCTGTCCAGGTGTGATTTGGTTGCTTGGTAACCTTTTTCATCACAAGTTGGACAAATTTGAAAACATACCCTTGCAGAACTGTGTACTGTGTGTTTTTTGGAACTGCAACAAACAGAACTATACAGAGTTAAATGGATAAATGCATAAATAAAGAAATAATGATACCATGTTAATGAAATCACTACCTGCCTGCCTCTATATTCCACTTCCGATATTGAAAACAAGTGCTGAGACAGGTACTGAAATTTCTTTGCTAGTCCTAATTTAATGTGTTAAAATGACTGTTTTATATCAATATTCAAAACCAAATGACAATGACAACAAAATTAATCATCTCCATTCATCATTCAAACAAAATATGTATTTTGGATCAATATACAACTTTTTGTATTTAAATATTATTCAGTTGTATGATATGTATATTCATTTCAATATCAGTTATCAAGTGAATGAATTTGTAAGATATTTGTTTCCGGAGTAAATTATAATGTATGGATGCATGTCGAGTTTTTATTTTGAATAAAAATGAAAAAATATGGAAATGAAGAAGTTTATAAAAATGCATGTGTAACTAGCATGAACAAACTGTACAGAACATACATTTCATTCTTGCTGTAAAACATATTAACAAAAAAGTAATATTAAAAAATACATTACAGAAGACTCTTGCCTTTTTAATACTGTCTCGATAAAAAAAAAAGGGCTCGGGTGGAAAATTTAACCCTGGGAAAATCTCAAAAAAGCCAAAGATTATGTGGGACTTTCATTCCCAAAGTATTTTTTGCACAATCCTGTGTTGTGCTCAAAACAAAACAAAACAAAAAAAGAGGGTGGTGGGGGTGGGGGTGGATTGAGGAGGGGAGGGGGGTTTTTTGGGGGGGGGGGGGGGGGGTCGGGAATACTTCTCAGGCAAAGCACAAAGCAGGGGCCCAGCCATACATCTGTGAGTTTTGAAACAAAGGTTTGTTTGTGTATCTCAATCACTCTTGCTCATGAAAGCAGACACTTACTTGAAAAAGTTTTTTTTTTTTCAGGGAAACACTCAAAACCAACATCCTGGTGTACATTTGCAAAACGAAATACAGGCCTGATTGTGTGTGAAGTGGACGCGGCGCGCATACGAATATCCTTCCCTGAGCCTCGTCTTCTTCGCATGGCTCACTGACTAATGTACAATAAGTCAACAAAAGACTTCTTCAGCTCAGCCATTGGACAGCATCAAGGCCACTGTTATTTTATCTTTTTACAGTATTTAATTGGAACTTTTTTCCTCCTCCCGGTTTCCCCTGCCGCCCCCTACCCCCGCTCCCCCACCCCACCCCCACCCAACTCCCAAACCCTCTCCCCAAGAAACATTAAACCCCGCTTCCAAATTACTCGGACCGAATCTAAGAAGAGATTGATAAGAAGATTTTTTTTTTCTTCCTCTCTAATTTTTTTCTTTCTTTCTGAGAGGAGAGAGGGAGAGAGAGAGAGAGAGAGGAGCAGAGTTTTTGCAGAGGGAGAATAAAGTTACGAGTGCGCTGCGTTTTTCGCTGAGGGGGAATGAAATTAGATGCTGAATGGAGGGGGGACGGAGAGAGGCTGGGAAAACTGCGGAGTTGGCAGTGGTACCGGGTCACCGTTGAGCCCTCGCCATCCTGCTCCCGCTGCACCAGGTGTCCACGGCATTCAACCGATACTACCATTCATAGACTGAACCAGAGTATTAAAACCCCCGCCCACAAAAAAAATCATTTGCAACTGAATAAAGATATAATCCTGAAAATATAAGTCTCCATTAAGAGTTTCCCATTAAGGGAACAAGAGACTCATTGTGAGAGACTTTATGTATATTAATCAAGGTTTATAAAAGGGGGAGGGGAGAGGAGGGGGGATGGGGGATGGGGGAAGGGGGTGCTTTCCAACTGTTTACATGTTAATTGAAAACTTTACAGCCTCTGTCTTGGAACTATTTATACACAGAATACTAATCGTTTCTCTATTTTTTTTTTGAGGGAGGGTTATTTAGTACTTGACTGTAGACATGCTGGTGCAGACGGAGGGCTGGAAATCGGGTCTCGATAACATGATCCCATGATGCTTTGGGAGAATTCGTGGAGGTTAACCTGGCTCACAGGTGCTTTTCCCCCCTTTCGCGTGATATAGTTTGGATGAAATATAATATAAGTAAGGGAACTTTCTGGTGCGTGAAAACACAAAGACGTAGGAAACAAAGGGAATTGTGCTTTCCGCGAGAGGCTGTGGAACTCTAACGTCGGAGAAGACGAAGTGCACTTTCCCAGCGTGATTTGAGGAAGTGTCAGCAGAATAACGATATTTTACAGGTCATATTTTTACAATTACTTTAAATATTTTCCTTACAAAGACCAGCATGTGTCACAAAGAAATTATATATGGCAGCAGAGAACAAACAAAAAAACAAAGTCAATGAATTGGCGGCTTTTGATGATGTGGCCTTATCGTGCTCACCTGTCCAAATGTAAGGGACAGGTAAAGCTACATACCTGTAAACCACAGAGACTGTCGTTGAGAGAACCAATCAAACACACACACAGAGGAGAATGAAACTCGGTCACGAGTCTCTCAGCTTCTCCAGACATAGAGCAGGTGCTGGTTGTTTAGGAGCTGGGCACAGTCATGGAGCTTGGATTTGCCATTTGCCAATGTGAATTTTTAATCCACAGCTCTCAAAAGATCTCGCCCCCTTCCTTCCAAAAATGGAGAAAAAAAATGAATTATGGAAATCCACATTTACCCTAAACTGTGACTCACAGCTTAGTGAGTGTTAGTTTGAATGTCTTTTTTATGAATGTATATTTTTCCATGTGTAACTCAGTTATCATTTTGTTTCAATGTCAGTGGTACTTATAAAATCTCCCCTTGGAAATTAAATAAAATATAACTGATCAGAATATAAATTTTCAATAACTGATATTGACATATTTCAATGAACAAAACACCAAATGGTAGTGGTGGTCAGGGGGATGGGGGGGGCGTGGTTTGGGAGAAATTATGAAATCATGTCAGCCCCCTTCACTCCTGACCCCTCCCCTCCCCTCTCTCCTCCCCCCACACCATGGCAACTGGACTAATGACTCCTGGGAAAGAATGTGGCCAATCGAAAACTTGCAATATCTCTCTTTGTGTTTTCACTCTTGACACTTTTATTTCCACATCTGTGTGATTCATTGGACAGGGGCTGACTGGGAACTGGCTGATGCTTCACCCGCTGGTTCCGCTGGGGGTAATACAGGGGTCCCTCCGTCATACAAACGGGGTGAACCCGACGCCCCCCCCCTGTATGGCAGGGTTCAATCACACCTTCTGCTTTTGGGTGCCATTCAGTCAATTCAATGCGGTTTCTCTTTGACGTTTGCTAACAAGTTTCTGTACACTCGGTCCATTATAGGGAAAAAAAATTGTCATGAACTGCTCTGACAACTCCATACTTATTTTTATATAATTATGTGGTTGATGATGAAAAATCCACAGAATCTATCATAAATGTTTCAATGTAAGGCCGAACCTGAAAGCGAATAGTTTGTACCGCGACTGCGTGTATGTATACCTGCAGATACACACAAATAACCCACTGAAGTCGCATAGAACAATTTTTTTTACCATTCCAACATTTCTGACCATCAAGTAAGTTGAATGTTTGTGCAGGAATGAAAATATCTCTTACTACTGAAAAGAGAATTTCACTGAGGCAAAGCGCATAAAGACAGATCTATGAAGCACTCGAAACTAAGACTGTCCTACTGTCTTAACTGAAGTGCTTTTTAATGATCAATTAGAAGGACCTGAACCAGCTTTTTGGTATATAATATTTCATTCTCATCTGCTAGTATTTAATAATCAGGCTTGTGTTTATAGAAAAGTCTAAAGGATACAGTGGGAAGGCCGTTGCTCAATGAATACCCCACCAGTTATCGTCCAACTAATAAAAAAATAACATTGAGAGGTTAGACCTTGCCGCGATTTCAATATTGTATAAACCAGAGATCTCAATGCGCTCTAGCTTTTCAAAGATGCTATTTGAAAGAGAGAGCGCGCATGTAAACATACTGTAGGAACATTTCTGATTACTCTCCAACTCACAAACAAGTTTGCTTTTCAGCGCTTATATATTTGTTTCTGAATATATTCACAATATGGTTGTGAAGGCCGAATTGATGTTTCTGTATGACAAAATGAAACCCTGGTTTGTTTCTTGTTTTTTTTGGGGGGGGGGGGTGTCTTAGTCATAACGGTGTGAATAAAACAGAACGTACGAGGCATTTGTCAGAATATGGAAGTTGTGCGGATTGAGGTTAAATTCACGTGATTTCACCCTACCCACAGGCCTGACAAAAGGACAGTGCACGTTAAGGCCTAATCTAGCCGAGGTTATATTTCGATTAAATCGAGAAAATGGGAATATGTGCCTACATTTTTGAAAAACTACATTTTTAAAGCAGCTTTTTGGGTGTACGGACCACCTGTGACCATTGTAGCTAATGCTTTAAACACAAGTCTACGGAGCAGAAGAACCTTTTACCAGACAGGGCTTCCTGTTCTTGCATAATTCTGGTAAAGTTGAACAGATTAGTGCTGTAACGATAACACTTTAAAACTGATCATGGTGTAATTATCTATAATATAAAGATGGCTGTTAGCAGGTGCCATTATACATGGTAACTAACACAGTTCTGTTGTATTGCTCCCATTGTCCACTGTAGTCGACTGGCACACTACCGTTTTAAATTTGATCCTCAAGGGAGGCATGACAAAACTAGGGTTTAAATATCTCTGAGAAGACACTCTCATATTTAGTTCAAACACAATGCCCTTCAGCAATAGCATTTTCGGTGCTCACACAACCAATAGAGTTCAGCCGCTGCTAACGTAAAACCATTTCTTTTCCTTTTCTAGAATGAAAAGAACACAGTTAAAATGACATTTTTACTTTTACTCTGTAAAATAGAAAATATTCTTAAAAATGTATGTTATAATATACAGTAGTTCTGATTGTATTGCGTATGGACTTAAAGAGCCAGCATCTTGATTCAGTTCTCAGATATATGAATTAAAGTTTCCATTTATAATTTATATCCATATATTCATCAGCCTGTGTCTCTTCGGATATGGAAGTGTGTCTGTACTATCATATGGAATTCTGCTTTTGCTCACAGCTCAAGTCATTTCCACACACACACACACACACACACACACATGCGGCCCTCACCATCCAGCGAAACCGCTGCCATATTCAAACCGACACGACTGAATCTTGTGCAAGCCTTCTGAGTGAGGTCAGCACTCGTCTTGGGAAGGCGAATGAACCGCCTGAGCGAATCGCTGCGGATGTTCCGAGGGGGGACAGGAGCAAAGCTTCCCGAACAAATTAAAAAACGTCTCCCTGAACCCAAACCGTGATTTGTGAGCGCGCGGTCGAGTCCGAATATTTCTGCCGCTGCTGTTCTGGTCTGCATGCCATACAATGTGCCACGAATGTGCGGCTTGGCGCACAAAACGGGGAAGAGTGGAAAAAATTGTAAAAAAAATAATTTTCCACACCAAAACTCCAAGTAAACAAATAGCAAAAAAAAAAAAACCTTTTTTTCAACTGATTTTCAACTTTGAATTCTCCAAAGTTGAAAATCAAATTCTTCATTTCCTTTATGACTTCAGATCACAAATATGAACTCTAAACTGACAAAAAAATCATATCACAGAAATGGATTTGAAAATGAATAAAAACACCAGTTCACTGATGGCGTAAATGATATCTCTTGAAGGGAATAAAGCTGTTATTGAGACTCCTGTAACCATTGAAAAACCCCCTGAATCGCAATGCTCTCCCTGTTTTGTCTAATTATGATGCTAATATCAGGGCTAAACAAAGTAGCAATTTCACTGACGAATATCAGAAATATAATGCATCCCTACACAAAAGAGAGAGAAAGTGAAGCCCCATTGTAAAGCAATGAAACTCTCTGGTGAAAAGGAATATAAACCCATGTCTATAGTAAGGTTGTGCTTGGGTTCTCAAATGGTCACCTGAATTATGCATGTCTATTGTGTTCAAATATCATAAATTGACGCATGAATACCCTCTCAATCATTTCCCGGTCCAAAATTACTATTTATATAGGGTCTGGCTCTGGCAAGACAATTAGTCATATTCGAATGCTGAGATTAATTGAGAATCTGACGCGGGAGGTAGAAAGAGAGAACAAAGAATGCTTTTTGTCGGTTCTTCCGTCTGACAGAGATAATTAGATATATGAAATTGAAATTCCTCGGTGGGGGGCTTTGTTGACAACGCCGTTTCCTTTCGCTTCCATTCTCTTCCTCTTTTGTGCCGTCATTTGCGGTAATTTGTTATTCAGCTTCCCCAGCTTTAAAAGCGCGGCTCTTGTCTGCGTTTTTCGGGTTGGAGGCTGCGCTGAATCAGACGAGGACAACGGCGGGCATCGGTTATTGATTGCTTTACTTTTAATAAGGATGCTAATGAAATGGACTGGCTGTCCTCGGTTCCTATATATATACAGGACGTCCTCGGGTTACGACGGTCTCGAGTTACGTCGTTTCGTGGTTATGACGCACTCCCATAAATTACTTAAAAAACCTAGTTTCGACCTTAGCGGTTTGGTTCATAAATACGACCACAGAAATAAAGATAAGAAATTGTTCTCTCTTTTTTTATAAATGTTTCATTTAATTACTGTATTTTATATGTCCTTTGTGTGTTGTGTGTACAGTGTGAGTGACTTAAGGTGTTAATTTAGGTATAATTTAGGTATAAAATCCAACTTATGACAAGTCGTATAAAATCGGCTTACGAAAAGTCGTAGGAACGGAACTCGTTCGTAAGTCGAGGACCCCCTGTGTACATTTATAATAGTTATTTAAGATTTCGCTGCTTCTTACAATTGTTGAGTCTAAATTAGCGTAACGAATAACTCCTATGTGCTTTTTTATGTTTAAGTCTCCATATTGACGGACATTGAATAAGTTAATTGGATTATGTTTAAGGGTGGAATCTGAGATGGTGACGTTTTTCGGTTTTAGCTGAGCGAAAGTGCCTCGCTTGTGTGTTCTGTTATGAGCCACCCCAGGGACAGAACAAAGTGACAATCTTCTGAGGCCTGTGGTCTGCATGGTATTATGGGTTAAGTCACTCTCCACCACAAAATGAGGAAGACCTTCTGACAGTTTCCTCTGTGTATGAGAAGGGCCTTACAGATTTTTCTCATGGCCGAAAAGTTTTCGATATGCCTCAAATAGGATGTGATCTGTGATCTCCTACCCGCATACACAATGGCTAATCTGTCTGATTATTCATATTTTTGTTTTTGTCCATATTTTTATGTTTTCTATACTTAATGACACACCCCAAGAGAGGCAATCAATGTGCTTCTGTTGTAGACATGTTGGTTGGTTCTGTTTGTTTGTGTGAAGTTGTATTTATATTTACTGGCACTATTTTGTTTTTTTTCTTTTGTTTTTTACCTCTTGCCATTTCCTGTGTCCTGGATGTGTCTGCTGGTGTCCCCCCCCTTCACAACCCCCCACCCCACCCCCTGAGCTGTGTTCCCTTTGATCCCACCAGCCCATATTATCTTACAGGGCCAAAATAAAACAGGCAGAGGACAGACTGTGTGGTCAGTGTTCTCAGCCCCCATCCCCAAACCCCAACCCCCTCAACCTCCCCGGCCCAAAACCCCCTCTCCAGCCATGACATCACCGCCTAGCCTTTAAGAGGATTTTCAGCCGGACTGGCTCTCTTATTAAAATAGTAATTATTTTTTTTCTCCTCAGGACAAAACCAGCTCCTTTACACTAGTGCACCAGGGGACAGGAGATGGGGGTATGGGGGTATGGTGGGGGGGGGAGTGGGAAAGTGAAAAGTTTTCACCCCCCTACCCCAACCCCCCTCCCAAAAAAAAAGAAAACTGGCCCAGTAATCCCTCACTCACATACAGTACTGGTGTTCACAGTGGGATTAACTGGGCCCTGTGTACAGTAGCAGCTTTTCGGTTTTGCTGTGAGAAAGTACGTTTTTATCTTATTGAATGTGGGGAAGGATCTTGAACCCCGCCCCCAAACCTTTCCCTGAAGGATCAGCGGATGACCAGAGAAGCTCAGAGGAGCCCAGAGAGGGGCATGCCTGCACCCTACTCTGCTTTTGCATGGTTCCCTTTCGGCAGGACGTTAGGAAATTCAACTGAGTTATTTACTAGTCATGTGTGTCACTTTCTTCCAAAACCCTGAACACATACATGTGCACAAAATCCAGACCATAAACATATGAACAAATACACATGCAAAAAAAAAAAAAAAAATTATATGTTGTACAGTTCTGTACCACTGAAGTGGGAAGAGATGCAATCCAATCCTAACTAATTTACGTCTTTTTGTTTCATCTATACCGAATGTGATCTCAGAGTTTGCCTTGAACCCTCATAAAGATGAGCTTTTCTGATTAAAAAGTGGCATTGTGAATGTGCACAGAACCCCAGTATGTAGTGCAGTGTGACAGTTCTGTGTGTGTGTGTGTGTGTGTGTGTGTCTGTGCATGTGTGTGCGCGTGTGTGCGTGACCCAGAGGGCAGTATTCCTGCAGAATCTGGCACACATCTCGCTGCCACTTCCCCTCCATGCTTTCACAAAGCTGTAAGCAAGCAAAACGTGTCACAGTTCAACACTGCCCTAGCCTAGCCTTGTCCTTCTCACTGCATGTTTTTCTACCCGTGACAGAAGGAGCATATATCAAATACAAACTACATTTATATTCCTTATTTCACAATTTCCAAGGTTTTTTTTTTTCCTCTCAACACATGTCAGTAACTCTCTTACACCCTATAGACAAAACAGTGCAACAGAAGGCCGAGCACCAATCAGAGAGGAGGCGTAACTCTCAGTGATTATGATTGGTAGCCTGTGGGCGAGTGAATTTCTGGTGAGGTCAGGGGAATGGGTGCCATGGTAACCTGACAAACTTTCTCAGGACAAAAACACTGTCAACACCTTTGCTCTGTGATATACAGTACAAGTGAGGACATGGGCACATCAGAAGTACATTTTGACTTTTTATGTTTTCCGCTGTTTTTAAGCAGCATTTTTTGGGAACTGAATGTTATGTCAGTGTTCTTTATCTGTGTAATAAATTTCCATTACAGAAGGTGGTTTGAAGTATGAAATTACAGGGAAAAAATCAGGAAAGCAACAGTAATTAATGTGAGGGCAAAAGAACAGTAGATATGCAAAGTAATTTGTGCTACTACTGACAACTGTAGTCTGTTTTGGAGGGCAGTATGGAAACCAAGAGAGTAAGACATAATAATGAAGAAAGAGGACAATGATACACAAGTCTTCCCCGCCATTTCCTTCCCAAAAAACGATGACTATCAGCCCAAGAGAAATTTAAAGCAAATGATTGCTCACAAATGGTCTTTTTTTTCCTGCACATTGCAAGAGAGAAAGTGAGCGAGCGCAGGGAAGAGATAGAGAAAGAGAGAGAGAGAGAGAGAGAGAGAGAGAGAACATGCAGATATGATATGGAACGGAAGGAGATTTGTGTCTAATGTTTGCCACATTCCCTTTGAATGGAACTCTTAATTACCGAATGGCATTCTGCTGCGTTCCCATGTCCCAAGCCCATGGGCCTTGCGTCCACAGCCAGCTGCCTCTCAAACACTTGCAGGTACACCAGCCTAATAGTCCCACCACCAGGGAAGGAGAGGGAGATGAAAGAGCAGGAAACTGCTCCCAGGCCCGAGAAAGGAAATATTTACTGAGAGAGGGGAAGAGAGAGAGAGAGCACAAGAGCAAGTAAAAGTGCTAATTAATGTTGTCCTGGTTCTTTAGTCATGCGGACCAGTTTTGTTATTCCTTACGTTGACAGTGTCCTGTCCATAAAATTTGGGAGATTGTTGTTAATCCTATGCATTAAATGGACAGGATACACAAATGGTTTTGCTTTACTTTTTAAAAAACCGAAAATTACATTTTTAAATTCCATTTACAGTGTAGATAGAGTAAATTGCAAGTGATTTTAGTAAAGTTTTTTGTAACTTCATAACACAATACTAGCCACATTTATCAAAGTCTTTCACATGTTAAAATTTTTGCACATGTAATTTCAATGACATGATTTGTGATTGGAGCAAATGAGCTACCACAATCACATGCTCTCTTACTTGGTTTGCACCAGCAAACCAGTTTTACATGCACTTTATGCTTTAGTAAACAAAGCCCAAAAAGTTCAAGGATTAAATCGGAGCCAATTACATGGTGAATATTTTTTTTTTAAATCAGCAAAATCAGAGGCAAGGTAAAAAACTGTAGCAGGTCCACATGGGCAACACATTTTTATTTTTATTGGGGTCTTCAATGAGACTTGAGCTCATTTGAAAAGTCTGACCTTTTCAGTCACAAGTTCAATCCGACAGCACAGAATGGCAGCTGTGAAGAACGTCTGAGCCAAAACACACATTTACATTCGTTGCATTTTTTTCCATGAATTCTCCGGAAAGAAATGACCGCATTCATTTCGAATCGCATGAGCTTTCTGTGGGGGAAAGGGGGTGTGAATGGCCACACTGGGAAGGTAATTGACAGTATATTCACAGGCGTTGTAGAATTACAACAATCATGCAAACAGAAGGCTTTTCTTTGTTCGGGGGATGGTGTCTCTGGCCATCTAAGTCGCAGGGATCATCAATTTGAATGAAAAAAAAAGAGCAGTCTTGAAAGTCCCGAATAAAAGGCCTTCATTTCCTGGTGTCAACTGTCATGATAAAATGAAAGTGAAAGGCATATCGTTATGGGAAGGCGTTCACACAGCCAATCCAGGTTTCGAGAGGGGTGGAGGTGAAGGTGGGGGGCTTTGTTTTGGGGGGGGGGTGGAGGCATGGCTTGCAACGGTGGCTCCAGTGCCCCATCCCAGACAGGAATTCCCACAAGCTGGATAAACACACCGGGACGTCTTCGGAAAGAACCATTAGATTAGCACGTTTCAGCGCTGTCTTTCCCCGGGAACATTCTCAGGCTCCTGGCCGTGGCCATGGCAGAGCGCACCCCTGTGTCTTCTGGAAAAAAAAAAAAACGCTTGGCTTGCCGTCTCTTGTTTCTGCTGGACTGTACTCAGATTTTCTGTGCTATAGATTCCTGTCATCCCAGAGGATAATGGAAGCCTTGGAAAATGTTGTCTATTCACCTCTATTTTCAGAACATCCCATTGTTCCATGCATGATGATATAGATGGACAGGATCTCAGTGATCAACTGGACTAGTCTGACTAAATTCCTTAAAATTTTACTGATCCATCTTTGATATACAAACAATAGGAACATTGTCGCTTCACTATCCATGGGACACACTCATTTGGACAGTAGGGCTATATGAGTAGGGCAGCCTGTTGCCTAGTGGCTAAGGTACATGACTGGGACCCCTGAGGTTGGTGGCTCAAGCCCCAGCCCAGCCACAGCAAGATCACCATTGCTGTTGGGCCCCTGAGCAAGGCCCCCAACCCCACATTGCTCCCCAGGGGGGATTGGCCCTTGGCTAGCCCAATCATCTATAAGTCACTTTGGATAAAGGCATCAGCTAAAAGCTAACGTAATATTATTTGTCAAGAGCAAAAGACAGAGGGAGTTTTTATGACTTACAGCATTACTTCTGCTTTGACAGTCACCTCAGCACCCAGCCGTCAAAATATCCAGGAAACGGCGCAAGAAAACAACGCGGCGCCTCTTTCTGAGACAATATGCGATCCTCGCTGCCGTGAGAATTCACGCCATGTTTGTCTTAATAGATTTGGTCAGCTGGTGCGATGAATACAGGACCAACTAGAACAAGCAAACATTTGCTTTTTTCCCACAATGCCCTTAGTTCGCTTTGCATAGCCAAAGACATAAATCTTTTATACGCCCTGGTTTCAGACGGACAAGTTTGGGAGTGGAGCACCGGGACAGCCCCCCCCCCCCCCCCCACCTCCCCGCCCTTCCTCGGAATTGTATCCCACCCTGGGATAAGCCGGTTGTCCACATGCCCAACCCCCTTCAACCCCGTGCGGAACGTGAGGGGGCTGAGCACTAGGTTGGTGGGTCACGTCACTAAAACGGTTCAGTGACAGACAATAAAAAGCTGTAATTCCTGCAGTGAAGTGGACTTTGACTCTCCAGCATAAATGACTTCCTTGCCATTGTCCTGGTTTCAAAGGGAATTAAGGGAAGGGAATGGACATGCCATTAATGGTTTCAGTGTGCATAAAGCAGGTGGCTACAGCCATCAACAGGTGCACTGATGGGGGCAGGGGGTGAACTCATAATCCAGGAAAAAGGGTTGAGATGCTGGCCACTCCCCTGTCCCACACCATACCATCCAAGCAGGGACATACACTGATGTCCTCATATGCACCTACTCAAACCTGTATGAATGGCAAACACATACAAATCCCAGCACAGGCAAACACCACCCCATACCTCACACACACACACACACACACACTCACACAAACACACACTCACACATGCAAACACATACATATCCCAGCACAGGCAAACACCACCCCATACACGCACACACACACACACACACACACACACAAAACACACTCACACATGCAAACACATACATATCCCAGCACAGGCAAACACCACCCCATACCACACACACACACACACACACACACACACACACACAACACACACACACAAAACACACACATGCAAACACATACATATCCCAGCACAGGCAAACACCACCCCATACCACACACACACACACACAAAAAACACTCACACATGCATACACATACATATCCCAGCACAGACAAACACCACCCCATACCACACACACACACACACAAAACACCACACACACACACACACACACACACACACACACAAAACACACTCACACATGCAAACACATACATATCCCAGCACAGGCAAAAACCACCCCATACCACACACACAACACAAAACACACTCACACATGCAAACACATACATATCCCAGCACACACACCACCCCATACCACACACACAAAACACACTCACACATGCAAACACATACATATCCCAGCACAGGCAAAACCACCCCATACCACACACACACACACACACACACACACACACACACACAAAACACACTCACACATGCAGACACATACACACACACACACACACACACACACACACACACACACACACACACACACACACACACACACACACATGCCACACACTCACACATGCAAATACATACTTATACACACATGCAAAGATGCACACACTAAAACAAACACACACACACACACACACACACACACACAAATATAGTAAAATCACAAATGAACATCCAATATAATGGCATTATATTGTTTCTTAGCACAGACACAAAAATGCTCACAAGGGTATGCTAAAATTACATTTGAACTCTTCATGCACTTTAGTCATTAGGAAGCTTTCTTGCAGGTCTGTCCAAGTCTGATTTCTGTTTGATGTCTCAGACATTATTATTTCTAATACATTTTCATTGGAAAATATGTGTAAAAAAACATAAAAAATAACTTAAATTTATTTGAAAAGGACTGTTTTTCTCATATATAATGGAATCCTCGGCATCAGAATAATGACATTAAATTCAAAACTATAAAACTATATGAAAGTAAAAGCCCTGCTAAATCTTTAAAATGTAAAAAATGTAATTTTATGACCTTTCATTTTATGCCCACCCACCGCCCCCCCCATCCAGGTAGGAAGTGATGTCGTCCAAAATGGTGTCTTCCAAAATCCTGAGTGCTCTGTTGAGAAAGGGGTTAATAGATTAGCTCATTGGGAATTCTCATTGATATTATTGGCCCTGATATTGATAAGCAAAGAAAAAAATCTATCAAACCAATCAAATTAATCAATTCACAGAAAGAAGGGGAAAAAAGAAGTAATTAATTTTCTGAGAGAGGACAATACCGGCAGCACGACCATATTGATCAATCTGAAGAGGTACAGAAGTGCTTTTCTCTTGTCCCTACTCGTGGGGAGAGGTGAGCATCTTGGTTTATCCACCATCTACGTGGTAAATTAGCATCATGAATGCAGGAAATGTAGTTCAATACAATTATTTGATGATTATTTTATTGCTGTAAAAGTGTTAATCTTTCAGATTGGTGACAGTATGGAAGTATGACCTCTCCAAGCATGTCATTTATGGGTACTATTTATGAGATAACTCTTCAAAAAATGTATTAATTTTGCTTCTGAAAGACATAAATGTATTTTTTAAACTAAGCTCTTTAACCACTAAAAAGCTTTCATGTTGATAAAGTAGAAATCTGTGATTTTTTAATGAAATTAACACATACGGTCACATAAAAGAATATTGTTTTCTGAATATTCATGGGAACCAGATGTTTTGCTGAAAATAAGTATTTCAAATAATTATTTGAAATAAATTGGATGTTTATGAAATGTTATGATGTCTGAGTTAATGTTAAATGTATGAGTAAGTTGCGTGCCCAGTGTGTTACTTTCTCATGGAAAAGTCTTGGGTGTTCCATAAAGCAAAGTATTGTGGGATACCCCTGAGTAATTTGTCCTGAACTATAATATCCAAGCACTGTTTTATTGTCTGCAATTACAGAAAAAAAATCCACCACTCTTGCCCTCAGTATTGTAGAATTAGAGTAACTATCAACTTGGCTCAAAAGTATAATTTGGATGGCAGTTTATTTTAAATGCTATTTTCTCATCACTCCATAATAGTTTATCACCGTGGCATTGTATGTTGTATTTAAAAATATTCAAAGAGAGACAGATGTTAAGAGGAACGTACTCAAAAAAGTGCACAGAAATCATGTGTACGGATGCATAAACACACACTTGTGTGTACAAACACACACACACACACACACACACACACACACACACACACACACACACACACACACACACACAGTGGCAGTGTGTAAAAGTGCAGCATGCTTTGCACCAGTCAGCTTGCATCGATACCACGGCCATCGCGTCCCTTTCCTGCAACCATTTGTAAAAAAAAAAAAGGCAGTGATGGGAGATTGACGACTTAAATACTTCATCAATCAATGCTGCAGCCAATGTGTTGCTTTGTGATTGGTGGAGAATTTAGGTAATCCATCTTCCCCACCGCGGACAACTGCTTTCAATTCCTCTCAGGTATTTTTTCTTTATTTTTTTTTTATTTGTTAACCTACAGTGCGGCAGTTGAAAAAAAAAAAACCGGGAAACGGATGGAGGCCTGTCCGTGAGACTCACGTGTCATGTCACTGTTACGCTGCAACGTTTGCGAGCGGGAAGCGGCCCTACCCGACAACGATACAGCCAAATTATTTATCTGACCCTTCGGATCAAAATGGAAATTATTTCTTGTTTACCGAACTGAAGACGACTCACGGCAGCAAAAATAGAGACGGCAAACAAACGGACAAAAACGCAATCCATTATGCAAATAAGAAGGACACACAATTAGTGTGTATGAATATTCTAATTCCGCTGATTAACTGTCTTCATCTGAATTAGATGAGATACTCTGGAACTGAAGTTTCAAGCCAAAACCTCATTTTTATAATGAACAATTATGGAAGTTTAAAGAGCATTTTATTGTATGTAGGCGGGACCAGATGTAACCTCTATACCTTTAAATGAGTCATTTGGACCAGTTTGTGGAAGGGCATTCTTCTACAGCAACTAAACACTTTTCTTTCTTTTACTGTTTGCAAGTATATTAAACATACACGTTTTTGAATAAAGTTATTTTCAGTAGAAAGCTGTACATTTCAATATTTCAGCACAATAATATACACATATACAAGCTCTAATAACAAAGGGCAACCAATAATTAACACTGAAAATACAGCCAATGTTAGTACAATTTTATATTTACTGCAGCATTAATATTCATATTACATCTACAGAGCTTTAACTGATTACAAGCCCCAATATTAAAAATCTCACATCAGAGAGTTATTTCAACTAACATACCAGTTCACAACTGTGATTTTAACATTTAAAACCACATTAATTTCAGGAAAAAGATAAAAAAACATATAGACGTATACAGTCATACAATGCACAGTGAGTTTTCTCATCTCACAGAACATATCTGTTCTGTTTCTCTTTCTTGCGTTCTCACTCTGTCTCTCTGAAGAGGCTTTCATTTTTATCCAGTGGCTGTGCTCCGAGTGTCTCTGGTTTAGTTTATTAAGACACATTCGCTGTTTCGATTCCCCCCGGAGCCCGTGCTGAAGGATAACAGTGTGGAGCGTGTGCTATCACTTCACTCCTAGCGGAGTTTAGGCCGTGTTTCGTTAGGCCACCCCCTGCTTGAGGCTAAATCAACACACACCCGCCACCTAAAACCCGCTGGCTTTGCGCTCGAGGCTTCTCTCACCACGACGACACGCTCCCCATGCTAAGCTCTGAGCTTGAACCGAAAATCCTCTCCTTTATCCTCAAAATCCAACATGAAATACTGTCAGATTGTACTGTAATCCAGGGGGGAAGTCGAAGTAAAAGAATGACAACCGTTCGGGGAGATGTGGGAGCGCTCTTCGGGAGAGGATCGAGGGTCCTTTTCATGTCGGCGATACGGCCGCTCACTGTTGTTTTTGGCTACAGCTTAGCGGGTCTGTACATGCTAATGCTCCCAGCTCATTCACAGACTCACAAAAGACAACAGCTCCCCCAAAGCAACAGCAATACCTGATCCTACCACTAGATGGCGAAAAGGAGAATAATTGGGGAGAGTCCCAGTATGTGTGACTGATTCAGTTTCATTGACTAAATATTTGTAACTTTATAGGAACCATAGAATTTCATACAAATGTTTTAGTTAACATCTATTCGCTGTAAAAAGAAAAACTTCAAGCTTCTGTCATGAGTATTGTATGTTAATAGGTGTGTATAATGTTTCATGTACATGTGTATGTATATGTTAATGTATGAGTGCATATTTCCAAATATCTATTTATTATGCTAATTCTTTGAATGTTTGGACATGTGTGTATCTTTGGGTGGGAGAAAATCCTTAAAGAGGACATACTGTCTTTCATCTATAAACTGCTGCAAGGCAAAAACAGGAATTAGAGATATACCATTTTGCTTTGCTTCGGTGCACCTTCTATTAGTGAAAATAAGACTGTATAGAGTAATGACTGGAAAATTGTAAGCTTGCCTTCTTTATAATTAGCAAGATCACAGGATGCAATAATTCCATTGTTACATATAATAGAGAACAGAGCCCCTCCATGCAGCGTGTCGGAGAATCTGATTGGACCCCTACGTGTCGGAGGTGACATCGCTCCACACTGTGGGGGATACCTCCCACCCTGGAGCCCATGAGCTTTGAGGTGCACCCTACACCACCCCACTATACACAGCGGTGTACCCCTAAACCATCCCAACATATTCAGAAGAGTATCTCTAAACCAACCTGCCACCAACCCCCAAAAACACCCCACATATATACAGAGACACATACACATGCACATATACACAGTCACTCACACATACATGCATGTACACAAACACACACATACACAAACACTCACCCATACAAACACACACATATATACACAGACGCTCACTCATAACCACACATAAACACAGACGCTGACACAAACTCACACGGACACTCATATAGGAAAGCACATGTAGGAAAAACATAATATGGTTAAAAACATATCGAAATGATTCTAAAGTGAAGTCTTTTTAGGTTGTGTAACTGGGTAATATAATAATATAACTACACAGTTACATGACCATACCCAAGTTAAATTAAGAAATACCCACTGACCAAACTGAAGCTAAAGAGCTTGCTCTCATGTAGTTATGGGTCGTGACTCTAAGTCAACCGGCTTGCTAAGAGGTCACCGAGGTCACCACTCCTGTATGGAATGATATAAACAGTCATCTTCCAACCACAGCCAATCAATCCCTATTAACACCCCTCCACTTCCTGTTCGAGAAGCTTCCCAGGGGTTAGAGGTCACCGTACAGAAAGCCGCAGGATGGTGTCGAGTGGAATGCCGGTCTCAGCACATTTTGAAATCATATTGGATATCTCAAAGGAGCTGTTGACCTCTCTCTCTGCTTACCCACTTAAGGGCGATCGTGACTTGGCCCAAAGCCTACCAGCATAGAGAATCCCAAACTGTATTCTTCAGAAGTACCTACCTTTCCACTAATACTGAACTATCATTGTACGAGTATCTATTTTTACTGCCTTCATAAAGCCATCTTTATAAAAATTAATGTCACTCAGTTAATTGATTACATAAAAAGTGTATATCAAAATAAATACAATAATTTTTACTGCCATAATAAAACCATCTTCAAAAAAAAAAATAATATCACTCAGCTAATTTATTATAATAGACAGTGTATATCACAATAAATAAAGATAAATGAACATTACCATTTATTAGTCACTGTCACATTTTTACTTTTATTATATTTCATGATATCCATGATCCATGATTTCACAAGCTTAATCTACAAATATTATATATGTAGGATTATTAACAGTTGTTGATTTTTTTGTGGCTGGTGAAATGCAGTTCACCTACACCTGATTTTACCTTTAAACATTGGGCTGTTGGGCGAGATGGAGGGAAGGGGTAGAGGGCTACACCGTGTATACATAATGACATTCTGGCCTCATTCAACTCCTAGCAAAACAGAGGAAACATTTCAATGAATGCAAATAAGCGCAGAGCGCGCCGCTCTCATGCGGGGGTATTTTGAAAATGAATACGTCCGCGAATAACTTAGCATACATTAGCCGCAAAAAGCGCCGCAACGTGCTTTCGGCTGGGTCCGCCGGAGTCGTACCCTAATCTGTGTGACTCAGGATGGGTGGGTGGGTAGAGGGAGGGTGGGGGAGAAAGAGGGTCACTAGTGGGCCAGCTGGAGGGACGGGGTCAGGCTGGTTCTCCTGCAGCTGCCTCGACGACCGTGTCGCCCAGCAGAGAGCTGAAGATTGGGTCCAGTTCAGTGTTGACCAAATGGGCCAAACCCATTCTCAGTTTTCACTGATGTTGATATGTTCAGCAGCTCAGCCCGCTTTTTTGTTTTAGCGCCAGTGTAGCCAAAATAGCACAAAAATCACATTTTTGAGTTATCTGTTGGGCAAACACCCACTGATATTCTATGAGGAAATACCTTTGGAGTAGCCATCCCTCACCCTGTCAAAACAAAGCACTTTCCCTGGAATTTATTTCACTTTCTTAGCTTTTTTCCAGAAAAAATCCAAATAATAGTGTGTATGTCTGTACATTATGTAAACAAAATAACAGACACAGCATATGAAGACTTTTATTTTGAAGTAACTACTCATATTTTGAAGTAATTGTCATTAAATTTACAGAATGTCAACGTGAAAACCAATGTGTTTCTCTTTAATGTGTTAGTCAGTGAAAGATATGATAGATTTGGTAAGAGATCAAAAAGTTGTGTCTCAAATTCCCATTGCATTTGTCTCAGAAACAGCATGGGCAACTATTCGGTTCAAGAACGACATTGTCAAAAATCATGATACAAAAGCTCCACCAGGACCGAGGAACAGTGGTTGCAAGTTGAAGGTTGCTGATAGGAACAGATTCAAGAACACTTCCTAGGATAGTTGCTTAAACTACAAAACAACAGCCTCAAAACTTGCCACAGAACTGTATCTACACCTCTATGACTTTATGTAATAGGCTTCACAGTGTTTTGTAGGGCTGCCATGGTAGAGTAATGACCAAGGAATACAATACCATCGTGGGTGACCAGGTGCACCCTGTGGTGCGAACATTGTTTCCTCGAGATGTTTCCATATGCTAAGCTAATATTGCCCCATACACTTTGATACAAAAGTGGTTTCTGATCACCAGCATGGAGTCAGCTTCACCTTCAAAGGCCTACTCAATTACAAAACATTGAAAGAAGTTTTTGAATGTAGGGTGCAGAGTAAATTTCCACCTCCTCCATCTCGAAAATTGTACAAAACTTTTCTTCTTGTAGAATGGTCCAAAATCTCACGATAAACAGAAGTATAACAGCATTATAATACGGATTTAAGCAGTTCTTTCTGAAGTTGAAGAGGCCATTTTGTGTTTCCATGCACATGTTTGTTTAAATATATGCGGGAAATATAATATGATTAATTTCTTTAGTAATCTTATAATGGAGGCCTTGTAAAATCTTTCAGAAACCAGACATGGTTCCGTGTAAAAATAGTCAAATAATGACAAATGGGTATAATAAAGACAGTATAAAAGGGAACTGAAGGAACTGAGGCTCAATAGAAACCAAAAGCTTCAGTGATTCAAATTTATTTTATCATTTTCTTTATCATCTATTTCATTAAGCAATTAGTGCTGTACTTGTAATATCTTCTTACATTCCTTCTAAAGGGAAAATATTTATTGAAAATGATTCCCTGAAATACAGTATGCATAAGCCCTTGTGTGTGTGTGTGTGTGTGTGTTCAGGGGAAACTGTGGTGAATGAGGAACTCTAAATTCAGCTAAAATTCACTTATACAGTGTGAGAGAGGTTTCCATGCCATTCATGAAGGAAGTGACATCAAACAGGATATGTGGACATTGACAGGGGGCATATTTTGTTTTTGTTGCATCTCTTGGATCGATACAGCTTTGAAAACAAAGGTCACATGGTATATGCACAGATGCATTCTGGGAACAGGCCCCATTTCTTTTGCTGTATTGTAACTTTTCCCTTAGTTCATACTTCAGTACCCTCTAGGGGCTGTGCTACTGAATTTGAAATTGTTACAACTGAAGGGACCTAATAATGCAGAATGATTATGCACAATTTAAAAGCAAAGACCCACATTTTTAACTTTCCAGTTGTAACGTTGCTTTTCTTCCTGCAAAACAACTTGGACGGTTGCATGATTTTTTTGCTAAACAAATGTAGAGAAAGACATCAGCAACTGTATGACATTTTCCATCGCTGGGAGCTGTAAGCCCGTTTTGTGTTTTAGAGATAGCAGGGCCCTATTGTCGAAAACGCAATACTCTAATTAGCTGTAAAGAGAGGAAAGAGCCAAATCCTTTTGGAATGAAATTACAGCTCTTTTTATCATCGTTGGGGCCTGTCCTTTATGCGGCCGTGGTCAGGGATGAGTTTCCCATGACCCCCCATGCTACAGCGACATATTATTCAATCCATGATGTATGAAATTCCCGCAAATAAAACCTTTGTCCTCCGCGCTGGCTAATTATTTGACAGATTGGAACCCCCTGGTGAGTCAGGTTACAGTGTAGAGTGCGCATATTTGAGGCAATCCCCCCCCTGCCCCCACCACCCACCCTTGAAAGAGGCCACTTGTGGAAAATCACATTGGGGCATCTCCCCCAAAATGCCCCCCCACCCCCAAATTCTTTTTCAGGAGATTATATTTTTCCCTCCTCCTCTCCCCCCCAAACCCTCCATTTTATTCTGCCTTTGGGAAGAGGGGGGAGGACCTGGGGGTGTGTTGGTGGGGTGGTGGGGTGGGGGGTAATGACTGCAAGCCTAGTGACAGCAGTCAGTTGCAGACTTTAAAGGGTGTTCTCATGCAGAAATATTTAATCTTCTCTGAGAAAATAAAGGAGAGAAAAGAGGGAAAGAAGAACAGAGGGAAACAAGCCCCCAGTAAGGATCGGCTTTGTAACACTCCTCCCAGCATCCGTGACAAACCGAGGGAATGTGTATCAACCACATCAACAATATTAAATTCTCTATTTTACATCACACCTTAATAGGTGTTAAGACTACAAAGTTGGGGATTGGAAATATCTAACAACTTCACACTCTGTTGTCCCCACAAGTCACTTTCTCTTGTACAGTGTACACTTGGAACGGACACTTTTTTCACTTGTTTTATAGTTTGCTACAGCAATTAAATTTTTTGTAATCTCCATACAGACATTCCAGACATATATGTGGGGTTGTCCAGATCCCATTTAGTTTTTCAATGTCCATAAATACTTCAGTTTCAGCTTTAACCAAATGGCAATAATCTCACTTTATTTGTGTATGTCTCCAACTTTCAAAACATCTCAATAACATTCTCTCACCCAACAGGGGGCAGAAATACCCAAACCCCCCCCCCCCCACGTCCCCCACCCCTCCCACTCAACCCCTCCTTCTACTACACTTCTATTTCATATAAAAGTTACCCAAGTTTGTGACAATTTACTTGGACGTACACCAGAGGGTAAACACACGAAGAAAGAGGCTGTTTTAGTTCACAGACATACAAGTCATTAACTGTTATTGTGTATTTTAAACACTATAAAATTGATTTAGAATTACTTTCATTAACAGAGAAGCCTCATTTTCTTCATAATATTTAGTCAGCCATTGGATCCACTTCCCTCTGGATCAGTGTTCATGGGTCCATACAATGTTCCTATTACCTGAGTCAGGTAATAGGCCATTTTAACACAGTATGCCACTATTCCCATTTCCAGTGTACTGTAGACAGTTGACAGCTTGTTTTGCTTATTCACATTTATTTAAACTGCACTTATTTTCGTTTAGAAATTATATTTGCTGTATTTGCTACAATTCCATAAGGTTTTTTTTTTTATTTTGCAATGACAACACCTTTATATTATTATATAGTACTGTCCTTTTTGCCAAAATAATTAATTCATTAAAATGAATGAATGAATAAATCAAGTAATTGATAAAAAATATTACTACTACATCTGGTATAAATAGTATTACTATATCTACTACTACTGACACCAACAACAATAAGAAATTGTCTTGTTGAGTCACATAATTGGCCATGTTGTGAAATAACCTATATACATGCATCTTCCTGATTGGTTGTGTTGTGAAATATCATATATACATGCATCTCCCTGATTGGCTGTGCTGTGAAACAACCTACATACCGGTACATGGATCTCCCTCATTGGACATGTTGTGAAATAACCTACATACACGCATCTTCCTGATTGGCTGTGCTGTTAAATATCATATAAACATGCATCTCCCTGATTGGCCGTGTTGTGATATAACCTACACCTACATTCATGCATCTCCCTGAATGGATGTGTTGTGAAATATATATACATGCATCTCCCTGATTGGCCGTATTGTGATATAACCTACACATACATACATGCATCTCCTGATTGGCAGTGTTGAGAAATAACATACATGCATCTCTGTGCCATGTTCATTGCAACAACATTATGCTTTTCTCCAACTGGCAGGGAAAAGTGATCTGTTGTGCACCCTTTTATAGATACCTTTAAATAAGGAGGAACAGACACGTTGGTAGAGAGATCCAAGGCCATCTGCCCATGTGAAACAGAGAAATGAAACAGGGCATGGTCATATTGGAATGAGGTGCAGGTGAGAGGGAGCCAGCGTGCAGCGTGGTGGCGGCGGCTAACGCTCTTCGGTTCTCTGTCATGACAGCATGGCTGCCTGGATCACAGGGCTGAGTTAATATGAGCATTCTCCTGGTATCCTGTTCCTCTTTTTCCTGCTGTGGAGCCGGAGCAGGCTTTTTCACCACGAAGGAGGGAGGGGGTGGGGCAGTGATGGCTTTTCTACTGTGGGACCTTTAACCGAAGCTGCAGCGCATGACATCACAATGAGCGCTGAAATCACAGTATGCCCACCTCCTCAGACAGTATACTCACCTATTAGCCTTGCTACTGTTAATACATATGGGCTTTGGAGTTACAGTATGCCCACCTCTTCAGACAGTATACTCACCTATTAGCCTTATTACCATTTATACATATGGGCTTTGGAGTTACAGTATACCCACCTCCTCAGACAGTATACCCACCTATTAGCCTTATTACCATTAATACATATGGGCTGTGGAGTTACAGTGTGCACACTACCTCAGACAATACATTCACCTTGGTTCAAATGAACCAGTGATTGACAATCAATGGTAGCTCCGCCCATCATAACGAGATTGGTTCATTCTAACTCCACCATCACTACCTGGCATCCACCAAAACGATAACTGAACAGTAAATGGGAACAATGGCATCTAAGTATGGTTTCTGTCTATCTGCATCTCTTGTCGTTTGCTGTGATCAGCAAATCAGTGTACATCTTTCTCACTTCCGCGTCTATATCCTTGGTTACAGTGCCGATGGCAACAGAAGTGGCAACGCACAGAAGTTACACAAGTAAAAACTAGCATACTGGGTGTGGACAGCTTGATTAAAATGCCCATGGTAAGACAGTTGGCCTGCTCCCAGCATAGTGGTGGGCAGGGGGTATTTATTATACAGGGTCCTGGGTGAAATCAGATCGGATAGCCATCCCCCCCCACCCCCCACCCTGGGGCCCCTCAGAGTTGGTCTGAACCTCGGCCCCCCCTTGTCTGTCTGCACATTATCTTGTTCGATACTGCTCAATACTGCTTGTGATACTCTGTCAGAACATAGAGTGCTTTAACGCGGCTGCTTTTACACAGGCCCACCACGCCTCAGGTCTTTTAGTTCCAGTTTTAGTTTATATGACATGATTATGATACCTGTATTGTACGATGCATGTGAAGAACTTTTCAAAGACAACGTGAAAAAGTCCTGAACTTGCTTTACTTCCACCTTGGTCGTTGATGTTCATTCGGCCAGCTCAAGAGGATAAAATGGCTCTGTGGTTGACACAGAATGTAGTTAGATTCTTATTATAAACTACCCTCTAACACACACACACACTCTCACATGCAGACAGACATAAGCATCTAAAATGAATTTATCATATTAATTCATTTCAGGATGTCTACAGTTCAAATGTATTTGCCTTTGTGCAAAATGTTGATAGTTTGTTTGAATAATTATGTTGAATTTCACAAGTTTTTGGTCAAGTTCATTGACTAGCTTAACAATGCAAGCTGTAGTATGCCACTTAGTGGAAAGATGTCTGCTGAACCTCTATTATGTGTACATATCAGAGAATGTTCTCAAAAGTGTTGCTTTTTAAAATGATGTTCCCAGCTTATTGTTGCCATTTTGGAAGACCAAGATGTACTCACAAACTACACTCTTTGCTGAAACCTCTTTTGGGAGAGCTCAGGCGTTCCCTCCATGACACATCGTATCAGTTGTCACGACTTTTCAAAACACATTTCAGCTTGCATAGACACGCGTCGGAGGAATGCACTTCATGTGCTTTGCGCTGGCTGATGGTGGACCAGCAGGGGTCACTAGAGAGCATTGAGATTCCTTGGAATACCTCCCTCCCTGGGCGGGGCCAAGGCTAATTATGCATCACCCCACAAGGCTGTCAGTCACAGCTGGCACTGGCATGATCTGGATACAATACCAGTCCATGGGGCCTATACACGCACTGGAAGAGTGCCTTAACAGGATTCAAACCATAGGGCCCATCCACACACTAGAACAGTGCCTTAACAGGATGCTGACTGTGGGGCCCATCCACACACTGGAACAGTGCCTTAACAGGATGCTGACTGTAGGGCCCATCCACACACTGGAACAGTGCCTAACAGGATGCAGACTGTGGGGCCCATCCACACACTAGAACAGTGCCTTAACAGGATGCTGACTGTGGGGCCCATCCACACACTAGAACAGTGCCTTAACAGGATGCTGATTGTGGGGCCCATCCATACACTGGAACAGTGCCTAACAGGATGCAGACTGTGGGGCCCATCCACACACTGGAACAGTGCCTTAACAGGATGCTGACTGTGGGGCCCATCCATACACTAGAGCAGTGCCTTAACAGGATGCTGACTGTGGGTCCAATCCATACACTGGGGCAGTGCCTTAACAGGATGCAGACTGTGGGGCCCATCCACACACTGGAACAGTGCCTTAACAGGATGCTGACTGTGGGGCCCATCCACACACTGGAACAGTGCCTTAACAGGATGCAGACTGTGGGTCCAATCCATACACTGGGGCAGTGCCTTAACAGGATGCAGACGATGGGGCCAGTGCCTTAACAGGATGCAGACCGTGGGGCCCATCCACACACTGGGACAGTGCCTTAACAGGATGCTGACTGTGGGGCCCATCCACACACTGGAGCAGTGCCTTAACAGGATGCTGACTATGGGGCCAGTGCCTTAACAGGATGCAGACCGTGGGGCCCATCCACACACTGGAACAGTACCGAAACAGAATGCAGACTGTAGGGCCCATCCACACACTGGAACAGTACCTTAACAGGATGCAGACAGTAGGGCCCATCCACACACTGGAACAGTGCCTTAACAGAATGCTGACAGTAGGGCCCATCCACACACTGTAACAGTGCCTTAACAGGATGCAGACAGTAGGGCCCATCCACACACTAGAGCAGTGCCTTAACAGGATGCAGACTGTGGGGCCCATCCACACACTGGAACAGTGCCTTAACAGGATGCAGACTGTGGGGCCCATCCACACACTGGAACAGTGCCTTAACAGGATGCAGACCGTGGGGCCCATCCACACACTGGAACAGTGCCTTAACAGGATGCAGACAGTAGGGCCCATCCACACACTGGAACAGTGCCTTAACAGGATGCAGACAGTAGGGCCCATCCACACACTGGAACAGTGCCTTAACAAGATGCTGACTGTGGGGCCCATCCACACACTGGAACAGTGCCTTAACAGGATGCTGACTGTGGGGCCCATCCACACACTGGCACAGTACCTTAACAGAATGAGCCACTCAGAAGCACTACAGGAAATACTCTTTGCTGTACTTGCTCCGATAATGCAACAAGAATGATCGACTATAGTCCAGTAAATTACTTCTGTATTTCACTCAGCATATTTTACAACTCTTCTATTTTCATGTTTGAAAGATACAGTTGATTCATCTCTGTATAAATCTTTAATATTTATCTACTAAATACAAAACAAATCGAGGAACTAATACGCAATATAAGTTTTTCTCCCACACATCTTGCATTGTTGAGCCAGTATTAAATTAAAATAATCTAACACCACAGATACATATTATATCATAGATGACTTAATATTGATAGATTATTTTAGCATGTCATAGCTGAAATATCAGTACTAATGGATTCATGACCAGGTTCCCATGGGGATGGCAACTCTTCAACCCTTAAATTAATTGGTAGTGAGCATAAATAGAAAGAGAGCCCCCCCCCCCCCCACACCCCTAATAAAAAGACACAGTCAGTCCAAAAGTGAATCACCACTGACTCATACTTAAAAGCGAACCATTCTTTGGAATAACCCTGAAATTCTGGAACTAAAAATACCCACAGTGCCTAGCTTTTCCCATCCGGGTGCCCTGTGGGAGGGGCCATCGACTTTAAATGTCCTGTATAGGCTATGCCCAATTCAAGGGTGGGCAGAGGGGGGTGGGGGTGCCACCTGGCACCCGCCCAGAGGATGTGCGGCTGGAGTATTCGCCGCCCGCACACACCTGTGAGGAGGTCGAACCCGCGACCTTCGCACCCGCTTCCCTCAAGAGCAAACATATGGCTGAGAAGCACCTTGAACTAGTTTAGGCGACAGGAACCGAGCCAACCGCGCCAGCTCTGGGGGCGCCGCCAGTCGGAACAAAGGGTGGGTTAGCACGTTAGCGCTAGCGTGTCGTTTAACCATGACAAAGCTTCATTTTATCAAATCATTTTCAGTATAAATCACACACGTCAGCCTATTTTAAACAACTAATACAATATCTTTTCCGTCAGGAGAAGTGGTACAGTGTACAATCTTCAATTAGAATTAGTGGTAGTTATGTAGGCTACTCCTGTTAGGCTAAGATGAATGCACCTGTTTAAACTTAGGAGTTTAGGCCCAGTTTTACATGCACTTCCACAAGACACTCCAAAGACAAGTGACAAAGGCCGAGAAACAATTAAGCTGCCACAATTTTTCCTCTGATTGAGATAAGAACCTCAGTTTTTAACAAGACATGATAAGTACTCATCCAAAAATGATTAAATATAACAAGTCAAAGCTTAAGACAAAGTGCGCATCAATCTGCTGAAATGAGGTTAATTCTGTAGGCTCAAAGTGAATCTCCTGCACAGAGAAAAGCAAATGTTTATCTACTAAATTCATAACGGCGGAGAAAACAGTTTTATCATGTCAAACTGTTCTATCGCAGATAAACTTATGTTTTGTATTACAGGTAAATTAAGCTATGTCTTGGTATAGTTGGTCCAGTTGTATTTGGTTCCGATTTAAATTGGGTGTAATGAAGCATTTCTGCTATTTCGATGCATGATTTTTTTTTTTTTTTGTATGGCATTTCAGTGGTTCTGATCAATTAGCCAAATCATACATGTTTTTGACAGGTGTGCCTTTGTTTTAATGTAGATTTGATGGTATTTTAATGGCAACAAAAGACAAAAAATCTGATTCAAATATTGTGATGAAAACATCCTTCAAACCTGGGCCATCTGGATTCCTGTTCCAAAGTCCAGCCCCTGTAGAATGCAAACCCCCCCTCACCAAAAAAAAAAAAAAAAAAAAAAGGTTAGGGAGGTCAGCAGTAAGTCTGAACACATACCCTTCAACTGATTGTGGCTCAGGACCCCCCCTTCCCATCATCCATCTCTCAGAAATGACAGTGAATCCCACCCCCCACAACCAGCTCCATTCACCACCTGAACCCATCTCCGCCACCCACCCTGCACCCGCAACCCCACCCTGACACCAAAGCGGTCACTCGGAAGCAACACATTTTCATATCATTATTTACTCCTGATTCCCTTTTAATTTGTATGGATGTTATCCTAACCACAATTCATATATGCCCCCCCCCCACCCTCAATGCACCCCCACCCACTACAGAATCATGATTTCACAATTATTAGCTAATTAGCAAGTGGCCCCCCCCAGGCTTAACAAAATAAAAAATTAAAAAATAACCAAAAAAAAAATCTTTGGGTAATGGATGCTTGCTTTTCGGAGACTAAAAATAAACAGGGCCCAGCCAGAGAGAGAGGAGGGGAGTGGTAAACTTGAGTAAGACCCGGCCGTCCCTCCTCCCCTTCTCATCTCATGTCAGCGTGCACACACGTGTGTTTAAAAATCGTTGGCGATTGAACGTTTTCATCCCTCCCCGTTCCGACGCGTTTGATTCCTCGCCGGCGGTGTCGGCGTCGGTGTCGGGTATCGGGGTTTTATGAGTCCCCCGGCTTCATTAGTCTTCAATCGGTAACAAAGGAAGTTACATCCGAAAACGTGCCATCCCTCATCTACGAGAGCCCGGCCTGACGCATTAGGCATCTGTACGCTCAATTAGCCACTGGCAGGCTCATTTTTCTGTCTCTCTCTCTCTCTTTTTCTCTCCCTCCCTCTCTCTCTCTGATTCTCTCTCTCTCTCTGTGTCTTTGACTTTCTCTTTTGTAGAGTTTGTATAAGTTTACTGATAATTTCTTTTTTATAAATCTGACTCATAAAACGTTAATAATGTGAAGTAGTTAACAATGAAAAATATACCGCTGGTCAAATTAGAAGGAAGCTACGCAAAAACGAAGAACGTTAATGGGGGGGGGTTAACTGGGTACAGGTATACACCCAGTTTTATCTCCCTCTTTCTCTTTCATCTTCTTAATCCCTCCTCTCTCTCTCTCTCTCTCTCTCTCTCTCTCTCGCTCTCTCTCTGTCAGTGTATGCCCCGCTGATGTCTCACGCCGCATGCAAACTCTTCCATTGCAAACAGACTGGTGGGTATTTGATTTTCACTGAAAGGTTTGAATACCGCTGGCTCAAAGCGCTCCATCACTTGGTCGGAAAGCAGAGGGACCATGGCGCGGAGGCGCGGGTAGGGCTCGGAACGACGCATGGATGCACACTGCAGATTTCTAAATGTTTGGCCTCAGGAGAGACAAAATTGAACTCCCCCCACCCCACCCCCCATCTCCACCCCCCCACACACACAACCACCACCACCAAAAAAAAAAAAGAAAAAAAACTGAAAATGGAGGTTGACATATTTGTGGCTTGGGAATTGGGGAGAATTGTCTTAGCACACTTTGTTCATTTTATCGCTGATTACTTGCCCTCAAGCAGATTGCTTGGGCTTTTCTATTGTCAAACCAGCCATACAAAACAAAAACAACTGAGAGCGAAGTATAGTTTTTATGGTGTATGATAAGCTGAGAAGGGAATGTGGGACAGGATAGCGGTTGTGGATCTGGATTTGACTGGGGGTTTGCGGGTTTGAAGTCGGTCCCGCTGCTGTACCCCTGGGCTAGGAATCCTAAATTATTTCAGTTGATATCTGAAAGCTGAATATGAAAAATACAGAAAAAAACGACCTCGTAAAATACTTATTTTAATCGTGTGGCGGAGTATGGAATGTGTGGAAGGCTCTTGTAAGGGCCTTGATTACTATAGAGAAATCTGTGTTGTGTTTGTTAATGTACAGTGCTTTGTACATTGATAAAAGGAGCATTACTTCATTTGATGGTGTTACTTGGTATTCAAAATTGCGTATTTGCTCGTCTTCTGTCAAATATCACTTCTTTCTGTCGAACTGAGTGAAGAGGAGCAGGAGTAGCCTCCAGGAAGGTAGTTGGCCGTTCAATTTCCCGGAATAAAATACAATTTCTTTTTAAATGGGAAAATGAAATTGTTACAAAAAGGGCTTATAAAAATGAAATATAAGAATAATGTACACTTGAATGTAACGTACACTTGAGTTCTGCTTTAGAAGATGATAAGTGAAGTATAAAAGTACACATAACATCAAATGTGACAGATATGAATCAGTTCGTAGCAATGTGAGAATTTTACGTTTTTTCGGGGACTTAAATTAGGCATAACTTTTGCTTCTGAGGAAGTGTGAGAAAACATAGCGCAGCATGTTGAAAGGCGCAGAGATGGGTTCTCCCAGTGTTTCATCCCAAGAAGTCTGTCAGCAAGGGATCCTTATCTCTTTATGAATGAGCGGAGATGACAACCATGGAAGGCGCGCACGGAGGACGCTAGAACCCGCGATACGCATCAGCGTGTGATAAACGAGGTAAAGTGGGAGGCCTCTAAATCGAAAGGTCAAGGGTCATAACCTGCATCTCAGTCTTTTCCTCACACAAAAAAAAGTTTTTTTTTTTTTCTTTTGTGACCTGCGGTTATGGAGTATGAAAAATGACGTTAACCTGCCGGAACAGTCCACCGTGAAGTCAGCAGTTCAGCGCGATGACGGAGAGGCTGTGTTCTGTTTCCTGGGCCTCACCTGGGAAAGAAGATCCCTATGGACACACAGGGCTGGTCATTACCCATGTTTTTGGAAAACACTGATACATGAGACGAAAGAATTACAGGTTGTCTTTATAGTTAGCATATATAACAACTAAAAATACTGATTATGAAAAATATTGAAATATTGAATATTGTTATTATGAAAATACAAATAAAAGTACTTTATGTCTTAAAACAACATCAGCCCTGGTAAATAAAATAATAATAATAATAATAATAATAATAATAATAATAATAATAATAATAATAATAATAATAACAATAATAATAATAATTTTTATTTTATTTATTAAATTATTATTATTATTGTTCTATAATACTGGAATAATTGAATACTTTTGGTGGCATGACGTTTTAAAAATGTACAAAATATGTAGGAAAAAAGTGCTGAGAGTATATTTTTTTAATTTGATTTTAAAATATGACACATCTGCTGGTAATCAGCGGAACCGGTCTGCGGGCCGACCCAGGCCCATCACAGAAGAGGAGCGGAGCAATAACAATGGTGCTATCATGGTGACTCAAATGGACTTGCTGTGGTGCTAATTACAGCAATTATGAAGATTCTGGACATCAGTCAACGGCACTTGTCTGCCGCTTTCCAAGGCAGGCTGTAAAAAACAGAGGGGCGATTAGGAGGGGGATTAACTCCTTGTCCTGCGGAAGGGAGCGGGTTTTGGGTGGGGGGTGGGGGTGAAGGGGGGGTCGCACTGCACCGGGAGGCAAGCCCTGACCTTCTCATTTCAGCCTCATTAGTATCTCATGTCAACAGAGCTGCTTCTCCTTAATCATCACCCTCTATCCAGAGTCTGCACACACACACACACACACACACACACACGCGCACGTATATGTGAGCACACGCACACACTCATCCTTCACACTCTCATGTGCATCCCTCAGACACGCACACGCATGCATTCATCCTTCATACATGCACAGACACACAGAACCATACATACGCACATACACATATACACAAATACTCTCTTGTACACACACACTCCACTCAGACTCTTTTCACACTTAAACACACACATACAGTCTCAAACACACTCACACACATACACATAGAGAATCTGTGTCTCTCACTCTCTCTCTTTCTCTCTCTCACACACACCCACCCACACACACACAAACAAAAGTATACCTTACAATGCTAAAAGCCATTGACTTACCACAGCAAAGAAATGTCAACTGGTGTTACTTCAGGGTCAAACCCTATGTCCTTTCAATGAAACACTTAACCCATACAGTTTTTTGGCAACAAATTTTGAATAAGATTTATGTTCTTCACTATGAGAACACTAGGCAAGTTTGTATAGAAAACACACCTTTTCTCATAAAAGGCCAACCTAAGCCAGATAAATGTTTACTCAGTTTCCGCAATTCAAACTTAAGGACAAAACGCTTTGCAGTTAGATTAAATCTGGCCCACTTCCTTCCTCCCGAAACTTTGATCCGCTCCCTGCAATGATAATGTCCATTTAAACACCATTTTTTTCCCCATTTGTTTTTTTTTTTTTGCGGGTAATGGTGCTGAGTGTCCGCTCGTCCGTCTGTGTCGACAGCGTGGCACGCCGCCCCCCCACGTCCCCCCCACCAACCCCCCACACGAGGGTGAGAGGGCTGGAGGCTCGCGGTGCCAGTTTAAATGAGCCCCATTCATTTCCTCCCCCTCGCCCCCCACCACCACCCCCTTCGGCATATGGCATAGCATTGTCCTCACCCACCCAGGCAGAAGTGATGCAATTTGTTGGCATGTCCTGTCATTTCACAAACTACCCCTCCTGTTCCACTGAGGCCCTGCAAACAACAACAGAAGACAAGGAAGGGCAGCCAGAACCTTTTTTTTTTTTTTTTTTAAATCTCCCATAAAAACACATCAGGGAAAAAAAAAAAAACCAAGAAGAAATGAAAGTGCCAATGATCTAATTCGTAGGCCTTCCGTTTGGCAGAGTCCGGCTCAGACCATTCCCTCCCACTCTTTCCAGGGTCTTTTCATGGATTATTTTCTGAGGAAACTAGTTTCAATCTCCCCCTCCTCCCCTCATTTGGTTCAAACTGTACGTTGTCCTCTATCCCCATTTACTATTATTTAAAAACCCTTTCACATTTTTGTATTTCTGCTCTAAAGCTAGTTACAAAAAAGGCTTCGCTTCCCGGCGAAAGATATTTATTTTCATAATTACTGCTCTCTATCCCCACATTGACATTTTGACTAAAATCAGACCTTACAATACTTTTGGGTTTACCTTTAATTTCAGAAAAACTCTCAGATATGTTTTTCTTCAAAATTCAATCCCATATATAAATGCATAGAGTATGAATGGATAGTGAGGACAACAGATATAAGATAAAGGGTCAATTGATTTTTACATTATTTTATCAATTTAAAGAAAATTGTTCCTGCTTGAATTATATATTACCATAAGCCATTTTATATATCAGGTCAAACCTTTTCAAGAAATGTATTCATTTACTGTTATTTATCACTACATGTTGCAGTGTGAGCTTCTAACTATACATACATTTTTGTTAATTGGGGTAATGAGTGATGTGGCCAAAGATTATGACAAATTATTAAAAATATAATTTATAGTTCTTTACACCAAGAAATCTGTGAAATGTAACTCTTGAATTATCTGCTTTTTTCAACATTGTGGCACTTATTTAATATGACAATAATAAAAACAGAAAAATTAATGTGTTAAAGTTATGCTTGGATCGCACAGGTTTTTTTTTTTTTTTTTAATAGTAACTATGAAAATAATAACAAAATACACATAAAATCAAGCCCTCTTGTCAGGATTTATGTTCCAAAAATATGATTACAATGAAATCAAATTCAGTCATATAATTCTACAATATTAACATATCTACAATCAAAATTGAATCAAAATTCTGTAATTAAAATACCATCACACATTTCATGTTCAAATTAGTTAGCACAGCAGAGTCTTCTTGTGTTTAATGTTTTTTTCTTTCTGTCATTTTTCCTTTGACACTCTCTATTGGCTGCTGGTTCGTGTTCTCCAATGAATCGCTGTTGATTTAGACACACTGCTTGAGAACAGCCCAAAGTCTTCTCACACCAAACTTGGCACGGATAGCGTGTTTTACGATTGAGATACGCTCAAACGTCTACTAGCCTTCGGATAAAATATTCTCTGTAAAAAAAAAAAAAAAAAAAAAAAAAAAAAAAAAAAAAAAAAGTCTCCCATGGTTACTGGAGTTGATTACACATGGGTATTCGTGTATTTGCATATCCTGTCCTTTCAGTGTCTTGTGGGCCATAAGTGCCTGGAGTAGCTGTATGTTTCCACTTACCTGCAGTTTATGGACTCGGCCTCATAAAATGTACAGAACCAATTTTCCGCAAACCAAGGAGAACCTGATTAGGACAGAGAATAAAAGCGGTCTAGATAGAGGGGAGTAATAGAAAGCTTCCTCTTATGTTGGGTGGATGTAAAGAATGCTGGGAGAAAAGATCCATTAGCGCCAAGGCGTTCCAAATGCTCAATGCTCACTCTGGAATTATTTAAATGGAGACTACAGAGTTGCACACTGGTGTTCATTTATACCGTTTTATTGATTGAATCATTTCATTTTTTTTCCATTGACTTCTTTTTTTTTTACAATATTATTTATGAATCTTTCCTGGGGAATTCCTGGTATGGTTATGAGAGTAAACAAGTGTGTGTGTGTGTGTGTGTGTGTGTGTGTGTGTGTGTGTGTGTGTGTGTGTGTGTGTGTGTGTGTGTGTGTGTGTGTGTGTGTGTGTGTGTGTGTGTGTGTGTGTGTGTGATTTGCAATAAATTGATTGATATTCAAATTATGGTGCACAACTGGCTAAAATATTATTCCAGGAATTTGAAAAGTTGGATAACATATTTTGTACTATAGAGACATAAACACATTAATAAATTCCTAACTTCAAATGACTTTAATTAAATACATTTTATAGGAAGATTTATCATATAGTCATACAGTCTCATAAACTCATATAGAATATCATTAAGTTCAACATGATGTAATTTTAGCAGACACTACATTGTTATGATGAATATGTTTCTATGCCAATATCATCAATCAATTCCATTTACATTACACCATGTTGTGAACACTCAATTTCAGGAATATACCTTGACTTTGAATGTCATTATAACGACCTAAATGTAAATTTGGTGTGACTTTACAAAGCCTACTGTAAAACATCTCCATGCTGTGGTTGACAGTGAGATAGTCTTTCACATTTTTGATTCTTTCACAACTTCTCCGGGCCACACTTGTGACAAGAGTGTAACAGTACAATAAAAAGGTGAAATATATTTTTAACAAAGTACATTTGGGCTTAGCAATGCTTACAACCACTCTAAAATTTCCTCAATAACCTCTAAATAAAGTAAACACATACAGGATTTAAAAGTTAACAGTCGCTTGTGTTTTTTATTGTTAATACTAATGGGAAATGGCGAAAGGATCAAAGTAGGAACGGAGTAATCCTGTAGTCATAGACAGGATTTCCGTCATCCATGGTCATCTTGGGTGCTGATATCAGTATTCCCAAAGAATTTTCCCTGCTGATTTACGGAACGCCGGATTCCAATTCGGCCTCCATTGTGTCCGGTTTGTTCACAGCTGACCACCTTATGGAGAGGCTCCGTTTCCCGAAATAAGTCCCCCGAGGTTCGCGGGATCAAGAGAGAGCTCCCTGCTGGGACAGGCCTAAGCTCTCAAAGGGAACACGGCAGGGAGCATCTCTCTGCTCTGACATTCGATCTGCTCCCATGCACTGATAATAGAGAGGGCCCGACACGCAGGGGGCTATCTGTTCCTTATTTTCGCTGTGGCGGGGCTAAAGATGCCAATTCCCGAACCCACTCCCCCCATCCCCCAGCCCTCCGTCAACTTCCCCAATTTTCCTCGCATGTAATGTCGTTTTGTTAAAAAGAGAACTTTTTTCATCTAGGGTTAAATCACAGAATGAGTTACATGTAAGCGGTGTCAAGACAGAATCAACTGGGTCAGATGTGTACATGTGTGCATAAGAGAATAAAGAATAAACACAAACATAAAAATAAAGTTGTTGAGTGTCAAGGCATGTTTGTCAATTCAGTATTCAGTATGGATGTCAAGTTTCATAATTTGCAAATGTGGATTTTGTTTTTTTTTAACAAAAACATTGCTTGCGCTTACCACTTTTTTCCTTTTATGAGTGTGTGTGTGTGTGTGTGTGTGTGTGTGTGTGAAAAAGTGGGGACTAGTGTGTGTAAATGAAAAAGGGTAGATGAAAGCATTTATAGTCATGACTCACAACTTGTTTGTGTGTTCTCTCATTCATACCAAAAAAGAATATTTCACCATTTTATTTGTTTGGGATAATACTGATATCATCATTTTGTAGGGGAGAGATTACAGACAGGTAGTCTGCTCTTACAGTGTATAAGACATGCAGTGGCATCTTTCTGAATTAATTATAAGCAAGCTCTGAATCATTAATTATAGTGCTAGAGGGATTTTAACAACAACTTTTTAGTCAGTCACAAACAAAATGCTTTTAGGCCACATGACATGGACAAAACAAATTTGAAACTAATTTTCAAAGAAAAAATTAGTGGGAAATATCTGTTGTTTCAGCTTAAGGGGGTCGTCCCCTTTTTGGACATTTTAACAGCATTCTATGACCTACAACAACCAATTTCGAACCATCTCCGTACCATTTGCCTACATTTTGCATGCCGAATACGCGCATATACAGGCGGGTGAATAAATGTCCTTTTGAAGCACGTTTTGCCTGATGGTCGGTTTTAGCCATCGGTTTGGGATGTAAATACATTTATCTTTACGGCGGAAGGGAAGATGCACGATGCGGTGTGAAAAATAAATGAAAACACAGGAAAGAGATAAATCACGGAAAGCAGAGCTGTAGTGATCGTAATTAGTCACTTCAAGGGTACGAGAGAACCAGTGCCCTTGCCAAAAATCTCCATGGTGTTTTCTGTTTGCCCCCCCCCAACCCTCTTCACCCACCCCCTCCACCCCTGTTTTGGCGACAATGGTCTAGCAGTGCTCTTGGTGGATAGGAGCGGAAGGACCTCCCAGCTTAAGCAACCATGGATTTGGATGCGTTTACTTCAAGTCTGCAAGGGATTGCTAAATATAGAAAAACAAACATCAAAAAAAAAAAACACGCACACCCCCAGCGAGACGCGCAATTACGGCGTTTGAGCGCGTAGGAATCCGCGCTCTGCCCCAAACCCCACGGCCCGGCCGGCCCGCGGAGCCAGCGGCGGGCGATTATGACGGAGCGGTTCCTTCGCGTGGGGCTCTGCAAAGCAGACGTGGTACGGGGAGGAGAGTGAACATCTGAGCTTAAAGATCAAAGACGCATGACGCCACGCCATATGGTCACCATCAATTAAAAAACTAAGTTGTTTCTTTATAATCTCTCCCAGTTATGATCAGGATAGAACGCCTTCTCAAGGGAGGGACTGTGAAGGCTGTTCTGTAACTTACCATTGCCCTGTGGTACGTCAACAGATAATGTATGGACATGGGAAGAACCCTTGGACACAGTTCCGCTGGTCTGGGGGGTCGCAGTGCATTGTGGGTAGAAAATGTTTTCATGTGACTCCTGCTTTGTGTGCTTTTGCATTTTGAGAAATATCATTCAAGGAATTTGGATTGAAAGAAACTCATGGGGAACTAAAAATGCTCAACAAAAAGCATACATTTCTAAGATAACAAAGAGAAAGATTAGAAATTATATCATTTATCTGTGAAGTCAGATTCAAATTATTTACCAAACCTCAAAGTCATAATTTCAAGTTAAGAAGATTTAAATTTATTTTATATTCATTATAATTTTTTTATATTTATTATTAATATTCATGAGATGCACTGAATACAATTAAGTACTAACATAAATTACAAATGAAATAGATTTAGGACAAACAGACAAACAAACAAACAAAAAAAAAACAAATAAATAGAAACTACAATAAAACTTGTTCAGCCACACCCTTCTGAACTTGTACAATAGCTACAAAAGCATATCAGTTAAAAAATACATGTTAGGGAACTTATGAGAAAAGTTAAAGAAGTTAAACAATAAAGTCTCCAATAATTCTATATGTCACGTCACTTTATCAATGTAAAGTAATGATTATGCTTTATGTTTCAATTGAATTATTTATTTTTTCAGTATTTCTGCAAAATAAAAGTAATATAAATTGTTTGGCTCATCATTATGTCAATTATTATGATTATTATTATGATGATTATGATTATTATTATTATTATTATTATTATTATTATTATGATTATTATTATTATTTAAGTATTTATTCAGGTACTACAGAACAGATGAGAAATGTGCGTTATTTTGTCTTTTTTATTCAGTGGTTGTAGTCGAGAGGGCAGCTCAAATGTCACACAAAGGCCCTGTCAGTGTCAAAAAAATCTGCTCTTTACAAATCACCCTCCATTGATTTTTCAGACCTGTTTCTGTGTCCTGCTGTGACTACACTTGGTGAGTTGACACGGGACTTTGCCACACATTTTCGGGGGAGGCGAACTTCCCTTCAGAATAATAACACTACTTATGATGGCTTTTTCATAATTAACAGGGTTATCAATTTAAGCTGGGAACCCCCACCCACCCACCCCCAATTAGCAGATAATTGGTCTTTATATAATTATGAGTGATGTCGTAGCGATGCAGATAATTTTGTTCACTTCATGTTAAATTGTTGTAATTATAACAAAGAAACTGGGTCCCATTAGGTCATTTTGATTATGACAGAGAGGTTGGTAGATTGGCTTAAAATGAGTACCAGTTGTTTGCGGACTCCTCTCTGGCCACTTATATAATACCAGAGAGTTTGAAAACGTGAGTCAACATTTAGTCACTTAACTTTGAATCATGGGTCAGGTGTCATTAATTGAGTTCCATTGATAACTGAAATTCGTTCACAAAACTGTGTTTGCAAAAAAAAATGTAACATCTAAGAATCATAAGAATTAATTCAGGAAAATGTTTGACTCAGATACCAAACCCTGGCCATTATCTCATCACTCATACCAGCTTTGTGCCACTGGAAGAATTTCAGAGACTGCCACACTGAAGCCAACAGCAACAAATTCCTCCAGAGTTCTGAACAAGGTCATAGTGGGAAATCCCTTGACTGTGTTTAACATGTTTTTCAAAGCTGTGATTCAAAGTCAGCTGGGAGCATGTTAAACCGGAGCACTGGTAACTCATAATGCTCGGTAAATCCGTATTTAATGATTAAATATTAAACATAAAAAAAACATAATATCAAATGTTATGTTTTATCATCCCACCTTCCCTAATTATTGACCTGATTTTTTAAAACTAAAATGAAAAAAAAACTTCTTATAGAAACATTCCTAACAATGAACAACTTCATGATTATTATTATTATTATTATTATTATGACAACAATAACAATAATGAAATAAAAATAATAATAATGTCCCTGTTCTGTCATCATATGATGAAAATGGAATAAATATTATTTATTCCAAACAGAGAAAAAAAAGAAAATTTTCAGAAATTTTACAGTACATACAGGAGAGTGAAATTTAGATTTTGTAAAACTTTATACTTGTGGAATATGTGTGGTAGATGTTATTGTATAAATATCTGGAGAATTTAAAATTTGAAATGAATTCATGCAAATACATGTCATAAATAAAAATATCAATGAAAATGTATACCCAAATGAACATGATGCGTGTTGAGGATCATTCTGTAAAAGTGATTGATTGGTCAAAATGGCTGCCGTATCACTGAGTACATTGTACGCCGACATGAACGTATATCAGAGTTATTTCCCGGTTTCCACAAAGATCTAATTTCCTTTTATTTAATCAACTTTCTCTCTTTCTCTCATATCGTTTAGCTCAGTTTCTCCCCCTACGCTCTTGTTGATTTATAATATCTGTTGGGTTTATGAGTACTTTTTTCAATTTCGTGTGTCCCCCCTGACACCTAAAGTGATAGAAATACCATGCTTCTGATCACTATATGAGTTTCTCTTTGGGCAGGATTCATGTCGATGTCACTCACCAATAAATAACCCAGAGCCGTCACAGATTCCGGGATAGACATCCACAGATGAGTTTTGGTGTGGAAACAATCCCACAATGCAATGGGGAGTGACAAAATATAAATAAATAAAGTCAGCTTGCATTAAAGGTCATGTAAATGAGGAATGAAATATCCGTTTATTTCCCTCCCCCAACCCCCCTCCAAGTTTTTGTTTTCACTTGTGGCATAGTTTCCTTCCCAGGGTACCATGCAAGCATTTTAGGGATACTAGTCTCTGCTGAGAGTGTCTTCACAATTGACGTGAAAACTAAATGATTTATGTATCCAGAGAGATAAATTCGGGATCTTTTTTTGGGTCACAGTTTTTTTTTTTTTAAAAAGCTATGGGGTGTCTTGGTAACCATAATAGGAACGATAATGATGACAACTTTACCGTTTAAATTAAAACGCGGGTCGCCTGCGTTTTTGCCGTTCGAGCCCTCCTCTCCCCTACGCCTCTAGTTTATCGCCCCAAGCCCTCTCCACGTGATTTACGGCAAAGTCTTCTATGGCAAGCGCCATCGTGCTGTCCACCACATCCCGCAAACTTCTGCCGTGGACAGAGGGGCTGAAGGGATACTGATACAGCGTTTTGGGTTTTTTTTATGGGGGGATTGAGGGGGAATTTGAAACATGACTGAAATAGCCTGCTACTAATTAAAACTCTAATTTGTAAATCAGCTGTGGCTTGGCGTTCGCTCGCCGTTCTCTGTGGGAACGAGTGACTGCGAATCCCTGCTCGGGCCCTCGGAGAGTGGACAGCTGGTACGTATTAACCACCAGGAGATATCGTACAAGAGATTAAGCCTTTTAACAGAAAAAAAAATCACAGCCCACTAGTCTGCATTCTTACAAGCCATCTTTATCTGCGATGACACCACTATCATTCTATAGACGACAAATCTACGAACATTAAGCTAAGTTTTGTAGCTGCGCTAACAGGAGTTGTGTTAGGTACTAGAACCAGGCTGTATGCTAGCTTTAATCCAGATCAGAACCAAGATTCCAAGGGGCGCTTTTGCAGAATGCTATGCTTGCCAACTGACCTGAGCTTTTTCATTACCTTTCCCAGCTAACTTCCTGGCCACAAGACAGCCCTGCTGAGTGGTTGATCATCGTCCAATCCAAAGTGTCATGCATGACAATTAACCAATCACAATCAAAGTGGACTCCAGTTGCCACCTAATATAAACATTAGTTGAATAAATGAATGTGATATTTTAAGTATATAAAAATAATGTAATTTGGACATCAATAATTGTCATATAAAGAAAATATGTACATTCCTCCACATGGAGAACATATTCATGACATCATGGATGTTGGCTGACATGAAAAGGGCATTTAAGGTTCTCTGTTACTTCTGATTATGAGTACTCTGCTGAGAGACCCTATGCACCACAGTCAGGTTTTTCATATTCTCGTTTCTCCTATTAAACGTTTCAGATACCCAAAATGGATACAAACTGAAACCTGTTCTACCACCATCTACCTCCCCAAAAACGCTTAACAGTACTCCATCCTGCACATGAATAAAAGCTAATTTCTGAATCATTCACAATATTTCCCCCTCCCCTCAATAATTCTGGGAGTTACTTAATAATATTAAAAATAAATACATAACAAAAGGTTTTAAAAAAATATGTACACCAAAAAAGAAAGAGGAAACGGAACTCCAAATAAACGTTCAGCAAAAAAAAAAAAAGAAAGTTATCAGGATGTGAACTGAAATGTCTAACATCTCGCTACTGACCAAGAACCTTCCTGTCTGGTCTCGCTGTCAGACTAGTTCGCCTTTTCCGTCTGGCTCCTATGTGAAACTACAGTTTATGATGGTGCCAGTCTTTGTGTTTGAGCCAGAGTATCTCAGATTCACCAATGCTTGAATTTTTCACAAGGAATAAAGTCCATCTTTGGGCAAAATCTGTCTCTCTCACTCTCTCTCTTTATTTCTTTCCCCCCTCCCTCCCTCTCCAAATAAAGAAGTGCCAGAGTAAGTTGAATCTGGGCAATATTTTAATTTGTTCTGATGGGGGTGGTTCCCCAAGGGAACCCCATTTCAATCTGTTGCCAGCTGTAAAAATGTGTGAGAAAGTAATACACCAAAAATTCTCATATGCATATGAAAAATCATCATGAAAAGAACCCAGGGATTAAGACAAGATAGATTTATACTAAGCTTTACACATTCCATTGACAAATTTGCTGTTTTGGCATTGTTGCCTAAGACCTCCTGGTTACCAAGGTGATGACATTAAACGGGGAGAAAACGGCGTATTATGCGCGATAAATTCAAACAAAGATGACGCACTGTACCCGCCGAGTATATCTTAGAAATCGAGAGGAAATGTCAAGCATTTCAAAAGGAACCTGCTGTAAATTGTGGTCGGGGGAGACTATAACGAATTTCTCCTTCAGCAAAAGGTCTCTTTGTTCAGGCCCTGCTGTTGCCCAGTGTGGTGAAAGCTATGAGCTCGGTGGCAGGGTAGGGTGGGGTGGGACTGGGGCGAAAGGAGGGGGGCTGTGGGGTTGTAGGGGGTGGGAGAGTGGGTAGGGGGTGGGGGTATTGCATAAAAGCTCTAAAGAAAGTGAAAAGAGGAGATTTTGACAAAAATCTGCAGCTACAGGAGTGTGAACTGGCATCGGCACTTGGTTTTGGCACAATGTGGGTGTGGGGTGGGGGGGTGTCGGACTGGCATGGGCCGAAAAACCCCTGACGTAAACACGAGCCGTGGGTTCACAGCTTAAATCGCGGGGGGGAAGAGGAGGAAAAGAACAGAAAAGATGAAGAAATTGAGAGAAGCTTGTGTTGTGGGGGGGGGGGGATAATGGAGTAGCTGATGATCTGATGGTGTAGCTCTGTTCCGGGGTCAGGGGGTCTGCACAGGGGAAAAGTTCCTGCCTCTGACATTCGGGGGGAAGCACCAGGAACCCCCCACCCCCACCCTCCCCCCATGCCGCTGGAACAAATGAGATATTTCACACTCTCTGTTCTTCTGACCTCCCACACATCAGGTACGCGAGACAGGGCTCATCTGCTACAAACACCTGTAGGATATAAGCTCAAACTGACACAATCACACACACACACACACAAACACACACACACACGTACATTCACACACACGCACAAACCCGCACACACATACGCATGTATGCATTTTGTCATAAAACACCCATGCTTCCGCACATACACAAACATGCACAGCCACTCATACAATCACATACACATGAACACACAGATACACACACAAATACCCACACACACACACACACTCAAACATAAACTCACATGCACACAGAAATGTCCACACACACATGCACTCAAACATAAAAACACATACACACACAATGCCGCTGGACACATACACACACACAAGCCAACACTCATATCATCATACAGGCACACACACACACACAAGCACTTGCTAATCAGGGGAAAGAATGAAAAAAGACAGCGAGAGAGGAAACAGTAAATGGAAACCTTTCCAACACATAACTAACATAATTACAGCCTTCTATATACACCTAAAATCCACCCCACACCACGATAAATTCCCCTCGAACATTGAACTACTTTAACCAGCGATCAGATCTGTCTATGGATAAATCAATTCAATGTACAGTGTTACTTTACAACTATAATATTTAAAATAATAAAATTTGTGACATATTGAAAGCACAATTTTGATATTAAATTAGAAGTCTTACAATTAATATTGCTCTTTGGCCCTGAAAAAAACATATTTTCCATTTGCAGTTATATCGCACATATCCATAATAATCTTTATATATTTCACCAATAAGACAAAAATGCAATGTAGAGTTGCAAAACCTGCTAATTATTCTAACCATGCATGTATACATATATACAGTGCTCTGCAAATATGTTTTTATTTATGACATTACCGCTTTTTCATAATGCGGTGCATTTTTCACATTTTTTAAAGCATGACTTGGAGGTCCCACTGGTCCTCTGCTGGTTTGCCTTAATTGAGAGTGTGCAGGGAAAATCATTACTATATTAATGATTTAACACAAAGTAACTACCTGCTTTTTTCCAAGAGGAAAGGGATATTTGCGCCGGATCGATACCCATGTGTGCTCATTATAAGTGAAAGTTATAGTAATTAGGCAGACACCAATAACTTTAAATGATCTTTGTTTTTAATTGCGTATTATCAGGTTTGCGGCTTGTCCGTGTATTTATTTCCAAACAGGAGATAATTGTGAAGAAAGCTGTAAATTAGCGGAGCAAGAGTCTTCAAACCGGTTTAGCTGAGCTCCCCCAAAAAAAAAAAAAGAAAAAAAAATCCAATCCTGGTCAACAATGTCACAGTTTTCAGAATTAGTGCTTATTCATTTTGGCTTGTATCTCTCCCTCGTTTCGGCCTGAAGATAATTGCGGCCTGCACTGAAGAATCATAATTCTTCTGCAACAGAAACCCCCCCCCCCCACTTGTAACGAGAAACACTTCCCCCTTGTTTATGCGCTATTTTTAAACATAAAGTGTAAAATGGACGGAAACTTATCTTGCCAAGGTAATAACCCGTTCTGGATAAGGATTGGCTGATCGTCCTGGATCGAACATCCTCTGCAGGAGGCAACATGATTGCAAATGATTAATTTGATAACACATGCAGTATCTGACAGTAGAAAAGAAAAAAAAAACTTGAACATCGGTCTGACAGTGCAGCAGTTGAGGAGAGCGAAGCTTAATGCTAGCAAAGCATCACTGTGCGGAGGACTGGAGAAACAGACTTTTAAATACAGCGAGCATGCACGTTATGAGGAGGTCCGTAGAGAGAACAGGACCCTGCTTGCTGTTGGCCATAATCCCACTACTTAGTCTTTCTGATAAAGCTCGAGATACTTCACTGAAGAGGGAACTCTCAGAGAGTGCGCTGTCACATTAGAAGATAACATTCAATGATTACTGGAATGTACTTAGCTTTCATGAGCTAAAATCACGATTTGGCATAGATTTGGGGTATTGTGTTTATGAAATCAAAATGAAAAACCATCCCTGGGAACATTTTTTCGAATGATTATGGTCTGTCCCTGTGTATTTCTTTGAAAAGACACTTTGCTAAAATTGCTATTCGTATTAAAGATCTTTTGAATGCTAAAAAGATCAGAATTTTAAGAAGGCATCTCTTTTGACCAATAAACAGCATTGTGAAGAAAAAGTATCTACAGATTTTCTGCATATTTGCATACTTTTGGCATTGAAAGTTTATTATTAGATAATGGGAACCTGAATGAGAAAATAACTGAAAATTTTAGGTTTATTTCATTATTTATTAAAGAAAGTTGCACAACACCTAATGCTAGCAAGTGAAAAGTAATTGTCCCCTATAACGAACTCATTACACCACCTTCAGTGGCAATGATTGAACAAATCCATCCTGTAGCTATTATTTTAAACATTTTTTGGGGATTTTTCAAACACCAAATGTATGATTTTGTTGCAGTGACCCCCTCACACGAATTCAGGAGGAGAAAGCTGTTCAACTGAAGTTCCTCCAATTCACATGATGGCCAACTCTTGCTTCTTGTCACACTACATATGTGTTTCCAATGACTGGCAGATTGGTGGACGAAGACAAAGTCAGCATACACTTGGTTCATACACATCTGGCCAGCCAGGAGAGGGTGCTATAGCGCGATGAGACAGACAATATTGCCTGGCTTAAATCCTACATTTCGCCAGTAAGGCTGAGCCAACTGCTGCCCATTCAGACTACCGTCCATGGCAAATAAAAATGACTCAAATGCTCGGTCACAGTAGATCTACTGCACGATCCACCCAGAGACTTTCCTATGAGATTACCCCATAAGAACCCAACTACACCACATGTTTACATTTCATTTTTGCTACTATTATTTTCGTCTTCAAAATCTAAACAAACTGCTCCTAAAATGGAGGTAAAGGAAATCGCGATTCCTTGCTCGAATTTTTGGAAGTTGAGTTGCCAAGATCCTGTTTTTATTTCTTTTGCTATGTATACACACAACAATGTTAGTCCTAGTCCCCTTTGAGAAAAGACCTACAGAGGTACATACACACATTGGGGTCCAATGGAATGAGCCGCGAGAAATGGGGGGCTCGTCCGGGATATTACCATATGATTTGGTCTTGCAGCCTGTATAATTTTATAATCACTTCGAGCAGTACTGTGGATCTGCACAGGATTGTGTTTCGCTAGTAACTTTTTGGCAGCAATAGGTTGGCAGCAATGCTTGTGTGGTATGTGAAAGTTTTGATGAGTTGCGCTTTCATCTCTTTTTTTTGTCGTTGTTTTGCCAGTCTGGGCTCGTGTTTGTAAATGATCAAAGATCATTTATGGAAAAAACACATTTCTGACAAATGATCTTTGACTCCATACACATTTTATTTTGTTATTTGCATACTGTAGGTAATGTTTCCAGCACTTTTGGCCTGCCCTCATCAAATCAGACCACAGGTTTTCAATTCGGAAACTGAGTTTGCCATTGCAAAACACTGGGAACCACGTAAGTTCCCAAATCTGAGAACAAAACCCTGGCCTGAACTAAACCCTGACACCAGTGTACTCAAATGATATTTTCATTTTTCTTTGGAGGAATGATATGACTTTGCACAATGACTTCATCTTCTTGCTAAAGCATGCATAACAAACATGGTGTCTACCTGACAGCTAGAATCACAGCAGAAAATCCAGAGAAATATTACACACACGATGTTGAAGGTTAATAATTTTCTGTTTAATTGCATATCTTTGTATCAAATCTGTAATGTGTTCCACAGGCAACATCTATACCCAAAGCATTACTTTCTGTTCTATATTTAAGATTCACCTTTGACAGCCTTCTGATAATTAAGCTTTTTCCCATCCATGCACTTGCCTGTAAGTTGTTGCCTGTATCTTGTTTTATTGTGTTTAGCAATCCTCCACAATAGATAGACATACTCTCTTCAGACCGCACTATACCAACATTATCCATATATCAATACCTGTTGTGCTAAACATTAGGACCTGAACGGCATCTGACAATGTTAACGTAAAAGATAAACTATTATTAAATTCAGACCAATATCTTTTAACTGGAGTGAAATATTAATTGAACAACATACTAGTTTCCTTAATTGAGAATATTACAAAACACAAAGCGTGGTACTACAGAGAAAGAGATTACAAAAAAAATGTACTTGAAATGTTGAGAGAACATGACAAGGGATGATGTTTTCTTCAGCTGTTTGAACCATGTGTGACAAGGTGCTTGACACCAGAAAAAAAAAAAAAAAAAAGATGAATATGAAAATTAAGGATCAATGAACGGCCATCTGTTTGCTTTCAGAAGAAGAGGGAGCCACTCGACGGAGCGCCCGCGCGTGCGCGGGGGACCAACCCGGCAGTAAGGGGCGGGAGGCGGGGGATGCCAGCCTGGCAGCGGAGTGCTGTCGCCAGCCAAGAGCGCCGCTCGTAATGACTCCCTTTTCATTTCGCCGCTCGTCGAGAGACTCCGCGGCAGATTGCAGACTCAATTACTCTCGTGTCAGGTGATTATCCCGGGTCTTAATGTAATCTTCCATTCACACATACCATATTTCAATTACGCGCCGCCACGAAACAAGCTGCGTATTCAAATCACCCGATCACCTTATCGCCGGCGAACAATGTCAACTGTAAAAGAACGCCAGCTGAAGGCAATTACACGTGTGTCGAGAACCAATTATGATTACTCTCCGCGGTATTTGCGACGAACTGGGTAGCGTTCAGAAAATTTAATTTAATGACAATATGCCTCCTGTACAGTCCATAACAACACCACCCCCCCCACCTCCCTCCCTCCCACTCCCTCCATTTCCTCTGCTCTCACCCACTTCCTACTCACCCCCCAAATCCAACATGGGAGCCATTAAAACTGATAGGAGTATATTATCGCCCATCTGAAAAAGCAGACTGGGAGCACTGTGAAGACCCTCGGCAGAGATGGGGGACGGCAATCTCTTGATGTGTTTACAGCTTTAACCTGGCGGTGGGAATCTTCTCACACTGCTTCTCGCAGAAAGCCTGGCTCCTGGCCCCGCAAGGCACAAAAGACAGTTACATTGGCGGTGTGCCCTGCTCTTCCTTCCGTTTTACCCTGTTTTATGCACACAGTTTTTTTATCTTCTTGATCTGGCAGGTAGATATTCTACTTAAAATAATCTCTCATTTTGGGAAACCGTGGTTTGAGTCGTCCTGTCTTGCAGGTGGTGCGGTAGGGCCTGAGCAAAGATGCGTTAGATATTTAAGGGCCATGGCAGACATTGCTCTGAAAAATGGTAATGAAACATATCTTAAAAAATGTTAATAATAAGATAAAAATAACCTGTTGTAAAAATTTAATGCTAGCCATCAATTACTACAAATATATAACTCAGAGAAGGATCTTTGTTTCTCTCTCACACGCTAAGCGTGGGCCGTCACACGGCCAATTTCCTTGATACCCCCAAAAAAAAAGCATTCCTTGATTTTCTCACAACTGTTGCTCAATTGAATTAATCTGAAGCATTTCAATGCTGTATCATTTGATTTCCTTATTCGTCTGAATTACCCTAACATACTGTACTCTTTGTACGTTCCTTTATATTTGAAATCAATCGACAACACATTCTGAATGCTTGCGTCCCCTACAGAAATGCCTTTCATGTGCGAAAATGGCATGCTAATTGCTAAATTAAGCCTTTTAAAGACTTGCAATCCCTTTGGTCCACATCAAGGAAGTGCGCATTTATGATAGTGGTGATGTCTGATGCCATACTTATGTATATAGTCATCTTTGTGCTGTTCTATCTTGGCCCCTCGCGTGACTACATTCCCACAGAATGTGAACTGAATGTCAATTTGAGAGCAATTCATTGGCTAACTATTCTATATTTCTTATCTCTAGAAACTGTCACTAAGTCATGATTTGAAAACGTTAAGCTGAATAAAAGAAGTATGTAGAAATTTAAGATGAGAATAAATTTATGAATTTTTTAATAGCATAACTTTAACTGGAAACTTAAAATTTCAGGCTTTGTAACTGTATTAACCTATTGTATTGTGCAAAGAATATGCAAATTACAAGGCTGTAATAGCAAAAATACTGAATGAATTTAACTTTAAATTTTAGTTAATGTTTGAATATAGTCCTTTGAGTCCTGAAGAGTGGGTGGAGTTTTCCGTTGTGAAATGTAAGTATCCTGTGATTAGAGGACAGGGGGGTTGGATTCGACACTGTGTATGTGTGTGTGCGTGCGTGGGGGGGGGGGGGGTTGTAGAGGGAGATGTCACCCATTTTCTCATCTGAGAGGAAAAAAAATATTTAGATCTAAATTTGATTCCTTGGTTCCTTTCAGCGTGTATCCTGACTCCCGGGTCAAACTGTAAACACATAAAATCACAAATTCTCTGTTAACATGTTCATTACACTCGGGGCATTACACTAGTGACAGGAAAGATTTTACAGTTAAAAAAAAGTGTTATAAAATATTTCCTAATATTTTTACTCTTTCAAATGGGTCAGTCTGACCTGCAAAGCTGGGTCAACTTCTGACCTGCTAAGGTCCGCACCCAATGAACACCCTTTATTTTCCCGGCTTTGTGGTGCGCTTAGCAACATGTCCAAAGATGTCCGCTTCAGAACGCGTGCCCGAGCTAAAGCATTTGTTGGCCCTTTATGACAACTTGCAAGTTTAGCCATATTGCAAACACAAAACTTCACAAACTAGGTGTTTGTATTTCATATATGAAACTGCAATATGTATTATTGCCACATTGTCGTATTAGCCCACCTTACCACACTATGGTTATTGAAATGACTTTTTGGGTGCATTATATTTTTTCTGCAGTAATAGTGTAAGCTCACGTATTGTGATACATAAATGTTGCTTCTGACGTGTGTTTTTGATTCACCCTTGTATCAGAAACATCACAAACCTATGGAGGCTTTGTGAAAATAGCTAAATAATTCTTATGTTCAATAAAAGGGAATGCAAATTCACCTCACATTACACTCTACAATTTTTCCTTGTTTCATTTTGTAATTCAGAATACCATTTGCATTGCTGGACATTGATTTGAATAAATCAAATTAAATAAAATAAAATTCAGCAACACTCACAGGGTGGAAAGTGATGATCGCACTTGATATTATCACACACAATTCAGTCTGTCCTTGGAGTTTTGCATAGCATGATACATGGCTGATGTTGTTATGCTAACAGCTGAAAAACATAATCACAAATCTGTTATGACAGCCCTGGCTGGCGAATGAAAACACAGCTTGTATGGTACACAGCGTGTATGTAAATGTCCCTGCTCGCTTTTTAGCATGCTGTTACGCGTTGCGGAATACATGGCGTTCAATCACCCCCCACTTCAGTACCACCCGTCCCCTCACCATATGAACGCCACCCCACCCCCCACCAAAACCACCGCCACCTTCAGCCCCCCCACGCCAGACAAAAGCCAGGAGATGAATGTCTCCCAGATTACTCCTGCTTCCTGTGAGCTGGGAGTGAGGGGGTGGGGGGTGGGGTGGGGTGGGGGCTTGTAATCGTGTGACAAGCGTCCCGAGTGACAATTCTTAATCCATCATAGCCCTGTCAGAAATGACCAAAGGGGGTGATGGACAGAGCGCGCTCCGTAGAGGAAGGTGACATCTGCTACGTGTCAACCGGCATCATAATTTGAAAAGCCGCCCATGTGGTTCAGGGGTTGCTTAAGAATGGCGAACTGGTACAATGCATCACACACACACACACACACACAAACACACACACACACAAGGAATGACACTGCTTTGAAATACTACTCATTTCTATGGCTTTATGTTAAAGGACTGCCTTAAATTTTACTGGAAAGTTAACAAACAGACCATGATTCACTTCTGTCTCACAGTATTCTATTATTTTTTTAGAAGGGTCTAGGAATTTAGTGCATATGAAATATTAAATCATTGGTTCCTGAATTTATGTGAAATCGATGACACTCATCTTTGCTTTTTAATATTTGAGCGTTTGCATTTTGTTGTTTGCTCAATATTTGTCTGAAGCAGACCAATAACGACCAAACACCTATATGAATAAAAAGTACTTTCATAACCTATATATAATATACATTCATATACATTTATACATTCAGTTAGAAATAACTTGTGTTAATTAAACATATACTTAATATGTGCTTTATCCTGCTGTTAAAAATATGTCAAATGCAGTGTAAAGTATTCAAGTAATGCAGAGTAAGTGTCTCTGCCAAGGATCTAGAGAGAAAAAAGTTTATCCGTTCAATGAAAAAAATTCTCTTATTAAATTCAGTTATACCATTAAATAATACTAAATAATGTATAACCTGTTTTGAAACAGTAGAAGTAGACTGAAAGAAAGCATGACCCTTAATGTTATAGAATAAAGAAGGCAATCTGTGGCATAAGGATATGGTTTACGCAAATCTCGCTTTCATTACTCCAGAGGAATTTTCTTTCGCATACTGTAGTTTACACACGTCAGGCCAGACAAGTGAGTAATCAAATTAATCCTCGCTTTTCCTGCCACGTCGGGCTTTCCAAATGAGCTTCAATAACATCTTTGATGTAAAACAAAAATGTTAAACGAGGGGGCTGGGTGGGGGGGGGGGTCCTCGCTGGAACGGGGGAAGAGGGCACAACGTGACGGGCCTAAAAAACCCTGCATCTGGTCTGGCCCGGTTGGTGAATGGAGCCATTGATGGTAGCGTTAACCGCTCATAGAACGTCACGGCCGAGGCCAAAAAAACGAATCTGAACCGCGATCGGGCTCAGAGCCCAGGCCGACTCTCTTGACAAATTGATTTAATCTTATTCACAGCCCCAACCACAGCGTCACATACTTGATTTTTAGGCATCCCAAAAAAAAAAAGGAAAGCCATGCCGTTTTTGTTTTTTTTTTTTGGGCAGCATGGATCAGATGATATTGTGTTTATTCTGACATTTACAGTCCCTTTAGAGGTTGTTTTGTCCTGCCATTCCTTACATTACAAGGAGGTCACTGCAAACCATGTATTTTTCATTACGAGTGGCAGCGTGAACCAAAAATACCAGTTAAATTTAGGTCTGCTAACATGACACAGAATAACGCGTTTGTATCGCTTAACAAAAAAAAATAGCCATTTTTTAGGCCAAGATCCAGTTTCTTCCATATGTTTAAGTCACAGAGCGTATCATGAGAATCTACTGCTCAGATACAAAATAAACTGAAAAACCGAGGTGAAATTCTATGCCTTTAAGTGCATTTTTTGTTTGCAGTAACAGGCTAGTGAACATTTCCTGTTTTTTTATGTTCTGAGAAAAAAAGATTTTGTGTTGTGTTTTGGAAAGACCAATCGCGTATGTGACATGAGGATCCGCAAAGTTGCTCAATTTGAAAATACACCAGGAAAGAAGCCGATAAGTGCCATATTAGTCTGCCACTCTGAGTCTCACTTCTCCTTCCACAGACAGCACATGCAAGCTCCCAGACGTTTCTTTTTCTGTTCTTCCAGATTTGTCTTTTTTTTGGAGGTCTTCCTTCTGCTAAAAGTTACCATTGGTGTATTAAACGAAAAAAGCGTCAATCTTTACTTAGTAGAAGGAAGAGATCATTGATTTGCAATGAGTCACCCGTTCGGTAATGAGTCAGAATCTTGATTCGTGCGTTCTCTGGTCGGAGCGTGGTCTGATTGGCTGCTCTTCTTATTCCGCTTCAACGGGGGGCCCCCTGCAGTTAAAATTGACAAGATGCAAGGGCCCCGGCTTTGTTTTGGGCGGCTGTGACTGCTTTGGTCAATCTGCTTATTAGGAACAATGAGAACATGACGCCTTTAAAATAAAACCCAATGTGATATCAGTGACTCCCTTCTCTGAACCAATTATTGTGTTTGTTCTGAAGAGTGAAGTCCTCTGATTGGCTCATATGAATCATTGATTGACAGCATTTGGTAGTCCCATGCTTTAAGGGGTTACACAGCTTCGCTCTGTTATCTACTGCTAATCCGAGGCCAAGTGGTGAGTGAATATATTGTCATTACTTGGGAGGTGCTACTGAGTAACACAGAGACACCTCATTTCTGGTAATGCATGTTTGAACCCTAATAGTTGAAATTATACTGTGTGAAAGACATCAGTTCTCTAAATGGTAAAAATAGCGTATAAATGCATTAATCTCGATGCTTATCCCAAGACGTCATAGTTTATTATATAACCCCCTCCTAGGTGATGAGCGGCAGTTGTTTTGTGCCAGGAGACTGACCCCAGATCAGAGGAGCTGGGGAGGATGGCATGGTGAGCTGAATTAACTGGGGAATGATTACATGGCCAGGTTGAGTCAGTATTGGAATTTTTCTCTGTGACAACTGAACTGAGTTCTTCGAAGGATAAAGGTATGAGTCCAAGGATATTTTGTGAAATTACTCTCCATTTCTTTGCCTGCGTGTGCATCCGTATATATTGGTTGATTGCGTGACTTCCTCTGATTCACATTATGATTGGCCCTTGCTTCTTTCCACACTGCAGATGCACCACCAATCACATGCTGCCTATGACTGGCCAGTAGTGGCCGCTAGGCAGCAATGAGACTGACCTTAATTGGCATACCCCCTCTCTTCGCCTGGCAAGGCTTAGCCAGTTGATATTTACTGATACAGATCTGTGCCCATGGTTGGTATTGACTCAAACACTCAGGTGCAAGACTCACAGCTATACCTACAACAGGTGGCTTTATTCTTTATTGGTGGGTATACTCTGTGTACTTGAATGTACTCATGTATACTAACACTTCACAGAGAGCTGTGTCTCTTTCTTTTTTCACTCTGAAGTCCACCAGCTAAGCTGTACAGTCACTGTAGTAGGGGTTGTTCACCTGATGCAGCCAGTATAGACAGACTTCAGAGATTTCATCGAGCAGCTAGATGAGCTGTTGCCACAGCAATGAGGCAGGGACTACCCTGCTGAGTCCATCCCTCCCTCTCTGAGTGGTACTGAGGGCTGGTCACTCACTTTCCCATCGGTAACCCGGCTATAACGGACAAGGGTAAGGATAAGGATGTAAATGAGAGATAAATCTTAATTAATCTGATTGTTTTTATATTTAGCCATGTAAAGATTTGTTGGTCACTATGGAGTGATTATAATAGTAAACTTAACCACCTTACCCATTATTGTTCCCTGGGAAGTCTAGATTTTGGCTCACTAATGCAGACCTCGGGCCATAGCAGTAATTGCAAGGCTGGGACTCAACCAACCAGTTACAGGACTCACATCTGCTTCACAGGCAAGCGTCTTACTGTGTGAACTATCCTTAGGCCCACTAACTTTCAATGAATTTACGATCATATTTACCAGAGGTAACTGGGTTAGCTGTATAGCATGTGCTGACTGGGTTATTGGGGAAATATTTTTGAGTTCAGCAAGAACTGAAAATGATGAGAAGTGCTGTCAAAAAAACTTTTACTTGTTTAATTTCTTACATTCTACACTATTATGTTCTATTCTAAAGGTTAAATTAAAGTGAATCATAGTTTGGCTGGGTGTGGCACTTTGGATTTCTAAGATGCTCATAGCAAAGTGAAATTGTATCTAGAAGCAGATGTTTGAGCTGATTTTTCATTCTTCTGACTGACAGGGGAACGCTAAGAAGTGTCGACATCATAACAATGCGTCTTTTTGCCCTTGGCAGTTCTTACAATGTGTCATTTCGCCTTTGCAGAAAACACATTATTTGTTCAAAATGTAAGACTTTGTTGCTTTTTTTGCTCTCCCGATCTTTTCTTTGCCAAGTTTAAAAAAATCAAGAGGGGCTTCACAGAAACTAATGCACAAATTGGCAGAGTTAATCAGCAGTGAGACTACAGTTTCTCGCTGCAGGTGCATTTTGCCACAGGTCGTCAAAACGTTTAATTTACGTCGAACAATAAAAGCTAATCTGAAGGCTTTAGAGGAAGGAGCTGTGGTGGAGAATCGGATGGAAATGGTTGTCATGACCCCAAACCACACCCCCCCCACACCCCACCCCCCTAACCCCCAACCCTACCCCCCGCCTAACCCCAGCCCCAACCTCAACCCTACCCTCGACCCCCACATCTCACGCCCTCCAAACCACGCAGACCCCCCCCCGCCCCCATCATCTCCGCCCCCCCCAACCCCCCGCCCTCCGCTCTCCTTACCCTCATCTCTGTTTCAGACGCGCGTGAGGTCACCAGAGACAAAAGGGGAGAGCAAGCCGTAGCGCGCCGGGGCAAAATGGTTTGTGTCGATTTAAGAAGGGGGTGGGGAGTGGGGTTGGGAGGAGGGAGGAGGAGGAGGGGGGGGAAGAATCAATAACAACATAAAATTGATTTAGTGCGTGTCATAAACCATAAGTAAGTGCGGGCAGAGGGAGAAAGCAGGGTCTCAATTTAATCTTCACAAAAGCCATACTGTACTGATGAAGTGATCTGGAGAGAGAGATACAATAAAGTCTACAGACAGACACTTAATTGTCATATTAAAGACTCTTTTTAGTGCTTGCTGGAGTGGAAGGTTAGATCCCATTAATCATATGAATAAGGGCCGCGGGAATCAAAGCACAATTAAAATATGCTCAATATTGTCTCTAATATGTTTTGCGAGCGTTGGTTTTTTTTTTTTCTCTCCATCGATTCTCCACCCCATGAATCAGAAATGTTGCAGCACACATAATGGTTTATGGGGAAAGGATTATGGTTTTATGAAGTTAATGCAGCAGAACGGTATAATTTACAGAGGCTGTGCCTGTGTTTCTATTTGGTATTTCTCACAGGAGAATGAGGCTACGAAGCAAACGGATGCAGAAATATAAAAGCCACAGAGGAGAAATGACTCGCGCTGTGTGCGATATAGTCATCATTTACGAGAAAAAGTTGCCAGTGTGACAAAACATGCAAAAAAATGTGAGCATACTTTGCTTTATAACTGTTATAATTTTCGTCATATTAAATTATGTTTCATGACCATAATATTTTTCGTAATTTTATCTTTCGAATATGGGATTTTGATGATATAGTCAGGCCAGACTTTGACTTTGCGCAATTTTTATTTTGTGTAAACCTAATAAATTCACACTTACGTGTTTGAGAGTGGGGATATGTTTTAGTTTTGGTTTGTTGCAGGTGCAGTTGAGTATTCACACGATGTGCGACGTTTAAAAACGTCAGGAGACGCTTCTGAAAGGCTCCCAGGTCGAGCGTTTTAGCACCATGGGCCCTTTTTTCACTCTGATCCTGGTGGCCTGTCATGCCTCATTTTCGCCAGGCGAGAGGGAAACGGATTGTGGGGGTTTGGGAGGAGGATGTGTGAGTGTGTGTGTGTGTGTGGGGGGGTGTTCGGGATCCGCTGCCAGCCGTCAAATCGTCATCAGTCCAACTGTTTCTGACAGCGTTTAAAAAGGGAGATGGATCATCCAGGCTTCTGCGGTGGAAGTGTTAGCTGCGGCGCGCGCCGCGAGCCGGTCCCCCGACGCCGTCCCGACACCGAGGCAATCACCCCGTCATCCGCCGGGGTCAACGCCTGACAGCCCCGGATCATAACCGCTGCGGCCGAGCCGGGGGGGCGGGGGGGAGGAGGGGGAGGAGGAGGGAGAGAGTCGGACAAGCGATTCATCTCTGTTAGCAAAAGCGCAGACTGCCTTTTTCAGAGCACCTGCACATAAATAAACACAAGCAGCACTCATAACTGCTTTTAACCACCAAACTAGTGCCACCCCAAGAACTCCCCATAAAACACAATGAACAGAAGACATATGCATTTACTACAGAAAGGGGGAATGGATGTGTGTCTCATCTTCTTTTAGCATCACCACGGTTTGCTTCCTAGAAAACGGCTACACAAGATCCATATGTCTGCATTAATAAAAACAATAGGTCATTAACAATACTTTATGAAGATACTATAATACATAATAAACACAACTGCTATTACTCCTGACTGCTTAACTTAATGTTGTGAGAGGATTGTGGAGCACACTATGTACCTAGAAATACCACAATGAAACACAACAAGGCTCACAGGCTAATCAGCTCTGTCACTAGCTTCTACTGTCAAAATTCAACGTCCCTTTTTGTGTAATATGGTTATAGCTAAAGCAAGCTTTGGGAGAGATCGCTGTCATTTCAGGCATTGTGATTTTTAAATATATGGCTGTTAAAATGCTTAATATCACTTGGATATTAAATAAAATACACCTGTTTTATCTGCACCTGGTCCCATCTAATGTTGAACACTGATCATTATGTCCACTAGCTCACTACTGGCTTGCTGAAGCTTTTAGAACGTGCAAAACTGTTTTGCTGGTGCAAAAGGACTAAGAGGGCGTCTGATTGGTTGAGGTATTTAATTTGCTCCAATCAGAAATCATGTCACTGAAATTGCATGTGCAAAAATGTTAACACATGCTAAAGATAAATATGACTCTATATCCTCTAATTTAAAAAGTGCAGTTTGGAAATGTAATATAATTATGAGGACAGACATATACAAGCAAGGGAAAAGGGTGTAGAAGGATTATGTTTTTATCACAAGTACAGTTACTGTGCATCGTATGCAGGTGCTTCACAAACAGACTAAGGTAATTCAAGAGAAACCAGAGAGCGACTCATTCTTATTGATTTCGGTGGATTTGATTAATTGTCCTTTACTTAGATCCATGGGTTCCTTCTAACAAGTAAAAGGCTTTATTGTTTGCTAAAAAGCATGCTTTTGTCTGCATTACTCTTGCCTTGGGTTCATACAGAATCCTTTTGCCGAAATATGAAATTAATCTTTTTAGCAGCAGTGACAAAGGTGTATTTAATGGGTTCACACAGTGGTCTCAAAGAGCTTTTTCTGAATTTATGATTTGTCACTAATTATCATTCATTACTGTGATTACAGCCAGGATTCAATCAAAATCCGTCCTAACTTTGGAGAGTTAATTTTTCATGATTGCTGAAATTGCTAAACTGTCAGTAAAAATGAACACCTGCATTTAATTGTGAGCCAAAATTTAAGAACGAATCTTTATTGGATCCCTGCTGACGTCTTTGCGGTCATAAATGCTTAAGTTGAATATAATATAATAATATTTCCTTTCTCCGTGAGTTTTGGTATTGCTGTGGCCCTTTTCTTGACCTGGCACATAACCATTGGACAAAAATGCCAATACACGGATAAAAAACACTCACCCTTAATTACCCAAAATTCCACCAAGGACAAATAAAAATGATGTATGGACAGAGAAATATGTGAGAGTGCTTGGCGCTCCTGTCATCTGCGAGCAAGTCCAGGTCGCTGCATTTACAGATGAGCGAGACGGGGCGGGGGGGGGGTTGGGTGGATAAGGGGGACACGATGTCTGCGGATGTGAATGACAGCTTTACAGTTTGGCATAAAAACCAGTGCAGGAGATGTAGTCCGCTCTTACCTGTGTCCCCTCCAGGAGAGAGGAGCGCTGTCATTCCCACGCTTTCCCTAAGGTGATTCCTGTTATCCCTTCCCAAATGAGCTTTATCCCATTTCGCCACAGCGTGAAACCAGAAAACGTGGTTTCCAGGGTTTCGCATCACCACGGCAACGTCATAAGCGGTATCTGCGTCATCGTCATCACCATGATCATGCGCATCATGCTCATTGACTGGACTTCATAATCATGACCATCATATTTATGCCAATCATACTGCAAAAGATTTGAGAACTTCAATCTGTAATCAAAAATCATACAGCTCAAATGAACTGACAAATTATTTAATGATAATATTACAGTCATGAGGGTAATGATAATACATAATCACAATATTGCTGATAATCTGTGAATTTTTGTGAGTAGTACACACTTTTATAGTATGTATGATAAAGAAAATATATACACTGCAATAATAAACTAATACCTATAATATAATAATAATAGCAATAAAATGAACACAGTGACCATTTTGTGTTTCGTTTCCCATATATTTTTTTATGCATTTCCTTTAGATATGATGAGTTTGGGAGCAGAGGTTTGGCGGGTGGTGGTGGGGGGGTGTGTGTGTGGTGGAGGGGTGGGGGTGGGCGCAGGCGAGGTCGGGAGGTTAATGGCGTCAAACAGTGTATGTCATTCAGCTCTCTGTAAGATTGTCTGGATGTCATTATGTGGGGAGTTTGATGGGAGTCCACAAGGTCCTGGCAGTATTGGTGAGACGCTATTCCTACCGGCCAATGAGGCATCGATTTCCTCCCTCTCCTTTTGTTTTTTTTACCGTCCTTGTTTGTTTGCGGAATTAGCCTCTTTGATGATGCGTTTATTGAGAGGTGATGCAGGATGGCGAGGAGCTGATCAGTTGGGATTGTATGGGTCGCTGGGGGGGGAGGTGGGGGCCATTTTTTTTTTTTTGGGGGTGGTCTGGTTCGGGGGCCAGGCGGCTGTATATTGCAGGGGCCCCCAAATGGATAGAGCAGTGTTTGCTTTATTGTGTTATCTTAACAGATAAAAAAAGCCATGAAATTATCACTGTCAACAACAGAAATCTACAAGATGTCTATAATTCACTTGGACCTTTGCTTGCCCTGCTGTTTGTTGGAAGAGCAGAGGGGGGGAAAAATGTCTGAAGTGGAAAACAAGGTCAAGTCGAAGCCAAATGATGACAAAGTGACGTCTTTCAGAAACGATCAGTGGCTCTGGGCCTTGGTTTATAGCGTTTTCGCTCTCTCTCTCACACACACACCACCACCAGCCAAGACCGAAGAATCACAGACATATCTACACATCGAACCCTCCTCCAACAACGACAAAGCCAAAATAATAATTCAGCGCCGCGGCGTCGAAACGTTTTCGTGATGTAGATCTGAAGCATGTTTCACCTCATGTGCCACTTATTGCTGATGTCATATATGCTGCGTTATCGATTCATTGATAACAGTCATGATAGATAACTTGGAAATGTTAGTTATTCTGAAGGCCATAAAAATATCACGGGAAACATATGGCAGTAAACAGACTTATTTTCGATGCCAACCGACGCCTTTTGATGAAGACAGTTATGGATGTGTTATTCTTCTCAACCAGAGTGTGAACATTTAATTTCGGCGCTAATTACTAGTCCCCCACAAAAGCTCAGCAAATCGCAGTTTTACTGATTCTGTTTATCATAGAGAAAGCATGACAGAAGCGAAATAATAAAAAATGCCCCCTACACGTGCCGTATTTCAATCTTGTGTAAACGCGGAGATATCTTTGCTGTATTACAAGGCTTTTCCCATAAACGGCCGGGGCCCCTGTGCGGCGGGAATAGCGGCGTCTCGGCGATAAATTCACATGACAGTCGCGAAACGCTCCCGTAATCAGTGACACGGGATGATTTTCCGCCTCTGACAAGCCCTTGTATTGAGTATGATAACAGTTACTTTGTCTTCATCCTCCGCCGGAGTACAATATCAATCCGTTTGATGATCCAGCAAACGAAGCCCAGCACTCCTGTATCAATCTTCATAGAGAGCTGCCCGTTGTCTAACAAAAAGCCTGAAATGGGATCATTCAATCACGGGAGCTGCCTAGCCTCTCTGTTGCTCAAGTGGTTTTAACTTCCTGTCAGTCTACTCTACCCGCCACCCCCAACACACACACACACACACACACGCACGCACATGCACACACACTCTCTCAGCCCCCCACTTCCACACTCCATTCACCCATCCTTCCTCTCGGTGAAGCAGGCTCTTGCTCTCTAATTGATGATGAAATCGCTCTGCCTGATCATAACCTAATTCGAAATGATTTAGGAGCCCTTTTCCCGCTCGCGTCGGAGCAAGAAGAGTATCGCAAAAAAAAAAAAAAACGAAAAAGGAATGGAAAATAAACACTCTGTGGTATGAACTGATTTTAAAATGAATCTCTCAGTCCACTCCCCCCCCCCCCACCGCCTCCAATTTCTGTCTCTGGGTCTGTAATTCCCCCATTCACAAAGGCGTTGAGGAGTGTGAATTTACACACTGCTCCGCTCACGCTAAGAATCTGCCATTTTGGTCAAATTAAAATCAATGCTCGTGACTGGGATTGGGGCCTTCATTACTCTTTCATCTGGTGGAGCTGAGACCAAGGGTATATTCACTGCACTGCTGTAGGGTCTACATTCAATATACCCACAATGCCCTTGGTCCTTAACTTTGGGAAACAAGTGTTGAGGTAGTGATACTTTTTATTGTTGTTTATTTTTCAAAATTCTGGCAGTTGATTGAATAAGGACATTAAGGATATTGCACATTGTGTTAGGTTGAATCCAGTCCCAGTGTTTGCTGTTTGATGTTCTCTGACCAAGACAGGATGCGTGTATGGTATGGCCAGAGGTGCTGATAACGTATCACTATATCACAGGGGTTAAAACTGGGGAGCTGAGACGCCCCCAAATATTTCAATTTGAGAATATTTTTTTCAAATTTAATATTTCCTAAATTGGATGGCTAAACTTTCTAGATGAAGCTGTTTATTAAATCAGGTGAATATTTAAACAGTGTAATATGGTAAATATTAAAATATTGCTAACTTTTCATTTATACAAAAGCAAATATAACCCACAATGTAACACACCAGTACATGGTGTCATATATTATTGACTTGTATGTAATTTACATGTCAGTAATACATGATGGCTTCTTTAATTTCATACACTAGTATGTTAAGTATCCGCGGCACTGCAGCCTGTTGCTGGTGTTGTATTAAAATGTGAATTCTGAACATATTAATTATGAGATTATGGACCTCAGTCAGGTAGTTATTATGTTAAGAAACTTAAAGCCAAAAAGACTTTGGAACACATACCTTATCAACATCAATTTGTTTCCAGTGAGTTGTTTTTAGTTTGTTTACATGGACCAATTCTTAGAAATTTTTCACAGTAATAGGGCTCTCCAGATTGCCTTTGATTAATACACAAACCACATTATAAACACATTCAATATTGTCCGTGATTGGATAAAATTATTCTTGTCAGTAAATAGAATCTCATAATGGTATTATTAAAATATTAGAGGTATATGCAACTTATTCTACAAGTATACATAACAATATATTTTGTAATTACAATACATTGATTATAGGGATAATTGATTTAGTATAGAGACATGTAATTGATAAAAAATACATTTTTTATCAATTACATGTAAATGTAATTGACAATTGATACACTTGCATTGTGAATATAATTGATGTAAGTATACAAATAGTTTTACTCTAAAATTTGAAGTCGTACAAAACCCATACCTGCATCACAACTGATTGTTTTTTGATTTTGTTTCCATGAAAAAGCGATTCATTCATTATTCCAAATCCCACCGATTCAACACCGCGCACAAACACTTGTTCCGTCATTCTGGTGGATTCACAGCTTTATTTAATGGGGAAGCCGAGTGAGCTTCTCCTGTCCACATGAAATATTGTTCAATCACCAGGCAAACTTTTACTTGTCAGTTTTGATATATCCAATCATAGCTGTAGGTTGTTTTGCGATGTCTAATGTTCTGTGAAGATGGACATTTCATAAGGTTTATTGTTTTTTGTTGTTGTTAGTTTTTTTTTTCACTTCAGCAAAATGATGCCTGGACTTTTGTAGTTTTTGTGATATAAAACCACAGGGTAAAATGGGGGAGAAGAGATGAAATTTAGCCCCCCATAAGACTGTATTATCCTCTGGGGCACTGGACATTTAACAGCCAGGAGAACAGAGAGCAGATATCTCCGGTTGGGTGCGGTAATTGGTTCCTCTAAATCTGCTGCGCTCCGCGGAAAAAAATGCTGTCTCTAATCTGATCGGTCTGAAAACACTTGCCAATTCTCGTTCGCGCTCATTGATGGTCATATCCAACAGCGAGGTAGCCATGTTGCACAGACGGTTGTTGGAACTGGCCCCAGTTTTTTTTTTTTTTTTTTTGTTTAAGGCCGCAAATTGTCCAACCAATCAGACCTCTCTCACTCTCACGCGAATGCAAGTGTGTCTAAATACAGGTCGGATTGGGGCTTAGCGTTCTATCACTTTTAACACTTAGCCAAGGCTATCAGCACTGTGTAATGTGTGTTCTGTGAGAGTGTACATGTTTCTAGCACATTTACACTACCTTGGGTCATACTAGATCTCTTCTACATAAATCGACATAAGGATTTTTACACTTTTAAAAACCATGGTCCAACTGCTGTTTCTGTGGGGAACAAAAAAAAAAAACAATGTGAATGATTTTAATTTCCCTTTAAACGTTGTGCATACAGTACTCTATTGACGTCAAAGGCAGAGCTGAGTGTTTTGTGTCCGTTTATTTTCATAATGCATGAATATGATTGAATTTCTGTACTACTAAAAGGTGTAATGAAAATACCTTTGAAAACAAAATTGAAAACAACAACCTCTAACCACAATTGCATATATAAAAGATGTATTTGCAATATAATAATGGATTATGGAGTGGGTGATTGTGAATCTATGACAACAGTATCAGGTATCCAAACTAGTTACAAAAGATAAAATATAGAAAGACTCAAATAAAAGGAGTTTGTGCTTAAAAAACAACAAAACAAGATGATCCTTGTTGCTGGCCGTGAAACTCTGATGTGAATGTTTGAAATGCAGGATAGCTTTTTTTCCAGCAATCATGAACGCTTAACAGTTACATGAGAAATATATCTGTTATATTCTTGCCTTAGAGATATGGACATAATGTCTAGCCTGGCTTTGAAGTAATTTGTTCTTCAAAACTGGAAACAGACATCTGCAAGCAAAGCGAGCCCTGCCCATTTGCTTTGAGCAATTTAACCCCCCCCACCCCCGACTCCCCACCCACCTCCTTAACCCCGTCCCCCCTATACCCACCATTCAATTCATATAAATTCTGAAGGATTTAGCTAAAACAGTGTGAAGATTCTTGTGGGGATTATTTTTAAAAGCATGCGAACGCTTTGACTCCTTGAGCGGGGCAGTCTGCTTTAAAGTCGCGAATTTAAACGCCTCGGTATTGGCTCATTTTTCATATCCATTGTTACCTTGTCAGAGTGTCATAGCTGTTACGCAGCGCCGTTAGATCAGTCCAAATTTATAAATCATTTCTGAGCCTGACACCCTCATTTAATTTGCGCTCTCTCCTGGCGCGCCACTTCTCTTATTAATTGAAAAATCCCCCTGTTTACAGACTGGAGCTATTCTCTGTTTTATTTTATATTAGCACAGATATTCCGCGTGATTTCCCACAGAAGCCTGTTGCGGGCCCGCCCGACACTTTGTCATTTATCATCGTATGCTATATTTGTCAATCTGTTGAATTCTTTGAATAAAAAGTCTTCAAGAAAATTACTTTGCATATAAAAAAGGTGGGGGGTGGGAGATCGCCCAGGCCTGAGCTCAATGGCTGTTCCACCCCTGGTGCCCGTGTTATTGTTTTTCATCTGTAAAATAAAGTAACAGGTACTTAATGTACCAAAAACAATTTGTATAGACATTATTTTACCAATTGAGAGCGTGCTCGGCTGGGTGAGGCGCTCCCTTATCTGGCTGCGGCTAATACATTTTCACGCTGTGCTCCGACGCGTTCATTTTACAGCTGAGGAGATCGGCGGCACCATGCTGAGCCCAAAATGGGACCCCAGTCACTTTGGCCCACAGAGTGTGCGTAGGTAAGTGTGCAGAACAAATGCTGAAATGTCTTTAAAAAGTTAAGACTTTTTTTCCCCTCCTTCCCTTTCCCCCTCCACTCCTCCCCTTCTCCTTCTCTCTCTCTCTCTCTCATTTCGTGCACCTTCCCTTCCACGTATCCTTCCACAAAGACTTTTCATGTGTGTTTGTTTCTTTTTCCTGTCTTTTTAATTCTTTTCTTTTTTTTGTTTCTCCTGCGGCTAACGCACGTAGGCCCACGCTAGTTCCTGTGCGTGTCGCTGAATTTGAGATATGTGGCGCATGCGAAAGCTGTGAAAATCGGTTTCCCCGAGTTCTCCTCTGTAACTTAAAATCATCGATTGGGATGTTATTGGTTGTTTGGAGAAATGACGGATTGTTTGACTGATAGATGTAGGTTCAGTCGGTAGCTGGCGCAGAAATGCTGACAGACTTGTGGGGAATGTTTGAGTCTGGTGGTGGGGGGTGGGACACAGGGTGTGTGTGTGGGGGGCGGTTGTTGGGGGAGTTGCTATGAAAAGTCATGCCAGCGCTTTGCGTTTTCCCCTCCTCAGACCTCAAGAAAAAATCCAATTTGAACACTCCCCCAAGGGAAGGCTGCGGCGAGATCAAAACAGTCACAATGACTGTGTGTCAAAAAAAAAAAAAAACCAAACACAAAAACAGAACCAGAAAACGAGGCCCACGACTACGCCCGGTCACATGACACCTGGACCCCTGTCGGCCACTGAGACACCTGCCTCACAACCACCCCCAAAAAGAATTAAAGGTTTCAGCTTGAACCTCATGAATCAGACATAGATCCATCAAATAACAAAAATAACAAAACGGAAATTATATACTGGGCTATACTCATGCATTCTTCTTATAGTTAGTAATCAATTCTAAAAAAAATCTATTTTTACATCCACATTAGAAGTTTAGTAATAACCCTTACATTACTTTAGTTATAAGCTCTTTTTGTTGACTCTTTCAAAGAACCAAAAAAAGGTTCCACGTGTGCTAACGTCAAACAAAATTATTTATCTCTAATTCATTTACAATTTAACTGCACATTTTTATAAATGTGTATTTGAACATGAATTTACCCCAAAGTAACTCTGGAAGCAGGATGCTAATTGTGTGTCCCGTTCACAGCGCTGTTTCCTGTGTGAGAGTAATACATTATTACATACTGCAGGTTGAATTAGCCGTTAGCACGACCCCTCTGTTGATCCAGCATGGCGAGCTTTTGATCACATAGCCAAAGCACCCCCTCACAGTGGACCAGTTAGACACAGTGAGCCAGGACTAACCGGGATCGCTGCGGTTCAAAGGTAGACAAGGTAAAGGAGCGTCGTTAAAAAGCCGTGGATGGTTCTATTTAAACTCAGGCTTAATTAAGCATAATGAGGATTGATTTGTAGCTCGTTTATTAAATTAAGGGCATGGGAGAACTTTCATTTAATTCGTTGGGTAAAATTAATTGGATATCAAAAAAGCGTATTGTATCCTTAATGGAGGTTCTGACACTCTCTTTTCTTCTTTATCAGGTTCTGGTTTACAAAGGCTCCTAGTGACATTATAGTGGGATTATTACAGACTGGAGTTTAATTTCAGACCCTTTGTGATTTCAAAAAGAACATGTGTGGGAGATAAGTTGGGCAGAATTGCTGGATGTCATATAATGACATTATTTAATGCCATTATCAAAGGCCTGCCTTCAACAACCATTTATAAGAAAAATTCATCCCTTCATCCATTCATAATTAAAATACCTATTGCATAATCCATTCATAGTATACTTTTCTTACAATCCATGTCAAGTTCATTCTTTCATAAAAAGTAAAGGTAAAGGTAACCCTAAATTCCTACACATTTTTCCCATTCACTTATGTGTATATATATTGGAATCAATAAAACGGCATCTGTTTCTTTTTTGAATATTTATTTCAAGAAATGTACAATGCACAAACCACAGGAAAATCTCAACACACTGTAACGTAATGTCATTTACAGGGCTGTCTGTTATGAATGGATGACAGTCATGTGCAATATACAACTGACTGCTGTGAAGAGATTAACTGGAGAATATACAGTTAGTTGTACATTACACACTACATTCAACCATTCATATCAGACAGCCCTTACACATGTCTATCAAAACATACCTCACATAGCCCTTCTCTATTCTTCCTTTGATAAATGATAGTTATATACAGGTAATATACAAATATGTCCTTTTCATCCATTCATAACCGGTAGTTCTAGATCACACACCACATTCAAATATAATAATCATCAGCCACACATTGTAGATGCCATTCATTCATTCATTCATTCATTCATTCACTCAGTGACAGACATTCATTACATAATCCATTCATCCATAAAACTCCAACATCACATATCCTGCTCCCATATTTCATTCATAATAATTATGAATAATGTATTTCATGCCCTATCAATATTATCCCATATATATCCTATATATATGTTAGTGAAGTGGATGATGGGAGTGCCTCCACTTAGGAGGGGCAACCCTCTCCCAAGCATGCACCAGCAGCGTACCCCAGAATCTGACCCCCGACACAGAACACATGACCCCCCACCATGCAGTCTCACCATCTCCCCTCTTCATAAAACCTCTTATCCTTCTCATCCTTCCTGGATTCCGATTTACCCCGGATTCCGGCTCTCCTCTCACCCATCATATGGAGTTATTACAGCGTCTGTGCCTGCCTCACGCATCCCGCCGCGCGCCATCAGACCCCCGCCGCGCCCCGAGCCGTGCGCGCCCACGCTGACAGCGCAGCCAGGGGTGCGCTCCGCAACCCCATAATAACCCCAGACGCTGTCCAGACACCAACAGCTCACGCCCCATGCTCCCACACCGAGCTGGCTTCTGGGAGAACCGATATTCGCTGTTGTTGTTGTTGTGGATGTTGTTGTCAGTGTCGGTCCTGTTATATTATAACTGTAAGTGACAATTTTCTTCTTTTTCATTTGTTCGGCCATCTCTTCTGAACACAGAGTGACAACACACCTTAATATTACATTATTGTTATGATGTGAAAGTGTTCCTGTATGAAAAGAAGAGAAAAACGACAACAAAAACAATCTACAGTCTGTATGGCTCTGAATTACAAAAAAAGGCCAAGGTTTTTTACTTGCTTATATGCCAAAACGTGTTACAGGGTTCTGTCAATGACTTTCACAGCATGCAGAAAATAAAAAAAACAACTCCTAAAGGTTTATTTGTGTACTTTTTGTCTTTTTTATCTAGTAAATGTAAACTAGTCAGAATTGAATTAGCTAGTGTACCTTGACAGTTGCGAGTAATTGGTTTGCAATCTTGGTTTTAAAAGGTTGATGTGTTCAAGAGTTAATATGTCACCTGATCATATAGCCCCACGCCCCCCTAACCTTCCGCTATAATGGATCAGGCCGCAAACCCAGCCCTCCCTGTTACTGGAACCGCTAACCCACCCCCACCTTGACCCCTAAAGCAAATACCATTGATTGAGAGGTTGCAGAAAGGGTCATCCGTAGTTCAAAAACAGTCCGAAAGTAAACAGCCGTTAGCTCACAGACAAGCCCTCTGTCCTTTTCGCTGAGGAAGAGCGTGAGCATAGCGGTCACATGACAGCCTGATTCACACAGGTTGCTGAGCCTTTCCGTCGCTATAAACGACCCACGAGTTCGTCCCGGAGCATGATTTATTGTCAGCAGCGGGTCCGAGCAAGATTTTGTTTTTGTGTTCCCTAATCCGTTTAAACGAATCAAACGCGGCATGCTTTTTATAACCCGCACCCGAGACCTCTGTCCAGCCAAACCAAAAAGTCTGACAATAAACTAAACGAATTAACACCCTAAAATACTCCATGCAAATATAATAAGAAAATCTTGTTTTCCCTAGATATTATTAGGCACACACTATTAGCTACATATGACTTCTGTAACAGAAATCAAATTAAAGCTTTTTTACCCTGACAAAAAGAAAAAAGGCTGCCTTTTTGGTCGGTTTTTTCGTTGAGCTCTGTTGCCGACACTGTAAGTTATACTTTTTTTCAGTTTGGTTTGACATCAGCTCTCTTTCCACAGTACAGATGCTTGAGAGAGAGAGAGAGAGGGAGAGAGAAAGAGAGAGAGAAACCACTACACTGGGTCCAAAAAGGCCACAGCGATGGAGGAAGAGATCCATAATCATGGCTGAGATGACAGGTGGATCAAATTTCTAAACTTTTGGTGTCTGGTCGACAGGCTATCGCTCACTGAGGAGTTCTTGTTTTCTTAACCTCATTTTCGCACTGGATCAACATCCTGTCTGGGTGGAAGGTGGAGCTTTTCAGTGTTTTTGAGGAGAATAGATTTAGATGAAACTTGAAGGCCTTAAGTTCACATCATACAAACAGGGTAGAACTCTGAAAGGGTAGAAGAGGAATTGACTTTCGCAGAAATATAAGTGAAATATATTTTCGCTCAGAGCTTTATGCAAAGGTGGACCAAAACATTTGAAGTATCTTACAAGGAAACGAAAGGTGATGTCTCAATTTTGATAAGTATTTTTGGTAAACATATTAAATTTGATAAGATCCCTCCGTTATAATTTTAATGATCTTGTCTTTCATGACACAGAATAAGTGAACCACATCAGTTCACTAAACTCGCCTCTTGCATTCACTTCCTTCAAGCTATTCTCACAATATGTGCCACCCATTATAATACTGCTACAGTACTAGTTTGTTTTTAATGTTCAAATCCAGCAAAACTGAAATCGATTTCATGCTACGCAGCAATTAGCTAATGTAACTAATTTCTACTGTAGCAGCTTGTTAATGCATAATGTTTTTGCATCAGAAAAAAAATACATTCAACCTAAGAAGCTTTGATTAATCAAGAAGGAAATGCAAACCGTGGAAGGTCAGCATTTTCGTCGCTTTGGAGAAGTTTGGATTGCAGCACAGTTGCAGGGAAGCAGCATTCTTGGTAACAATTCATGGTAAGTGTTAAACTGCTGATAAGTGCAAGTTGCTTAATCTGCCATTGGAACAAAGCTGAGAAATAAGTCAGTTATAAAAGACAAAATTAGCCAAAAAATACATAAAAATTGGAGTATGGACAGGTATAACTCATGTAACGGTTTCCTATGTTCATTCCATTTCCAGGTATGGTATTCCAGAAAGAGGGATACATTAGCAGGTGGCTGTTTCTTTGACAGGGGCGCTAATGTGTTACAAAACACTGGGCCAATAGCATAGCTCTGACATGGGAAACAGAAAACAGGGAGGTGTTTTGATTGGAGGAAGGGGCAGGGCTAAAGGACATACATAAACATGAGCTGAGAAACTGTGGATGTTTAGAGCAGCTGTCGAGTATCTTACTATTTATGTTGCTCTATATTATATGAAAGTGACATTCTTTCGCGCATGCCAAAGAGACAGAAGAAAGCAAATATATAAAAAATCACAATAAGCAGAATCACAATGGTCATGTTTTGATCAGCAGCAGTTACACCAATTAAAATGAAACTATAGATGCTCTTTATATGATAGTCTTGCTGTAAACCTGGTTACTTAGTATAAATTAAGCAAGTACAATTGTACAATTTGCTGGTTTGTAATTGTTCCGTTCATAAGGTCTATACAGAGATTATACTGAGCATGACAATAAACCCACCAAAGTACATATATATAATATTATATATATGTATATGTATTATATATATCATATTCTAATGTTCCACAGAAGTCATGAAGCCTTTACATGTTTGTACTCCACTCGGCTGGTCAAATTCAGTTTGTTTTCAGCCAAATTCATTTTCTACCAAGATTCAGAAATTATTTTATTTCCAGTAGGTACTGAGTGACTGATATGAAGCAATTTAAGTTTTATTGAACGGATAAATCAATAAATAAATCAGTAATTAATTTTTTGAGTAGACAAAAATAGTTTGTTCTGGTAGAAGTTCATTTGAGATTTAGAAAAAAAAACAAGTGTGAAAAAATTACAAAAGAAGAAAACTGGAAGAGTTCACCTCGCTTAAACATGACAATAAACTTTTCATGACTCCGAAATGGTGGGTGACCACGTTGAGTTCCCTCAGCACAAACTGTTAAAACGTTCCCTTTCGGCTTGTCATCTTTCCATTACCCTGGTCAAACGGCTGCAGCTGTCAGAGGACTCGTCTGTCATGCCCCCAGCGGAGGTAATGATGGGGCTGAAATTGTGCTTCACGCCGTTGAAAGGTAAGGCCGTGAATGACGAGGACTCAACCGCGAGAAGTCCTGTTTTACACCCGGTCAGGTTTTTTTTTTCCTCTGTCCTCTTCCTTTCTTTCTTTCTTTCTTTTCCCAGGCTCTGCTATGGATTTGTTGTCACCACGTCCCGACGATCTGGCGGACGTCTCCGTCAGAAAATGAATTTTTCTCTCCCCACTTGATTGACTCCATTTGTGGGGTGCGACTCTATCAGAAAACGTCACTCTGAGGCCCTTTCCGTCATCGGTTACTGCTTCCTGATTACTGAGCTAAAGGAACCGAGGAGAGGGGGTGGGGGGGGATAGAGGGTTTGAGATAGGATTTTATGCGTGTGTCGGGAGTGTTCTAACAGTAGCTCAAAAATTTTCTTCCAATGACCATCATATTATAGGAGAAATATTTAAAAAAATATCAGAGCATTCCAACGATAACTGAAAACTGCTTTAGCCAGTAATTTGGACATTCACTGCAACTGGATAGTGCTGCTGTCAATCAATGCATAAACATGGTGATTGGACTACCTATCTCTTATCTGCCCTTTTTGTTCTGGGTATCAGTCGTTTGCCCGGCTTTCTGTTTCCGCAAAGGGACAGCAGTCAAGAATAACGGTATTTTCGCACCCATGAGCTATCTAGTACTGTACATTAACCAGAAATGTCTCTAAAGCAGTACCGTTACTTAATAGCTTCTGTGGTTCCGGAAAGATCCATTCTGCACCCAGTGCTGGTCTCAAAATTGGTCCTTGCTCTTGGATCTGTTCCAGGCAAATAAAACTAGAACTTTTGGATGGGCCAGGGAAGATCGAAGACCATATGTCAGACCAACTTTTTATTTTGCATTGTCCTTTTACAGATGCGCAGGGGTGTCGATTCTATTTTACCATTTTCCAGTAAAGACACACAGGTGTGTTTAAAATATTCATAACTGACAGTTCTGAATGAAGACGTGACAATCACTATTTACAGGCTACTCTTAGTTAGCTGGCTATAAAATACAAATATTTTCAGTATCTTTTGATCTTTCTTCTATAATGAAATTGCTATATTCTTTTCCTGTATATTTGTTGTTTATAAAACAAGAAAAAAAGATGCTCAAAATATCTAACTTGAAAAAATCTACAAAGGTGTACCTCCTAATACCATTTGCCAGATACTATAAATGGGACAAAAAAATGTTTCTTTATTTATGAGTGTATTTGGTCATATGCAGTGTGTGTGTAAGACGTTAGTCTGCCCTTTCATATGTACATATTCAGCGACTGGTTTGCTGTAAGTCAGCAAAATGACACACAGTTATGGGGCTCAGAGCAGAGAAACACCCAGATAATGAGCACAGCCCATGCTAATTCATGTAAGTTCATTTATTTGAGAGAAAATAATTTGTGCTTTGATAATTAAATGCCCAACAGGGGCAATGGAAATTTCCAACCAACTACATAATTGAACATTGTAATTGCATGCTAAAATCACTCAGCAAGAACTGTTCATATTTTCTAGAATCGACATGCCAAAACATTAAGTATCACATCTTTTGAAAGTGGAAAAAATGTAGTAAAGCTATATATATATATATCTATATATGTATATATATATAGCTTTACCACTTTTACTATATATAGTATATGTAGTTTTTTTTGTCAAACAAACATCCTTAATCAAGAATATATTCCTAATAAATTCTTACCAATTTTTCAACACTGTTTTAATGTAATTCACATGGACTATTGCTAAAATGGTTAAAAGTGTTTCAAAATGTTCAAAGACAGAGAAATTGTCATGAATTTTCACGTCTGATGATTAGACTGGCTTTTGTACAGTTTCACTGGCAAATATATCCAGCTGGAATATGTCCACTGTATGGTACCAAATAATGTGTTTGTTTGCTGCTTGCTTAATCTGCCATTGGAACAAGGCAGAGGAATAAATCAGTTCTAAAAGACAAAATTAGCCAAAAAATACATAAAAATTGGAGTGATGTCAGGTATAACTCATGTAACGGTTTCCCATATTCCTTCCATTTCCAGGTATGGTATTCCAGAAAGAGGGATACATTAGCAGGTGGCTGTTTCTTTGACAGGGGCGCTAATGTGTTACAAAACACTGGGCCAATAGCATAGCTCTGACATGGAAAACAGAAAACAGGGAGGTGTTTTGATTGGAGGAAGGGGCAGGGCTAAAGGACATACATAAACATGAGCTGAGAAACGGCGGATGTTTACAGCAGCTGCCAAGCATCTTACTGTTTGTGTTGATATATTATTGTGTTTTATATTATATTAAGGTGGCTTTCTTTTGTGCATGCCAAAGAGACAGTATCCAAGATGTTCATTTTCAGATGAAAACATTCATATCTTTTGTGCATGAAAATACACAGGGGCTCAGAATATTTTAATAAAGGTAAACATATATGACAAAACATAGAAATAATGTTATTTTATTATTGTGCATAAGTTGGGGAAATAATGTAATTTTTATTTCCCCAACTTATGCACATGTAGTATTAGTTTTTTCATGGAAAGTGTGATATTTCATGTTTTGTATCTGTTTGAACCTGAAAAGAATGCTACTTCTTCGTATTTTACACCCAGCTCGGCTGAGTATGTTTCCTTAACTGCATTCAATATGTCTTCTGCATTGTATTATATCTGATATAAAAAGTCTGAACAGTTGCACTGGAAATTGTTGCTAAATTAGATCGCTAAATTAGCCTAGGTGGAAATGAAGGGCACCAACTGTCAATAAACATTTAAACAGTTTATTTCATACAATTTCTGAATCTAGAATAAATACAAATAAAAGACTTGCGATGATTGCAAGTAAACACACTGTGATTAGGTGTGTGTGACCTATGGAATGAGAGACAAAAATACTCGGGAAGTGTGAGGGTTTAGGCGCTGTAGTAATTTTAATGTTGTTATTTGTGCTTTGCTAAGGCATCTGGATCGCGGTGTATTGGGATCAGAGAATCAGTGTCAGTTGACGCTCTGTTCCTCTCCGTTTCTCTGTCGCTTGTCCGCCCATAGCGGGGAGAGGGCCGCCGCTCCCGCCATCCAATCAAAGAGCTGGTGTCAAGACCTATTTGCCAGCGCCTTCTGTGAAAACGACATCAGCGGCGACCTTTTGACCCCAGCTGGAAGAGGGAAAACTTCTGGCAGTAGATTCTCATTATTTAACAGGAGAGCGCTTGTGCCGGGGCGGACAGACGTTTGGGAAAAGACAGAAAAAAGAAAAGAGAAGAGAGGAATGAAAAAAAAACAAACTCTGGCTTATCTGTTTCACGACTATGTGGTGGTGTATGAGAATAGGTACACTAAAGGTTTGAAATGGCTTTCCACAAAGCTTTGCACGGCGTTATCCAAGCCCACATCAGCTCGAAACTTAACATTTGACCTTAGTATATGATATGGGTGAAGGTACAAACAAACCACCAAAATACTAAAGAAAACTTTCTCCTTTCCTCATAGCATTTTCTTTAAATACACCAAACCACACACACACACACGCAAAAACAAATACATTGTCAGGGTTGAACTCACTCACTATTTATGTTTACTTGAAAACACCACCCCGAATTGTAGTCAAGTGACTGATTTTATTGCTCAATTACAAAATATGGCAAAAATCATGCATGCAAAAATAAGATATGGCTGAAAGAATATTGAGAATCTAAACAATGACAAGAAAAAAAAAGGTCAAGAGCCAAGCGAAGCAATATCGGAGAGCATTCAAACATGCTTGTCGATGCAAGTCGGACACAGTGTAGTGTTTGGTGCGGAAACACAAGCATCGTATGTCAAAATGTGAAAAACCCTGCCTTAAACTTGCAGAGGAGTCAAAACCACTGGAAGCAATGTTATTGTCGGATGCCATTTAAAGAGTTGCATCTGCTCTGCGCAGGGCGGCTTCTTGGATGGATGCAGACATCCATTGTAGCCGCATGGGGACCCATTTGTAGCTTTGGGATCCAAGAACTCTGTACATCTGCAAAGCCTTATTGCACTCAAGTGATGATTGCCCAGGACATATGGTTCAATCGCAAGCCGTTTAAGCAGTTTTCGTCTGCTCACAAATTAAACGTTTCCTTTTTAATTCGTTAATTTAATGCAACTGCTCACGGCGACATGAGAGACACCTTGCTCGCGGCACATATTTGGTCTTTCATCGAGCTGGATGAGAGGGCTAGCTGTCCAGAGTGTATTAGAGATTACCTTCCGAAGAAAATAAACGGTTACTTGTCGTCAACAGCCTTCTAGCACGTTAGCTTAGCTGAGATGTCAACATGATGGTACTGAAGCCTGAGACTGATGCTGCTTGTTGAGTATTCAGGTGCAAAATACATTTTTGCTTGTTCATACTATTGCCTCACTAGAAAATGACCTTAATAGCACATGTTATAAATAGATAAATGGTATAATAACTATAATTGTGATAATTTGAGACCATGATGGGTGATCTGATTTATATAATTCAACACAAATGCACAGATTTTTACTCCCCAGCTATCAGGGGTTACGGAACTTTCATTGTAGCGGACGACTGGCTCATAACTGCATGTCATTACAAGGGGACTTCACCCCGTCCGTGTCATAACATCTCGTCTGTTAGATCTGCCTCCATAAATCACATTTATGAAAGCCACAATTACTTGATTAACTCCCTTACGGGCCCTTGAAGCTCGCCGGCGGAATTCATTATTGCCTGTAGTTTTTATTCAAATTGGCAGCGAACACTTACCTCCGGCCTGTCAACAGTGAATGTCACCGTGACCCCAGCCAGGTAACGGGGAATTAAGTGACAAGTCTGAGAGGGGTGGCGCTGGAGTAATTGTTGAACGTCTCTTCCATCAATTATAACCTGAAGGGACAAAAGGGGGCAGGAAAATGAGAAGGGGCAAGGCCTCATTTCGACAAACACATGGTTTCGGGGCGTTAAAATGGTCATTTTTGGACCTGTCATGGCCCGTTCAGGTATATAAAAGGGGGCGCGACTGACCAACTGCTCATCAAAGCCGGGGTCAGCAGGACTTACTGGCGGACAGCTGACACTTGCATTAAGGGGATGAGGGGGGTCACTGATTGGCTGAGTGATTGCTCTGTCTTGACTCACTCACTCATAAACCCCACCCCCGCCCCCCTCCCCCTCCCCAATTCACATTTCCAGCTGTGCTCCGTTCAAGCCTGTTACAGTCTCTGTCGGACATGACAAGATCAGTTAGTCTGACTAGCTCTCTGTGATCACTTTTTCTGACCAACGTCTCAGGTGCTTCTATATGTTTCTAGGGTAACTAATCCCGAAAACTGCGCAAGAAAACAAAAAAAGGAATCATCATTGTCTATAGAACGGGCAAAATCTGTGTATCTTTTTCCAATCTACGATGTGAAATACATTACAGCATTGCCAACAAAACACATGAAACTGTTAATATGTTCGCGCATTCATAAATCCATTAGTCTGAGTTCTCCTAGTATCAGTTGCATTCAGGTTCATTAACTTCATTATCTTTATATTAGTTAATTAGCTCAGGAGGCCGCAAATTAATTATCGTGTAATATCATTTGTGTTCAATTGCATTCTGTTTATTTAGTTTGTCCAATTAACTTTTAATCTCATCAAACAGTAAAATAGGCAATTAGTATTTTTATTCAACAAAAATGAAGCTGAAGTACAATTACGGATTCTGTGAGTTCTTCTCAGGAAATAGCTGCCTGAAGTTTCTTTTTTTTCCTGTGTGGCTCTGTTTTATTTGCGTTATGAGATCATCACTCAGTCGATGAAATCAAACAAATCATGGTATGCCGGTCTGGTTGGGGGTTATCTTGTTTTTGGTGTTTCGCTGCATATTGAGTGCAGTAAGAAGGCAGGAATCAGGTTTTCAGGTTGGAAAGCAGCTTAATCTTGCTTGCAATGGACAAAACAAAACCATCCGTCCTGAGCAGGGCCAGACACTCCTTAACATGTGGGATAGTCCTGAATTCTGAGTGCTTGTCCCACGTCCAGCAACAATCAGATAACGGTCAGAGTTGTAAATAAAGGCGTACACAAATGTTATGGATGAACTTCTGAATTTCATGTTTTCATAACTTTCACCATTTTTCAATGTTCATTTTACTGATTGGCCAAACTTGTCAATGAATGTACTCAAACATACTTAAAGACTGTCAACACCAGTGTAGTATTTAATATGTAAATTGTGTTGCAGTTAATGTACATTTCAGTAAACTAACCCCCCCCAAGTTTATTCTTTTATATTTTGATGTCCCATAACACAACACATCCTGCAGCCCACCCCCCTCCCCCAATTGGATACAAACTGATACTTACCTTAAGGCGCCCTCATCTTTGGAGAGGGAGCACTCATAAGTACAACTCCCATCATGCTTCAGGACACTAAATCTTATCTTTATGTGTAAACATAGCCAAATATATTTTTGCTAATAGAACAATGACTTAGATTCTTGATAATCATAAACAACATTTTTATTCCTGCAATCCTAGGTGTAGAATTGTCTGGGCCGCAATTTGGATACTTTTTCTTTTTCTAAACAATACATTTTTGTCCCCAGGAGTCACACCTGTGTGAATAAGCAGGGAATACGTTGCCAACTGTATGGTCCATGTTTGATACGACAGCAGATTCTGCATTTCCCTGTGAAAAAGCTGATGGCTGCAGCTGGTTGTTGGCACAGTCAGCAAAATGTCACGAAACCTGGTCAAACAACCAAGCAAATAATGGCATTTGATAACACCCCAACTAGCCATGTTAGCCAAACCCTTCAAATCTCTCTAGGGTGTGAGGGTTTGAGGGTATAGGGTGGTGTGAGATCTGTTGCTTCAGCTTCCCTTCACTTTATTTAATCACTCTTCCAATCCTCTTAATTCTGAACAGCTGGCCCTTGACAACCTGATTAGCGGATTCTCATGTGTGGCACTGTGCTTCACTGCCAGCACCGGGCCCGACACTCCAGTCACGTGACCAGGGAGCAGAGCGGAGCAGGCCAGAGGACACCCGCTCACAGCCAATAGCAGCATCCGCTGCGGCGATAACTACGACTGCGAAAGTGATGCAGAGATAGTGACAGAAATATCAAATTTACATTTTTGATTTAAAAAAGTCCAACCAACCTACTGCCTTTTCTTCTTGCTTATAATATGAATTCACACTCTCTCTGTTATGAATTCAAATCAAACAGATGCCATTTTAATATGGAGCAGCCTATATGAGCAGCCTAGTCTTGACTGATTCTACTGATTATAACAATGTATATGACGTTGATTATTAGGGTTCATTTGAAATGATAATTATTTTAATGAGTTGTGAATACCAAATGTAGGTTTTCTTCATTTCAAAATAAAAGACCCATTACCATTCAAAAAAACCCACTGACAGGTCTCATACCCTTAGAAAACCTTAAGGACTATCATGAGTCTACATGTGGCAGCAACGCACATAATCTGACAGGAACTGTGACGGCTCACTTCCTCCGTGTATTGAGCAAGTTACGGTCGTCCTACATCCCCTTTACATTATTGTATGATTGTATTGACACATGTCAAATAACAGAAAGGAAAATCAAACCTGATAATGACTCCACAGAGAGGAAAGAGGGAGACGGGAGTCGATTTTATTCTTTTCCCTGTTTTTCTTTCATCCGCCAAATTGAGTTACATCCTCTTCTCATCCATTATGTAGGGGCGATCGGACAGGCTCGGCTTCTATGGATTTGATAATCATTCCGATGTCCATATTAAATATGTGACATAAATTTTGCAGGTGGGAGGAAGTCGATGAAGGCCGCCACCGGGGACCGGCCCTGGCGTGTGGGGGGAAGGGGGTAGGCGCGATGGCGAATCGCTGCATGAATAAGACATGGAAGACGGGATAATGAAGAGAGCATCTGCTGGACAGGCAGTGGAGGAGAGGGCCCTCCTGTTCCTAGAGCGATCCCCCCACCCGCTAACGTGCTATTTTTCCAACAGCTGGACCCCATGAACGCCGAGCCCAGCACCAGAGATCAAAGCCCTGCAGATGTTTCTCTGCGGGCTAGCCCAATATATCACCCCGGAGAACCAGTGACAAATACTCTTCCATATTGCGTCGGACAAAACCTCACAAGACGTGGATTAGCATATTGGGATAGACAGGAGAAAGGTGTTCACGTATACGTGTGTGTCGCTGTGAGCATTTAGTTGCATGTGTATGTTAGTGTGTGTATTTCTTATACACATAAACAGGAGGTAGACAAAAATAATGTAAACAACAAACAAAATAGGACTAATCTTGAAGTAACTAATTATCAATATTTTTCTATTTCCAGACATCACAACCTTATTATTTGGTTATTTAAAGTAACATAAGAGATTAAACAAATTTTTACAGAAGTCAAACAGTTGGAACCCAAACTGCAGGTATGTCAGTCACAAAAACAGGTACATTTTTAATGTTTCAAGGGGAGCAGTGAAAAAAATAATAACTTTTCCTCAGGGAAGAACTAAAGAAGTCACAAGTTAAAGCTCTCTGACAGGGGTAGACAGAATAATTAATGAAACGGTTGGCAAATATATATAAAGCTGACTCTATACCTCTGTGACCCAGGCTCAATAACCACTGTATGTTGTTTCACAAAACTAATATTTATATTAAGCTTGCTCAGACAAAACAACTCATAAACTTGTGATGAGCACAAGTTGAGGATGATTATGAGAGCGTAAACATTGCTTCCTCAAGATGTTTCCGTGTTCCTGTTAATATCCCCATGCACATAGCTGAATCGACTCAAGAGCGGTTTAATGAAGGCCAGAATGACATCTAACACCTTTAATGACTTCCTCAGTCACAACATCATCAAGCAATATTATGCTTAAGTTCTGAAATGTAGAGCATGGATATTTTCACCTTGTACCTCTCTGGAGACTGCACATTTTGAGGAATAGCTTAATATCTCAGTACAGTCAGCTAAAAACTTGTATAACAGCATTCCAAAAAATGACTGTATATGGAGGCTAAAAGTGGCTCCTTATTAATAGTTATTTCAAATATTATTTGGAGTTTCCATTATTTTGTTTGTACGATCTGTAACAGATATGAACATTCCATTGGTTATATTCCAGACAGGCACAGAGAAGGACAGCAAAGTGAGGACCTCGGCTCTACCTACTAGGGACTTCTCAGTCCTTTATTGGTACCCAGTGGCTTGCATTACCTCATCTGTGAAAAGCTGGATTCCATTATATTGTTTTTCCTCTTGTTGTGTGTGTGTGTGTGTGTGTGTGTGTATACACACAAAAGGCAAGATTCAAGCAAGACAGCTGTTTTAAAGGTGGAAATTAAGACTGTACAACTGTTTATCAGTTTCAAATACAGGAAATACAGATTATCACTGAATTTGAAACATTCAGGTGTCTTCATATGATATTATTGCCCTTTTCAAGCATGTCTGACGTATATAAACATTTAATAAGTGTTGAAAACCAATGCTGATATGTAAAGACGGTTGAATTTCAAATTAAACAAAAATAAAATCTTGTTGTCACTGTATGCCAACATATTTATAGTAATATATAATCTGTTTTCATAAGCATATGGCATAAGAATCCCCAGATTTTTCCACTGTCATCAGTTCTGTAATAATTTCTGAAGCGATCATAAAAATTTGAAAAAACAGCTTGCACTTAACAAACGTCTGTATCTTGAAACAATGCCGTTTTGCGTATACCCATTCATCAGTTGTTTTTCTTTTTTCCACTCGGTTGTTAAATTATCACCACGCATGAATTTCTCATCTTCCTAATTTGCAATGCATGTTTACTGACACTCAGCGATTATTACAGTGAAGTCTATGGGGAACAAAGAGACGTGATGCCATATGCAAGTCTCATATTTTCTTTTATTTTGCCTTCTTTCATGCAGATGTAGCTCGGGACATGGTTTGAAACAATGTATATTTACAGGCAATTATGATAGAAGCCTGCCTTTGCGCTGAAACAAAGAGCAGAGATAACTATTAAACTGAAACATAATTATCGCTTTGTATGTATTTTGTTGTACTTTGTTACAGCTCCAGTATGTATGTTGATATCATTTACTCTTTCTTTTGTTGTAAACCTATTCTTAAAGTATGTGTTAAGCTCTTGTAAACTTGGTTTGTCACTGGACAAAGATTTTGAGAAAATTTACCTGAATGCTTGAATGACTGAACAAATATTTTAAGATCTGTTTGCTAGCCCACACCCTACCTCATTTAAAGGAGGAATCCATTTGAAATCCCAGGTTTTAATGACAATGAACTCTTCTACAAGTATCTCAATGCAGCAATCCACCTTTATATAACACAAAAGAAGATAACAGGTTAACTCACATAGCATCTAGTCAAAATGTAGCTTAGCTTGCTGTGGCTAGTGTTGGTAACACAACCAACTTGCTAATTAGCTTCTTTGCTAATGATTCCAATCTACATGGTTTAGTTCCTGTTATGACACCAGCTCATGTTGTATTCTGGATACACTGACATTGCTTCCTCGTTTACAAAATGAATACTTCAAAAGGTGAAAACTTTTATTGATTTCAAAAATATACATTTGTTTATTGTCATATTAGGCATTTGGGAGATTTTGTGGGCAACCTGCATTCTTAGTTTTGTGCATGACTGACCATGCGTGTCAACATTTAAAAACATGTATTTATGAACATGTAGTTATGTCATAATGCATTCAGATGGAAAGAAATGAGGGGTGAGTGAGGTTTACTGCAAAATCCCAGGTGATTAATCCTTATTGCCTGAGGCAAACACCCCTGCCTGCACTAATAGGACTCTGATTGGATGGAGGAGCACTTAGGGGGCGGAGTTCCACAAGAGGAGGATTAAAATCCCCCACCGTAATTGAAGCCAAACAGTAACAATTTTTCATGTTCACCAGTGATTTCTCTATGCCGTTTTTCTATATATTTTTTATATATTATGTCTCTATATATATGCTGTTTTATTGTATATATTTGATATTGAATTGCAGTTGCAGTGCCAATGTTTTATGTGCTTAATTTTGGGCAAGTGAAAATGTCCAATATTTCCAATACTATGGTTTATGAAAGGACAGGAAATGACCAGGATTCTCTTTGAAGGAAGTGACATACTATCCATCTATGCACTATTGTGGCTTTGACCTCCATCCTCAACATTGAAGGCAATTCCTTCTCATGACAAATCACTTTTGAACTTAATTTCGTATGGCTATACTGATATAATTTATATCCCTACAGATTACCAGGAAAACTGATCAACACTAGAATTTTTCTATCCAGCCCAAAAACCAATGGAAATTTCAAAAATGTATCTGAATTATGAAGTTATTTTAACATTACTTTTAAAGGAATGTTCTGCAGAAAGAAGATCAACCAAAAATATATTTGAGGGACAGATATGAGGAATATTACAAGGTTAATGCACCTTCCAGAGGCCTGCACTATCCCCACCCTTTCCTACAGCAGCTGCCCACTACAAGAGAGGACCTCTGGGCCTGTGGCAGGGGAGCAGGTGGGGCAGAACCAGAATTAGGCCACCTGCATAAAATTGAGCTGGATGTCAGTGACAAGCATCGAGTGAACAGCCAATTGGGAAGAAGGTCAAGAAATAGATGGATGGACAGCTGGACAGGCAAACAAAGAATACATAGAGTGAGATAGACAAAGAGAGAGAGAGAGAGAGAGAGAGACAAGTGGACAGATAAATAGACTGATAAGAGACAAACCTTCACATCTAAGCTAATATTAAAAAAAATATATATATATGATAATTGTACTTGTGGCTATTTCTATTTGTATTTAGTCTGTAAAACTGAAGTGTGTGTATGTGGGGGGGCTGGGGGTTGGGAGAAGGGGTGCAGGGTAATCGACTACAGAGGTGTTAAAAGAAAGCAGCTGATCAAGTGATTTCATTCGCACTAAAGTGGAAAAAAGTCAGTCACTGACAACTCCTTAGACAAACAAACAAACAAAAACACCAGCCTGGTTCGAAACTGCAAAGAGTTAACAAGGGACCAATTACAGATTTCAAAGCACAAACGTACCATTGCTTACATGAAAAAAGGAGGCGAAAACTTTGGATATAATTGAAGCAGCTGGTTTAATGAGAACACACACTGTCATCATTTTACCCCGGCTGAGCCGGGGCTGCAGCAGAGCAGGGAAAACAAATTCAATAATAATTAACTTGGGTCATCTACTCCTTCGCAACGGCTCATCAATATTAGGGAAAATTTCCCAGAGAAAATTCTATCATGCAGGGGTCCCCATGAGACGATGGAGTCTGATGGAGGGAACATGGTGCGAGCCTCCTTCGACACCCTCTCCCCCGACCAACTTTTATAAAAAGCGACCGGATACGTTCATCATTTCACTTTCATCTTTTTTCCTCCTCTTTCTCTCTCGCTCCCTCACGCCGTTCCACAACCTTTGACTGCAGATCCAAGTACAAGATGCACGCTGTGACAAAAAGGCAGGAGGGCGGTGCTAGTGCCAAGGGGTTAGAATTCTGAAGCCATTCCGTCCCTCCCGATGTGGGTTTACTCCCACCTTTACCCACTTGAACCCTGTCATGAAGTATCCCACAATGCTTTGCTTAACTTGAAGCTTCCTGTTTAAGCCTCACCCACTGATAGCTAGGGATGGAGAGGCTATCTACTGTATCATGACACATTTGAAGTTGTAGCGCTGTGGCTAAGCCGGTGGGCCAGTAATCAGCACGTTTACAGGGTTAGCTCCAAGGAGAGTGATTTTTTTTTCAAGGGGCCCTTGAGCAAGATATTCAATCTGAATCGCCTGAATACATGGCACCGTGGGCAGTATTTAGAATATAAGCTATGCACATGAAGGTAGATAAGGCTGTTGGCTAAGCAAATGAATAATGTGTTACGTTACATAAAGCAGACAAATACGAGGTAGGCCTTGAGCACTTCCTTAGCTGATAAGCACTGAAAAACACAGACAAGCTTCGCCTGCTCTCTCAAAACACACACGCTTTACTCAATGTACACGACCACTTTGCTAATATAATATTTATATTATATTATAAAATATTATAATATTTTATAATATAATAAAATTATATTATATTATAATATAATATAATATAATTTATATTATATTATAATATAATATAAATTATTATATTATATTATAATAATATAATAATTTATATTATTATAATATATTTATAGCCTAGTGGCAGACTGGGACCCCTGAGGTTGGTGGAGTCCCAGTGCAAAAACACCATTGCTGTTGTGACAAGGCCCACCCCACATTGCTGAGGGAGGGATGTGCTTTGGATTTAAATGATATGTAATGTAATAATACTTTATCCAGAACGCTGACTGTTGTGTGACACCAGTGAGGAGGGATGTGTTTTGTTAGATGATTAGGTTAGCAGGTAGACAGACAGATGATAAATGCTTCTGCTAAATGACTATAATGTAGCATAACAGATTTGTAATATCTATGTTGAGGCCGCGTGAGTGTTGCGGAATGGCAAATCATTTTAAACATGTTGGTTTTAGTGTGCTTTGTTGAAGGTGTCAGAAAGAAAAAGATGTGAAAGAACTAGGCATTTCCTTGTGCTAAAAATATATGTAGTTGATGGATAGGTCAAAACTGTAACCTAACTCAAAAGTTGGTAGGTACATGATTCATTTTTCAGCACCATGGACAGTAGCCCTAGTCCATTTATCCACCTGCAAAGAGAAGTAGTAACAAGCACAACAATTACATGAAATAACAGATAAAAACTGTGACCATACTTTTTTACCAAATGATCACACATATAAACAGCACATCTTTAATTATGCCTTCATAACAAGTCAAACCCTCTCATTTAAGCTGCTGGTTTCTTGAATATGTTCTCCAGTGTGCGTAATACACATTTTACTGCATCTGTCCTTTAAATGCTGTTCAGTCAACATACACTGAATGGACACCACCCAGCTATGTTCCATGCATTAACTTACATCTGCTAACTAACAATGTTTCATACAGAACTTACATGCCTCATAGATATAAAATGGTAATAGTACAATTGGTCACCTACACACATGTTATATAATAATAATAATAATAATAATAAGAAGAAGAAGATGAATAAGATGAATAATAATAATAATAATAATATGTGACATACAGTGAATTGATCGTCTGCAGTTGAATGTTATAATTTTTTAGCTCTGATTTCTGATCCATATTCTTTTGGACCATTGTGTGAGAGAGAAACATTTCGCCTCCACATTTCTGACAATAACATTTCCAGCCGCTAGCACACATTGCAAATAAAAATGTTACTGGTTTGATGTAATTAAGTATTTCATATAATTGGGTGGCTTTAATCATCTTTAATCACCCAAATATAGTCTAAAATTAAAATGTTTATGAGAACAGAAATTTTTGTGGGGATGATCATAGCCCTGAAAGCTTTGGGTAAACACGTGCAACCTTTTGATTATTTACAATGCTCAGAAATTACATACTGTACGCAACTGCAAGTGTTTGTGTTACTTTTAGTCCTCTTTGGTTTCAAAACTAAAAGGCATTAAAGAAAAACCCCATTGTAAACAAGCTTTAAAGGAGTACTGCACCCAAAAATGAAAATTACATGATTTTCTATTTGCTTTGAATGCTTTCAGTCCATCACAAAAGTTTTTAGTGTTTATGTTTCAGCATAATCTAAGACATTACATTACTGTCATTTAGCTGACACTTTTTTAACCAAAGCAACTTACAGTTGATTAGACTAACCAAGGGCCAATGTCCCCTAAGAGCACTGTGAGGTTAAGGGCCTTGCTCAGGGGCCCAACAGCAATGGTGTTCTTACTGTGGCTGGACTGGGACTTGAACTGTCAACCTCAGGGGTCCCAGTCATGTACCTTAGCCACTAGGCTATAGGCTGCCCCTAAGAGATCCAATCAACCAGATATAATGTACATCAATTAATTAAATCCACCCATCTTTGACCACATGCAAAAATCATCTCACAATAACTTCAGTATGTCTTATGACATAGTTTAAAAATATAATCATTCTCCCATTAAAATAGATTATTTATTGATATGTTGTTGTCCTCCTTAAGGTATATTATTTTTTCGAAACAATTCTTTTTAATCCACTGTTTTAATGATTTCATGAATTTAGGATGATGATTATATTTATTATTATTATAATTATTATTAGTAGTAGCAGCAGTAGTATTACAGAATGACCTACGTACTTGAATGGAAAAACGGCTCCAAAGGGACAATAAAAAAGATAATGATTCAATTTCTTTAAAGTATGGACTGCACAGCGGACCTGCTCAATGTTTGAAATATGGTGCATTTTCCTTGTGGCCAGATGGTTTATAATAATTACGAACAAAAACCATCTAATGAAGGAGTCAATTATTATGGTTTTATATGTAAGATTAAAACTTGGTCCCAAAGGGAATGGGCAATTTGGAAAAAAATCCCAAACTATCATGAAGTTTCAAACCATCAAATTTCTATCAATGGTTTGGATATTAGATAATGCTTAAATAAAATCAATTTCATATATCCTCATTTTTTGTAAAGTTGCATTTTTTTATACGAGATAGAACAAGTTGTACCATTATTCATTTTTCATTGCAGGGCAACCATCAGTTTGGCTAAAATTTTGGTACAGGGCAGATATCTTCGCATACAAACTCCCACAATGTTATTTTCCATCCACAATATTACTGACAAAATGATGCCAGCCGAAGGAGAGTTACATACGTAGTTATAATGTGGGAATATCTGTCAGTGACACAACTGTCACATATCTGGCGGGAGACTTCAAAAACCGGCCAGCCACCAACCACAGTTGGACGTATTTGAGCATCTCAAATGCACGATTCTTAATCTTGCAGTCCAGCTTGCTGGTCTCAGCAGCAATACAGACCTGGGAGAGTTCCAGGAAGTAGTTAGGACACCCTTTAGAGACTTACTGCCCCATGGTGAATCTGTAGAGGTTGAAGTAACCGGAGTTAGCGGGGAGAGACAAAGTGGGGATACAGAAGTTGGGTGTCGGCAGGGGAACAGATGCACAAGGGCATGTGATTGTGCCATTCAACTTTTAGGAAGCTTACAAGTTCTATGATAGAGACTGGCCTCTTGTAGGGAAAAGATGTAGTACATGTCTATGACAGTAAGGTGACTATTAAGTCCCAGGTTAATCGAGCTGGCTCATTTATGGTAGTAATAGATATGTTTGCATGACAAGGAGTCCAGTACAGTGTGTGGCCTACCTTGTTCCCAGGTAGGAGGCTTCCTGGAGCATGTAGACAAGGCTTGTGGGTTTGCAGAACAAACCTGGAAAAATCCGCTGCAAAGGCTAGGAGCAGAACATCCACCATGCTTCTTTCTGGAACTATGATTTTTACTACGTCCAAGTGAAGGGAGGCTAAATTTTAAAGTAAGACTTTGTTGTTCATTCCCATAACTTTGTTATGACCCAGTTCTCTAGACCCATTTATTTATAAGCAAACCGTCTACTTTCCAAAGGGACTAGATCTGATAATGATGAGTGCAGGGAGTATGAACAAAAGACACAAAAACAGGGTCATATCTGCTTCCAGAATCCAAGCTGGGATTGGACTGAAACACATGGATTTACCCCAGTCGCTGGAAGCTTTTCCTATCTCTACAATATTAGCCTGGAGCGATTTGTCTTTTAAAAATGCAGATTTTAAAAAAAGGACAAAATAGATTTTTTTTTAAAGGCACAAATAAACAGTGCAGTTCTTTGGGCTTGTGAACGGGTTTCAAACCGAGAGAGACAGCGAGAGTTTCCTCCACGCTAATCCACTCATCTCAAACTCCTGCTCTCGACAGTTCATCGATATTTTTCTTCCTCCTCCAGGTAAGGCCAGCTATATCGCCTGCCTCACCACTGTTAAACCTCTTGAACCAGAAGAGCACCAACCCCACAGTGAATGTATGATATTTGTGACAGTATCAACTCAGTCAGGAGATGTAACTATAACTGCTGTGTTATGAAAAGAACGGAACTGACTGCTACAAATACAGTAATAAGGTATGCAAGAATACCATTCCGACAGCCTTGTGATGCGACACAAAATATTTGATGCCTCTGTCTTTCCACCTCATCTTTAGAACTACCGCTATCTTGGACCATGTTGAACTTACTCAGCAATTCTGCATGCATCAACATGAAGCCATTCACACAAATGTGTATAAAATAGGCAACATGTACAGTACGAGTCTGCAGAGAAGCCATTGTCTGTAGCTCTTCAAACACCATCTGTTTTTGCTACTTTATTTGGATATAAATGTGAAAAGGGCTAATTCTGAAAAAATATATATTGCCACACATTGACCATCAACACACTCTGACCCAAAAGCAAAGGCCAGTTCACCGTTGCTCCCTTTTCTGAAATAGGGTACGGCCTTTAAACTGAACCACAATTACAACGTGACTCATACCCTCAATGACATCCAACTTAATGTTGAAAGTACACAATTCTTACATTTAAACTGGGTTTTTAAAACCTTGACACAGACTCTTTCCAAATTAAAGTATTCTATGAAAATACACATTTACCCACAATCCTCCTTCCCCACAACCCAAACTGTGATTGGCTGAACCAGGACCAATCAGCTTCCTCCTGGCCTGGCAATGGAAGAAGTGATTGGTAGTTTTATTGGATGGGAATTATAACTGTAAACTCAAGATTATGAGTGTTTTGTTCCCATTACTGTTTCTAAACAGTTGTGTTTCCTCAGTCATTGGATACAGCAATGTTTAGCCATTGGCACACAGACATATAACCACTAATACTAGTCTGATACTTATATTTATAGTTTATAGAAATAATCCAGATATGAATCTCACGAAGCACTTTAACTTTAGACAGGACATTGCAAACTGATGGAATATATATGCCTCACATTTAATTTGTTGTATTATTAAAAATTTTTTTGAAGATATACTGTAGCTATACTCGTTGTCTCAGAACTGTTTACAAGGAATCTATGATCAAATATTTAATAATATATTTCAGTATTTTCACAATGTAATTGGAAGAAAAAGTCAAAAGCTTTTTTCCATTATTTATAATGAAAGAACATTCTGGAAAATTCATGCATATGTGCAAACAGTGAGCAACATTAATATGACTGAATATTAGTATCATAAATGAAGACAAAGTACATCGCACAGTTTGCATCATCAAAGGAGGGTCATAAACATTTTAACGTATTACTATTGTCCCATTATACTCATTTTAAACATGTGAATTTAGGCTGCACTGTGAGTATTGATACTCTGAAAGTTTAGAGCTGAAATTCCTCTTGACCTTTGGATTTAACCTCCCCAATATCCTATTCAGTCCCACACAATGGTTAAACTGAGCTGATGCTTTTCCCTGGCTGCTTCCTCTCATTTTCCCAGCAGTCCCAGATAATACCAGTCAGGATATTCTGTCCAGCTGGGGAGCAATTTGGCTTTCATTTTCATAAGAGAAAAAGCAGACATTTTTTCTTTTTTAATTCAAAGTTAAACTAAAATCTCAGCTATGAGGGCCAGAGGACAATTGTCTGAACAATACCTGTGTTTAAAATGATCCTTTTTGCAACCAATTTATTTACAATTTTGCTAAAATTTCCAGAATAGTTTGCAGTTATGCTGTTATTTACAAATGGTGTTTATATATGGGTATATTGTTTCCATAATGTTTTCATTCACTGAAAAAATGGAACATGACATCGCCCAACACTGAGATTTAAATTCGTAATGCCCAGAACCAAGTCACTTTCATTGTGTTTGAGGTTTGGTTTGCCACATGAGTCTTCCAAACAACTACAGGTGGCTGCTCTGAATGAGTTTTAAATTGATGCTGATTTTGTTGGTGCCATTTAAAATTTCACCTTGTCTGCCTCCATTTCCCAGAATGCACTGTGACACCAGTTATCTCTTCTACCTGTTACCTCCAGATTAGTGTACTGCTGAAAACATATAAATTCTGTGCCACCCAGCAAAACAAAGCTCTCTAGTTTACATAGGGCAGACTGTGTTTATGGCTAAAACATTGTGTTTTAATCTGATATTGTAGTCACTGAGACATTTTTTGATGCTCAACTACATGTGGTTGAGAAACAGATCTCTCACTAAGTATTGGGGTTAGATAATCTGAAATATCCACAGAACCAATACATTGTTTTCAATTTAACCATAAGAAAATCCTGCACATTATGATAAATATCTTAAACATGGTCATATTTACAAGATTTCCACTTAAGATACCCTTTCATCTAGTTCATATAGCTACCTCTTCCGGTCTTATTTTAATTCAAAAATTCACTGTTGCAGCCTGATGTACTTTGCTGAGAAAAGCAAATTATATAAAATCGCACCTATACTAAGATGTTTACTACTCTCACAACACCATATGGAGAACTACTTGCTTCAAACATTGGCTTGTACAGGCAATGGGAACTTGTACAAAGACTGATAAAACTAGCGAATAAAATGCAACAGAAAGGAAATGCTGTTGGTAAAACATACGGAACTATTAAAAATAATCACTGCAGATTTTCAACACGAGAAACTGACAAGTAAGATATAAACACATTTAGCTCTAAATGGATTCATTCGCTTCATTACATTCCAGAAAGGTAGGAGATATAATCATCTCAATTAGTGAAGAGCCATAAAGCTAGGATAATGTATATGCAATTTCATTTCATTTAGCTGCCATCTGTTAGAGGCTATTCCTTGCACTGTAATATTTAGCCGTTTTTGCTTTTTTTTTATTTGTTTGGTTTGCTCATAAAGGGGATGATGCTGTTCCGCTCTTTGAGTGTGTGTGTGTGTGTGTGTGTGTCTGTGTGCAACATGCGTAGCATGAAGGCATGAATAGGAATTCTCCACTCCGCTGCAGAAATTCAAAATTAAAGGGGAAAAAAATTGAAATTAAAGTAGAAATCAAACTAAACATGCATTCTAATTTAGCTGTGGCTTGATCGCCACACCAAAACCTCCTTTTTCCGCATGTCCGCGTGGTACGGTTACAAAACGCGCAGTTCACCGCAGGCCGTGTTTTGGAGTGACAAAGTTTGCTACCAAAGCTACTCCGCCAGCCCCTGCCAAAGACTCTGGATGTGAGACAATAGGTCTAGTGTGAGCATTATAGGATTAAATCCTTTGTAACATTATAAAAATCAATTCATCTGCCCCAAATACTCCTTCAATAGTCTCCTAGTAACCTCTCCCATGAAGCTTCATCTGGTCAGTATTGCAAGAGCTTTCAGGAAGAAAGAGGAGAAACAGGGAGAAAGGGGGCTGTTTTCAGTTGGTTTTCGGTCTCTCGGGTACCCTCTTGGATGTTTATGCCTTAGACTCAGGGAGTATATTTGCCAATAAACCATATGGGAGAGCTAGCTAAGACCTGTTTTCTTTTCTTTTCTCTTTTCTTTAGGAATAATCAAATGTTGATGGCAGAGTTCAAACGGACCATTAAGATCAGAAAGTGCGGGAAGCAGATTTTTATTCTGCAACTGTGTGTTTGTGTGTGTGTGTGTGTGTGTATGTCCGGAACAGGAGCTTGCCAGTTTACTGCAGTCAATAGTCCGCCTTGTGGCAGAGCTAATTTGATTATAATATAGTCATCTCTGAAGATTAGAGCTATTCAATTAAATATTCTAATTAACCTGAAGTATTAGGCAAATGATACTAATTACAAATATTCTCCAGAGAACGGCTTCCACGAAAGCCGCGTCTCGCTGCCGATACTTCAGCTCAATGTTTCGTAACACGACATCTAATATCATAGGTTCTCCCAGAATATTAAATTCCTCTTAATTTGCCAAAAAGTCATTTGTTTAATGGCATTAGCATTTTGCTAGAAAATTGTAATAAACACGTACATCTTGCTTTCCAGCGAAAATAGATGAGCGGAAGGGAAAAAAAGCACTCTGAGTGTACTCTTGGGGTAGCTTAGTGTGTTTGTGTTTACAGAGCCGACACTTTTCCGACACGAAACCGAAAAGGCGATGGGAGCTTCAGTTCGGGCCATTAAACATACGGAAGCAGTTCCGAGAGGGGGGAAAAGGGGGTGTGAGGGTTTGTCATTTCCCGCCACTAAACAAAGAAAATAGATTATTTGTACCTCAGATTTCATTATACAAGCTCTCGCGTCGTGCCGTTAATTGCAAATTCCTTTTGTTTATGAGGAAAACTCAAGATTGGAGCAGGTTGTTACCTTTTTTTGTCCTTTTTTTGTTTATGTGTTTGTGCGTCTGTGTCTGAGTGTGTGTAAGAGAGAGCGAGAGAGAGAGAGAGAGAACGAGCATGAGAATGACAAAACTATCGAATGAAATGCTAAAAAACCTAACATTTCCAGGGTTAGAATCACGAAATCATCCTTTTGACAAAGCCAGAGGGGAAAGGCACCAGCCCTCATGGAAGCGAAATGCTTTCGTATGCTGGCACTGATTACTTTATATTCATAGTTTTGCAGTCTGAGGTCTTGAATATGTCATGTGTATAACGCCAGCGCGGAATCTGGCATTGTAGTCACTCCCAGCAACGTGTTTCAATAAGGTAATTTTCTGTCTGCCCAAGAACATCAGCAGGGTGTTTTTCGGGACAAAGACAGAGTATGACATCTTATTCAAGCATACATCTGGAGAACAAAACTATACTTTATTAAAAGAAAATAGGATTTCACAAATGTTTTGACAAGCGGTGAAAGTGGGGGGTTCTGGGGGCCAAGGCGCTGAGACGGAGTCGGAGATGGGGAGTTCTCACACAGCTGATTGTAACACAAGGGATTATATCGCCTCACCACTGGCGAAGTGTGGGAAAATGCAGATGAGGAAAACTGCCCATGTCTGCGCACAAAGGGGGCATTTATGATAGAAATGCCCTGATTATATACTGAATCTATGGGATTTTTACCCCCCAACACACAAACACACTCTTTTTTCTTTTGCATTTTTTTCTGTAGAATTTTGTCTGGTTGAGGTGTTTATAAAACACGTGTGAGCAAACTGAACCGTTAATGTGAGTTCTTGTTTGGTGAAGTTAGAGAATAGTGTGCTTTATGAGAAAAAGATATTCTTGATCATGTCATTTCTTCAGTCGAGTCTCAAAATTTGCTGAATTGAGTGGGGAATTTATTATTTTTTTATTTATTTTTTTATTTTGATTTATTTATTTATTTTTATTTATTTATTTTTTATTTATTTATTTATTTATTTATTTTTTTCAAAAAAAACTACAAACTTTTACATTGGCTGTACAGTTACCTCCAGCATAAACACAATATTAATTCTGATTAACGTTTGCTTGTCCTTTGGGTAAAAAATTAACCATTTTTATTTTTTTTTCCATAACACACAAAGTTAAGCGATCACCAGAATTAACTTGTGAAACTAGAAAAATTAATACTTACATGTAAATCTGAGTGAGGTCAATTGCATCTACATCTGAAAAACGATTTTTTATTTCAAAATTGTTTTAGAATAGTGAGAACATTGCATTTTCGGTATTTAGTACACACTCTTATTTAAAGAGACTTATTCATTATTTAGACAGCCTATTCAAAGTTTTTCTTTTTCACATGAAATCTGGTAATGTCCCAACAGTGCACATTTATACACACACACACACACACACACACACGCACACACGCAAACACGCAGACATACACCCTGGTGGTGGTGATGAGTCCTTAGATACAGAACCCAAATACACAATGCTTGGTAACAGGGTGGGTAAATTGTTGTGGAAGGGTGGAACTTCTTTGAAATGCATTCTGAAGTGATACCCTGACAGAATGTGTATGTGCAGGTCAGAGCAAACAGGTCAAGCTTCTGGATAGAGAATTTTCCATTTAAATACCCAAACAGAATGACTGCGGAAACACACATTATGGGAAAGCAAAACATTTCAAATGGCCTTTCACTCTCACACATACTGAACAGGAACTAGAAAATGAGCATTTAGCCATACTTCAGCTATACAGGCTTCATGGAAGAAAATCTTTCTTGAACCAGCTTAAACCATTTTGTATTGTCTTTTTCTTCTGATTTGAAATGTATGATCGTGGTGGTCGGCTAATCATAGTGCTGAAGAAATATGGTTTCATAGAACCAAAAATAGAAGGATACACGGCATTGTATCTGTGACTCAATGATTCGGACAGATGACTCCATTGGCCGTGAAGAGGTAATACATTTTTCATTGGTTCTAAGATGTTAATGATTGACAGCTTTTGAACAGCTCCACCCTCACAAGGTTTATGAAACCTTATTTCAATATCACTATCTGATGCCTTGGCGGTAGACACAGACACGTTATCTTCTGTGGGTTGTGCTGTCCTTCACTTCTTTGCAGGCTTTCATCCAGCTGCTCGGCCGCCTTGTGATCATTTCTGTGGAGGAGTCCGTGTCATGCGCAGCCGGTGCAGTCAGTCTGCAGGCACGCAGCTCTCCAGAGAGCACTCACTCAGGGAAAGAATTTGGGACATCGTTGCGTTGCGCGTTGAATCGCTCTATCCCTTAGTGATAGTACGGCCAGTTGTATGCTATCCTATGTATGCTATGGGACCCAATTGCTGCATTTAGCAGCAGGGCGTTCAAGATTCGAAACCTGGCAGTGGAGCACGTCTCTATCGTGACAGCCAGTGCTGGTTGGATCAGCCATCTGACCGTATCTTAACCAGACCTTCAAACCTTGGCCTAAGAAAAGTGGGCGATGTCAAAATATCATGCAACATGCTCACCATTCAGTATGTCACCGGCAAATAAAACCGATGGGCGATTGCACATTCATTTCTGTTAGGTATTTAGGTTATGCTCTTGGATTAGTTGCCACACTGTCTTATATTTGAGCATACTGTCTGAGGAGGCAAGTGTACTGTATCACCAAAGTATTAATGGTAATTAATACTTATAAATAAAGACTAATAGTTGTTATACTGTACATTCCAAGACGTTCAGGTGGGTATACACTGTATAATTGAGTATGCCCTGGACTATACCACTGGCCCCTGTGCCAGGGGTTTGAATCTGTGATCACCGTAAAATTCTGCAGCTTATTTGCATGAAGTTGAGGCGTTTTATCCTTATCAGTGGTCAAATTTCACCGCTTTTCGCCGGTGGCGGCCATTTTGGTGACTTTGCATGGGTCCATAGAAAATTATTGATTTTCTATGGACCCACACAAAGCAGAATCTCAGTCAGTCCGTGTTTTTAGTGTTAGAGTGACACAGTGGGCCTGATCCAGATCTGGCAGGCAAATTCACACATTTGATGTCCACAGCAGGATACCTACAGAACAGCATTTGTCGGTCAGCAGTGGCTGTGGGCAGCGAGAAGAAACGACATGGAGACAAGAGGGATGACATGCAAGCATCACATAGAATCAGATTCAAAACCCCTGGCACTGGCACCAGTGGTGTAGTCCAGGGTATACTCAGTTATACAGTGTATACCCACCTGAACTTCTTGGAATGTACAGTATAACAACTATTAGCTCTATCACCATGAATATATATCGGCTTTAGAGTTACAGTATACTCACCTCCTCAGACAGTACCCCCACCAAATAGCCTTATTACCATTAATACATATGGGCTTTGGAGTTACAGTATGCCCACCTCCTCAGACAGTACCCCCACCAAATAGCCTTATTACCATTAATACATATGGGCTTTGGAGTTACAGTATGCCCACCTCTTCAGACAGTATACTCAGCTATTAGCCTTATTACCATTAATACATATGGGCTTTGGAGTTACAGTATGCCCACCTATTAGCCTTATTACCATTAATTCATATGGGCTTTGGAGTTACAGTATGCCCACCTATTAGCCTTATTACCATTCATACATATGGGCTTTGGAGTTACAGTATGCCCACCTCCTCAGACAGTATACACACCTATTAGCCTTATTACCGTTAATACACATGGGCTTTGGAGTTACAGTATGCCCACCTATTAGCCTTATTACCATTAATACATATGGGCTTTGGAATTACAGTATGCCTGTCTTCATAGTCAGTACACTCACCCCTTTAGTTACTTCATACCACTACCCCATTGGCTAATGCTCTGCTACAAAGGCTTTACCCACTGCCCCATGTCGCCACAAACCTCACAAAGGCATAATTCAATTATTTGGAAGCAAGAACTGCTCCGGATATCATTGTCCTTTAGTTCAATAGAGGATTTTACCCATCCATGTAGAACAATGTGAGCTTCCACACACACTATATGAGGTGTAAATGTTAAACAATGACCATATTTCACCGGTTCCACTGGGAACAGTCCATTGGCAATCCCAAAATTATGGGACATCCATTTTTTTTTCAGGAGAGGGAATGGGAATATCTGTCTTTGTTTTATGACTAAGCGTGAGACGGAGAGACCGCCTGAGAACACCTGCCTGGGTTAGCGGGAACGCGCTGTTGACCTAGCGCATTACACGAGCCTCAATCCGCTCTGATTTGAAACACGATTCGCTAAGCCTCTTGCATGGATAAGCTTCATCTGAGCCGCGATGACAAGCTTGGTGCATAATAAAAATTAGGCCATTCCGACAGATTATGCGGCATGACAAACAGATACGGCTTATGAATCGTGTTTGTTTCCTCGGTTTATTGGCAACGTTGTGGGCATATTAGAGACTCCTACCAGATGACTGTGTGCGAATGCATTCATGCACTATTAGCTACATTGTTCCACAACACCAACACTGTGTCTCCATTGCTGCTTATGGAACTGATAGGACTAGAGCTTCGTTTTACAGCCCAAAATATGTGACACTTTGGTTCAGATAGCCAGCATATTTTATCTATGTTAAACAAGAGCTGTTGGTGTCTATTGGTATGATCTAAAAAAATTAGGAAATCTCTGGAGCAACGAAAGAAGTTTCTTTACTCTGTATGTGGATACAGTAGTATGCGGTTTTGAGCCACATTCATTGGTTGTTGAGTTATGGCACACTCACAGTACAGAGAGCTGGATGAGAACTGCAGTATGGGTAAAAAAAAATCAAGATGACAAAAAAAAACAGATTTACAAGGTCTCACAAGACGAGACACTGACAGTAAGTTATATCATAACTTCTACTACAGTGAACGGGTCGCAACCCCATCAGCTCAAACGGCGTAGTTACAGTGCTGCGGCAACGGCGGTGAAGTTAAGCCGTGCGGTATGATTGATTCTGAAGCGTCTGTTATTTGGCTGTCATTTTTGATACACGGGGAGATTTGCTGAGACGCGGTTACCGGGCCTCAGCTCTCTGCAATGGCCTCAGCTCCAGGAAAGAGATGAGAGCCACAGACAACGTAAGTAAGCCATCACAAGTGTCTCATACGTACAGTGACACTCAAAGCACCGATGTAGCTTTCACCGTTCAACCAGAAATGATGAGACAGAAGGTACGAGCTGGCCACCTCCATAACAACATAACAATGTATCGATATAGACTATATTTTTAAGAAATATGTACTCCATGCCTGTACAAATACATTTGTAGATTGTCTTGAGTGGGGGGGGGGGGTCGCAGTGGGACAGTGGAAGTGGGAATAAAATCCACCAGAGGTCCGTTGCCAGAGATGCTCATTATCAATTATCAATGTCATAAAGAGAGAGACCTGGGTTTGATAGGGCCCCAGCAGAAATCAAAGTCAATCTCAAACACTCCTTTAGAGTTATTGATTAAATAAAAACATCAAGACCAAGAGATCAATTATTGAGAAAAGTCACATTGGCTGGCTACCCTCCTTCCCTCTGTCTTGATGTCTGCCTCTGAATTCGTTTCGCATTTCATTCTGTCTCATTGGAGAGAGTTCTGTTATGTATGAAAGAGAAGGCGGCAGTGAGATTCTCTGCACCACACTGTACTGGCATTGGTAATTTCGAGTGCTGAATTAATGTTGAATGCATAGAGAATGATGTGCAGTTTTCGTATTAAGCAATAAAAATTATTACAGTAGTCCCCCGGTATCTGCGGGTGATACGTTCCAAGAAAAACTGCGGATTGTCGAAAACCGCATGCATACATACATACGGTAAACTTTAATTGATAAACTACACACAGTAAGACATTACCAACATTAAATACAATAATAATAAATACACTGTACATTATTATAGCATACTGTACTCTCTCTCTTGAATGAAATGGATTCTGACGTTTTAGCAATGAAAAAATATCATGCATCAAGGGATGACGGAAAATGAAAATCATGCTTTTCATACACCTCAAAGGATGAAGGGACAATGATATATACAGTGCGATAACACAGCAACTAATGCTATCTGCGAGAACGCTAGATGCAGACTGGGTGAGAGTTCTGCAGGGAAGTGTGGGTATGGGACAAAGGGAAATTAGTCATGTATATTTACTGTGTGAGACTGGGCTGTTGAATTTCACCATGTTGCAGCCTATACTCGCTTGGCGGGTGGTTTGAAACTTATGAACCGTTTATTTCTGGAATTTTCCAAATGTTTTTTTCAGATAACTGAAACCGCGGTTGCTGAAACCGTGGATACGGGAGGGGGGCAACTGTATAAGGTCTTTGGTCCAGTGATCATATCATGTACAAAATAATCAGCGTTTAAAATCAGCCAATATTAATTTTATGAAACACATCACTAACTTTCACAATCATACACGGTATCTAAAACTATTTCTCAACGTTGAAAATGGATGAATGTGTTATGGTTGAACTGAAACATGTATACTTATTTTGGAATGTTAAGTCAAAGCAAAAAAGTATTGCCTTAATCAAATGTACATAAAATGATCAGCTCTAACCAATATCATAATAAAATGCAGTACAGTTTAAAATTTGTGACTGAGTGATAAAAATGTTGCCCCTTTTTTGTTTATATCTTTAATAATGTTAATACATGTAGTTTAGCATAATCTTTGATATACTTATTTGAGGATGTAATAGTATATTTGTTCAGAACACAAAGTTAAGTCAAAAAATAAATACATTTGATTGCAGTAACTTTGCAGAAAAGCTGTATTCTTGATGTGGTGTGCCAGACAATGTGATTTCGCAGTCCCTCTGTATGAAGCCTTCACGTTAGTGTGAAGTGGGAAAATTGTAAATGCTTTGAAATAAATGAATGCGTAAGATTTTAAATTTACTTCCATACGCCTCGTGGAAAAATGAAATAACTATCGGCACGTGAACAAAGAGCGGCTCGAGGAAACGTGCGGCGGCAGCGAACGCATCGAGAAGGGAGTCTTTCGCCAGGGAATGCAAATGTCAAGTGACACTCTACCAGTTTCTGATTAAGAATTAATAGAGAAAAATGTGCGGCGACGACGCGGCCTAACTAAGATACATCAGCCCATTTGGCGCGCGATGCTGCCTGTGGCCGTCGCTGGCGCGTCTGTCTGTGAGTGCGCTGCGCGGGCGGAAGCGACTCCTTTGCCGATCCCTCCGCTACAGAGCCAGTCCGCCAAATGTTTTAAAATACGGTGTGAAAAAAGGGATGGGAGTTTACATAACAAGAAGAAAACCCGCGATGGCAAGACAGTATGGCCGAGGCCCAATGAAACGAACTTAGCCTCTTTAAGGATGCAATTCAATCAAGACAGACTTTGCGTTACAACACGAGAGTTACGCCAACGATTCTGTTTTACTGGACACAAGAAAACAAGTAACGTTTTGTCCTTTGGAACGTTTTCTTTCCATCATACAGTAAAAAGCCTGTTAAAAACACGAACAACTGATTTGATTGACTTGCATTTGACCACGTTTTTTTGATTGGATTTCGGCCTAGATCTTTTGTGCTTAATGACAAACAATATGTCTTACAATCTGGTGCCACTCATAGCCTCCTTTTCATGATACTGTTTTTGGTCTTTGTCTATTAGGAATGAAATAAAAACGAGGTTCACTTGAAACGTAGGACTTGATGATATGGATTTATGAGACTTGATATAAAGATGTCAGTCGTCATTAAATGGTAGACAAATCTTTATCAATTAAGTAGTGTAATTTAAATTCTGGATGACATATTAATGTATTAATGTATTCTGTGGTATAATGATAAATGATGTATTGCAATAAATGAAAACGAGGGAGCCCACTGACTTTAGGAGATCATGTTTAAACAAGGGGATTGCAGCCATGCCACAACCTCTAAGTATTAAAAAGCCAATCTCGTCCTTTCAACAGCTGACCTTAACGAATTGAATTGCAGCAAGGAAACAACTCCGAGGTCAAAGTAAAGACAAAAACAGAACCCCCCCCCACCCACTCTCCCCCCCTCCCCAATCCCCCCCCCCCACTCCACAGACCCCCAAAAAAATTGATCTCAAGCCACCTATGGAATTCTATAATCAGTCCTATATTCCAGCAAGCCCCCCAACCCCCCACCCCAGTCTCGGACAAATCTCCTCTGAAATGTAAAAATTTAATTTGTCAACATGTTTGCATCATATCTTCAATCACTGTCTGGAGCCGCGAGCCGGAGAAGGGACAGGGAGACTGGAGAACGCAGCCGTGCCGAAATGAGACGACGGGAGCTGATTAGAGTTCACACTGGGGTAGAATTGTCTCGGACAGCTTAGAAATCAGATTATTAACTCAGATACCACGCACCCTGTCTCTTCATCGGGATTAGCATGAAAATTTTGATATGGATCGATAAGCAATCTTTCTCCCCTATAAAGCATCCGCGCCGGCTTCATTAATCTGCGTGCATGTTTATGTCAAGGAATTAAGACGTCTTCATTACCACTGGCTTCCTCTCTTTCACGAATCGAAGGGAAAAATCTCATATAAATTTATTAAATAAAGCACAAGTGCTGCTTACCTCAGAGAAAATTGGATCCTGTACCCCCTTTCCCTGCCTTTAGCTGTCCTCCGTAGCCCGGTTCAGGAAGGCTACAACTTGGCATGTGAGATGTAGGCAATTGTCATATCTCAGCACTAAAATAAAGTTGTAAAACAGAGCCATATATAAATCATCAAGGTAAATTGATTTTTTAAACATACCATATACCTGCTATCCTAAGGTAAATACACAAATAATAAGCAATTATCTATCTAGGACATACAGAGGGTCTTTAGATATATCAGGTATGTTCATTGAATAATATGAGAAAATGTGGGATTATAAAATTGAAATATAATATTTCGACAGTCCTTAAGTGCCATACAAACAAATGAAGAAGTAAAAAGAGTGTATCAATACGAAATACATAGATTCTGAAATGAAAATGTGTCCAGGTTGGATTTTGTGGCCAGGTTTGCATTAGTCTTCATAAAAATCTTGCTTTTATTCTCATTAGCGAATGTACACAGGGGCGGATGGGTGGAGATCACCTGACCGACACATGAAGGAAGTGCTAAAAAGTGCCTTTAAACGCAACACCAAATAAATGAAGAGAAGGATAGACGTGTCTTTTGCGTAACTTGGTCATACAGAAAAATGATTTTGAAAATGCACTGCCAAACAGCTGCACAAGACCTTAAGCCTAAGCTTCTTATCTCAGTGGAATATAGTTCATATCAGAAGAATGGAACAGATGAGACCATGGAACATATTTGTCAAGATTCTGTCACCCATTAATGCTCCAAATTAGTACCCATGTAAGTGTTGACTACTCACAAAAAGAATTTTGCAAGTCCAGTAATCACCAACATTAATTTTCCATTACGTGGGAAGAAATAACCCTTTATACATGTACCTGTTTGCAGATATTAGGGGCAAATGCATTTTGAATATATTACTATCTAGAAATGTCCAGATTTTACTGTGATTAAATTATGGACCCATTTTAAAAAGGCAAAAAAAACCTCTGAAAGGGTTAAACTTACTTTAATGATGTCATTCCAAAGTCACATAGCATATTCATAGTTGTAACTTTACTATACCTGATACCTGAATCAATGAAATGAAGTATCGCTCGGCAAGGTGTATCAATGGGATACTTAAACGCTTAATAACATGAAAATGGTTGAATGCTTAACGCTTGAAAAGTTTAATGGAGATCTCTCCCCCCCCATGCCTTCCTTTCACAGTGACACCATCCCTTTTATGCAGAACAAAAAAATCAATTCAAGGAGGAGTCAGAGGAGAGAAAAAAATTGACAATAGCCTTTTTGAAAAACCGGAGATACATCTTCCTGCCAGACTTGAGGACGGCCTTCCGCCGGCCCAGATGACACAAAGAGCGAAATTATCAGATTTTCATTTCCTTGATTTCACTCAACGGTGGTAAAAAAAAAAAAAAAAAAAAAAAAACGTGTGGGTATTGATTCATCCACTGAAACAAAAAGCAGAAGAGCAATGTGGTCCACCAGGGTCAAATGGGTTTGCGGATATATAATTATACCCATACAGAGCATATTAATCTTCATCCAGTCATTACGGGAACACAAGTCCGCAGGCATCATTAGGGTTCTCTTAGCCCATGCGATAGCCTTGTGTGTATGTCTTGGGTGTCAGTCACTTCGGGCTAATGCTGGTCACGGTTTAAAGACTGTAATGTTCATACCAAAGAAACGATCCTTCGGGCTCAAGTCCAAAGATTCAATCTAGCCTCAACGAGGCTTTGTGTTTTGCCTTGATTGATTAATATGGAGGAGTTTTACATTCCTACGCAATGGTTTTCAGTCAATGCATCTTGATCAGAAAACTCAATTTGTCTTATACTTTTATACTAAACAAAAGTCCGCATACCCTCATACTCAATATTAAGGGCACAGTGGTGAGCTTGCTGCCAAGTTGCTGTTAATTTGAATCCAGGTGTTACTCTTTTCATTCCTGTACCTGTGGTGTTGCCACAACAGAGGTGAATATAGTTATTTATTAATACACCATTTCCAACCACAGATACAGACTAGTTTTATCTCAATAATTTAAATATGTATATATAATGAATAATTCATGGACAATTTTGTATCATTTATGTAATATTGCATAATTATGAAGTACTTTCGTTATTATCAACACATATTTAAGATACTGCAGTAAATCATTTTAACTTGTTCAAACTTGTTTGCATCTATTGCTGGTAATGTTATAATAGTATATTTTTGTAATTTTTATTTATGGTTTCTGGGGTAACCAATCTCTCTGTTCATTGTGCATTCATACGCTTGATGGTGATATCATTTATGACACAATTTTCATAAAATGGCTTGCATAGTGACAATTCGATAAAATTTCCCGACTCTTTAAACATGGAAAAGGTATGGTACGGGACATGCAAAGATCATTTGACCACTAATTGTATTAATCTTATAATTTGTGAGTAAGTGCATGTCGGTAAGTTGGTAAGCAGATACAATTGGTCTGCAGATTGTGGTTTTAAGGAGTGCTTTAGAATCCTCTAGAACATGTAATGGATTCTAGTTCAGGTTCAAATTAATTAAAAGCCATAATTGAAAGTGCACGCTAATGACTGCAATCCAACCCACCCAATATTTAATATTTCATCATTAAACTGTAAAATGACCCGATATGATCCTAATGTAGTCCCAATTATGCCGCATTGATCAAAGTGACCTTTTCATACCAGAGTGCTAAAAAAATCAATCCCACCCCCTCCGCCCCCCTCCTTTGGTTAATCGGCCTCTCAAACCACCGTCCCTTCGCTCAGCGACTGTTCGGGGTGGGGGTGGGGGTGGGGGGGGTCATCGTGGACCACACTTGACAATCAAAGCGTTACTTACAGGAGAGTTCGCGGGTGACCCAAACGGGAAACCATTTCTGAAGCACGTTTGTCCGCTGGTTATGTTGCCTGTTTTGTCCTCCGTGCCCCCCTTTCCAACTCTCCCACCAGACATGGTCGTGTTTTTTCTCAAAATCCAGGACAGGTGATGAGAGCAGGTTCGACGTGGGCAGCGGCTACAGCTAACGCCCAGTCGAAGTGATTATTCTGATTAATTTTTCCATCCTGACCTGTGGATTGCCAGTGTCACAAACACAAGAGCTACAGTTCCTCACCATTTGGATGGGCTTCCTGTTCTGTTTTTGCATATGGCTGACAGACTTTACTCTAGGTTTCACTTGGCTGAGTACTTTTCCTTATGTCTTCCCAGAAACCAGTACCTTTCCAAGAACTGTTGTATCTGAGGAGGTTGAGTTGAACACCTGGAACTAACTTTCACCCCAGTCCCAAAAACTTGATTCATTATTTCTGTGTTTGCATAATGGTTATACACCTACAATATCCCAGCTTACGATTTTTTTGTTGCTAGAACATTGTGAGAATGTTAGGACAAATGTTCCAAGGATGTACATTTTGTTTTCTTTGTGCTCCTTGAACATTATTTTCCTACAATGTTTTCTTGTGACCTTGACAGAACAATGTAACGTTTTCAGGATGTTTGAGGAATGCTCACACCTATGTCAAACCACAGTGAACATATGACCAGAAATATTTCCCAATGTTATGTGGACATTTTCTGTTAGCTGGGACTTATCTATTTCCAATGTCAATTGAACAGATGTGTTGTTGTTCTCAGTCAATATACAGGACTAAACCTTACTGCAGGTGTGTAAGGCCAGTAACACAAAAGAGAGAGAAATAATAACCTCAAACTGAAAAAATAATCTATATCTTTAAGGCTCGGATTTATTGATGTTCACATGTTGACAATAGAGACGTATTTTCAGTTCAACAGAAGTAAATAATAATCTCTGAAGGCCCAAGGTTAGGGCACAAACATGACCAATGTGATCAGGGCCAAAGTTCATTATGCTAAAGGCTAGGTTCAAACCAGCGAACTGAACTGCATGGCTACAGACCAGTGAACTGAATTATTTCTAACCTCTTATCATTTTCTTTTCTTTTTTAGATATGTTCAGTACTACTAAGATCAGATATAAAGATATAAAGGCGCTTCATGCTGTATAGAAAATATACACTGTATTTTATGTAATAGAACATAGATTCAAATTCAGTTTATTCCAATCTCAGTTCTGCATACACATTAAGCAAATACATGAATAAACTTACAAGGTCAATGCAAGATATTACTGTCAGCATTATGTCTGAATAAGAAAATCCTATGATATCAGTTTTTTAATATTTCATCTAAATGTTATAATTATTGTAAGGGTGAGGAGGAGGAGTAGCTTTTAATAATAAAAGTATAAGGATTGCTGAACTAAACTTCACAAATACAACCACACTTTATGCACTTTGAAAAAGCTAGACTAAGTTAGACCATGGGTTATATCTATTTTTTGTGATAAAACAGTGAAAACATGGTTTTGTATTAGAGCATATTGGCCTTCAAAATGTATCTTTGTCTATCTTAGTCACCAACTACCCTTCTTACATCTATATTGTAATTTGATTACATAATATTTGGGAACTTTCATTAAACCTAACACATAAATATCCTATATACTCAATTCATATATAAAATAATATCAGATGTACTTCAGATTTCATGCAAACCTGAAATTACAAACTACCTACAGCATCTAATGTTTGACATACTGTACGTCTCTTTGTAATTAGCATTTAGCATTACCGATGGTAATTAGTTCATAAAGCCTTTGCCGTTTACTGAGAATTTTTTAATTATACAGTACATTTTGACTGTTGAGCGGTTCAAAAGCAGACTTAGTCTCCAAATTACCCACGTGTTTCCCAGTTAAGACTGTGCGCATGAGCTTTGTGTAAATAGTAATTTTCACTATTCAGATGAAGCTGTTAAAACAATTAGTTTCAAGCCATACTTTCACATTTTTATTACGCATGTCTGAAGTGGCATTTCGTAAATATCAGTTGTGTTACACCACCCAGCAATTTTTCATTGTGGGCGCATTCAATTTTGCCTATAATTTAACTTCCTGGAAAGATTTTAAACAGGCTGCAATGAGATATTCCAACTGAACAGTCAAAATGTGAATTTACTCCCCAAAAAATTATGCAACGAGTAAAATGAACAACAACACGCAACAAGATGATACAAGACGATGAGCAATGACATGCATATTTTAAATCAGACTGTCACACAGTTATCATAATACAATTAGTCATTTATTTATTTTACTTATTGTGCAATATCTCTTGTCACAGTATATGCTAAAACATACACATAATCCGTGTTTGGTAAAAGAAAATTTGGAACAAAGTTAATAAGATTAAGTAAGATTAAAACACAGATTTAGAAAATAATTTTCATCCTTCTAAATATGCACTGATTCATATATTTAATCTCTGGGGGTTTTGCCAAAAACCAACTGTTTACTAGACCGCTTACAAAACACACCCTATTAAAGTCCCAAGAATGATCCCAGGTTTACGCGTAGACAACGACTGGACTTTATTCGTCATGCATTCTCAAGGGACAATATCTGATAATCTATTAAGTATGCCTTAATCAATTTCCAGTCTTAATGCCATGTGGCGCTGTTTTCTGCTTAAAAACATAACGTAACATGGAGAAATAATCAGCATTAAGCCTCCTCAGCGAAGATTATCATATGAAGTAGAGCATGTCGAGTATCATTTGAAAACAATACATTTGCGACCACCAGAAACAATCTGCTTGATTACAGTTTGCGGATCCATAGAAGAGGTTCCTCCAGTCATTGGCCTCAATCTCATCCCTAGTGAAAGATAGGAGTTGTGGCAAATGACTGTTCACATTTGCTGACTGTCTGAGATGTTGTTTGAAGAATGGACCAGCCTTACATTTGAGTTGGTCTTTGCTTGTGTACCATTTTTTTCAGCATTTTATAAAAAAAAAGGAAGGGAAAAAAATCAGGGTTAAAAATCGAGTAAGAAATTGGCACCACGATCCACTGCTACCCCCAACCCTTTCCCGATCCTCCATTCACACATCAAGTTCTTCAGAAATCAACCTTGGCATTTTCCTGTGGAGAGAAATAATGGAATTGTATACGTCTCTGGGCATGTAACTGTCAGCATCTTAGAGTCCCGCTAATATGCAATGACACCTCACTGGTGGAGACAAATATAGTGACAGGAATCAAGCACGAGGACGTTCCATGTGCGCTTTAACTCAGAACGAGCCACAATTCTACTCTGCATTGCATAATAAGCTCAAAATTTGCTAACACCTGCCTTGGATCACATACATTAACATTATTTATGTTTATTGTTTTTGTTTGATGAAAACAGGTTTAAATGGAAAATCTAGCAGAAGATAATGAAATCAGTATTATGAATATTCCAGATTTTCTCATTGCAGATGTTTTATGGCAGTTTTGAGAATGCCCTTTGGGTTACACAATTCAACAATATCTCTGGTTTGTTCAGGAGACATCCACCCACCCTTGAGCCAGTTGATGCAGCAGTCCACAGTGACTTTAGGTTAGAGGATGACCTTTGTCCCCTATAAAAACAAAACAAAAGATATTAGTTATTTTGTGTGCATAATCTTAGTTAAAATCAGCCAATAACCCTATTAGTTACAATAGTAATTATTTTAATAAAGTTTCATATTTCCAACATAACTCAGTAGCCAATGTGAAATTTTTATGTTTGATTTAAATGTCAATTAAGAAGTTAAATATGTCGGCCTTGATTGTGAATTTACTGTTTTGTACAAACTATAATAGAAATCATAGTGTCCTCTGGATGCAAGGGATCACACCTCTGATAGTGGCCAAAATCAATTTTAAGTTAAACCTCCACCACGTTGGATGCTAATCTGACACTGGGTAGTGTTAAAATGTACCCAGAATGGTATTTTTGGCCCTTACCATTGGAAAGTGGATGACTTACTGATGTAATGAGATCATTGTGAACGTTGTGGTATGTGTTTATGGAATGACTGTGAGCTGTCGCTGCTGTAGCACCATTGATTGGCTGCCAACATCGTAGCCAGTCTTAGCCATTGGCTGTTGATGAGGGACAGTAGTTTGAGTCACTGTAAGGGAGTAGCATACTGTCTGACTTAAAAATGAAACAAAAACACACACACACACAATTCAGGCAATAAGAGCGAGAACCACAAACATGGAAGGGGACTGACCCAGCCAAGAGCAATTAAATACAGCTAATAGCAATAGGAAATCTTACACAGTTTTGACAGACGAACGCCCGTTCAATGAAAAAAGAAACCAACTCACTGTCTCAAAACCCTTTTGATTTCCAAATAAGCAGCTGATCGTAACACTTGATCCTGCAGGCAGCGAACAGAAACTTTGCCTGCAGCAATCCCCTTTCATCCTACAATATTATGCAACTACGATTGACATCTACTTTATGTGTAGCTATTTAATGTTGTTTTCAATCTTAATTCAAGCTGACAAAGTTCTGGATGACTTTATTGAATACAATCTGCAGTATTTTGTGTCTTTTTTCTTGGCTTTGCCATTGATATTTGTTTAACTTTATTAACTATGGCAGTTTTGAGCGTTTGGGAATGCCCTTTGGGTTACACAAGGCAACAATATCTCTGGTTTGTTCGGGAGACATCCACCCACCCTTGAGCCAGTCGATGCAGCGCAGATATCTTTGCCATTGATATCTGTTTAAACTTTTTAATTGGTTAGCTAACTAATAATTGTACAGTTGGCATTTAATTGGATGAAATGAAATGGGTAACACCATTTTCGGAGCTTTACTTTAAAATGATGAGGCAATCTTCGTCATTTTCTTCATTGTTGTGTTATACTGAAGAGCATCATTTTGAATTCACTTGTTTTGGTTGCGATTTCTTATGAATGCAGTTCCATGTGGAATAGAGGCCATGTGACCCAACTGCTCCTTTTGTTAATTATGATGAGATTTTGAAAGGTCAACATAACTTTGATGCTGTGAAACATTATAGGAGTAATATCAATCTAAGTGTGATGATATCACATTCAGATTTGATCTATATAATGCCCTATTAAAATCTGCAACTATGGTAAATGTAGTGTTACATAATATTGTAGTTTTTTTGAACGGGGTGGCAGGGGGTGACATTTTATGCTTTGGCTGTTCAACCTTGTATGCTCTAGCTATTCAGTTGGCACACACACACACACACACACACATCCCCCAAGTCCACAGCAGGGTCTGCGTGCCCTCTCATTCCTGTTTTGTTGGTGAAATGATTTGAGGAAGAGTAATCAGAACCTCCCTACCCCACACTACCCCCCGACCCCCCCAGCCCACCTTCCTCTTAATACATATTATGCATACCTCAGCCCGCTGTCCCAAGAGTAACTGGAACCACTTACAGCAGCCTCAGCACGGTTGTATTTGTTATTTCGTTCCTACCACTCCAGCACATGTTGAAAAAGACCCCCCAGACATGACAACCCCCCACCCACCCACCGCCTTTTCCTTCCCTCTTATCCTCTCACATGACTAAGCGATTATACCCCCATCCACCCCCCCCCCCCCACACACACACACACCACCCCCCACCCTAAACCCCCAACCAACCCCCACCTAATCAAAGAGACAGAGATGAAAAGGAAGTATTAATAAAAAGTTCTCCTTCAGGAAGATTGGAACTAAATGATTACTAAAATGTGCACAATTTCTTTCCCAGACCCCCCTTGCAGCCAGGCATCTGTGGTGGGGGCGGGGCCCCGGCGGAGAGCGGGCGGTGTGCTTGCACATCTGGAAGCCCTTTGCAATGCAGACTGGGAAACACAGTGCGCACAGATACTGCCTCCAGTCAGAGGGGGCCAGCTCGTAAGGAAGGAAACGCTACTTTGTTTACAGCGGAACTTTCCCTCCGCCCGCCCGCTCTCCTCATTTGCCCTTTCATTCATCATCAATCACTACTTCACTCCCCCCTGCATGTGTGTGTGTGTGTGTGTGTGTGAGAGAGAGAGAGAGAGAGAGAGAGGGGTACAGAGAGAATGAGAGAAGGTAAGTATGTGAGTGAAGGAGAAGGAAATACGTGTGTAACTGTGAGTAAGAGAGAGAGTTACAGAAAGAGTGAGAAGGTAAATGTGTGTGGGAGGGCGAAAGGAAATGTGTGTGTGTGTGTTTGTGACTTACAGACAGAGAGCACTTAGGCCTCTTAAAGACGCCTGTGTGTATGTGTGTGTGTGTTTGTGTGCGTGAGAGAGATTCGCTATGTGTACATGTGTACTGCTAAGAGTGTGTGTTCAAAGACATATACATGTATAATAAGGATATGTACAATAACGTACATATTAGTCAAAGTGTATTATATTTACTCTGTATCTGAGTGTACATCACATTCTATATTATATGCTGTTTCTATGTTTATTATATTGTATGTGGGTATGTGATAAAAGGTGTTTTTGTGCATTGTTTGAATAGTTGTTGATAATTATTAAGTGGTCCAACTGTGTGCAGCTTTTTTTCGTTGTACCAATAAAAATGCATCAACATGCTGTCTTACACACAAACACAACACACACACACACACTCACTCCACATAATGAAAGGACTGCTCTTTCTCCAATCAGGGGGAAATCAGAAGGCTCACAAGGTGTGTGTGTGTGTGTGTGGGTGTATGTGTGTGTGTGTGTAAACTTCTGTTGTGGTGGTTTACTTCCCGTTGCTGTGGCGACGCGGTGTCACATTAGTCTGAGATTATCTGTAGGAGGGAGGGATTCTACTTCTTACAGCCCGAGTAATTGCATTTTTGTTTCTCCTTTTTTTTAATCAAACTCACAAACAATAAGCGAGTGGCCGTGACAGAAAGTCAATGCGATGTGGACAGGCATGAAGGCCAAGCCGCGGACAGCTCCCGCCACCCTTTCTGTTCACGATGACAAGGCCTCTAACCTCCTCGCGCCCGAAAAAAAGGCCAAACAAAAAGACTCAAAGGAGCATGGGAATGAGAACTGAAGGGAAATCCTAGTCGCTAAAGAAAGGAACACAGCAATTACAGCCCTCTGGTAAAGACCGATGCTATCACATAAACACAACCCCCATCAACACGACTATCGCCACCTCCAGACACACACACATTCACACACAACAACTCACACGGTTGAACACACAGACATAAATGCAAACACTATCACACATATATATGCACAAATACACTAATAACCCATACACACACATTCAATATAGACACACCCACACACAACCATCCACAAACTAATTCATTTATTCCCACACTAGCACCTCCAACGCTGTCTGTGCAAATATAACGATTAAGAATAGAGATATTTGGTTTTGTATTCATAAATGGGTTTAACTGAAGTAACAGATGTTTTGTTTGTGTGCTTGGAGAAGGAATGGCATTCTGGGATATAATAACTGCATAATTCTTGCTCTCATGAGTTATTGAATAAAATATAATCAAATTCATTTGCAGGCTTTGGTAAGAAAAAAACAAAAATTCTCTAACTATCTGCGAATGATTTATGCAAAGATCCACATTAACACATAATCCGATGATATCTCTCCCCTTTTGTCAATCCATTTTACTTTATTGATTTCAGAGCATCGGTTAAGCCTGGTTCAACTCCACATATGAAACAATACCTTTGACCCGTGCATAGATAATTTGCCCTGAAAGAAAATCAATAAATAACAAACGCACCCTAATCAGCAAAAGACTCGACAGACTTATGTTCCATTACCCTGTCAGTCACAAACGCCCAAACCTCACAGAGAGACTAGCGCACTTCACATCTCGTGTTCGTTGGCGTCTGCCCGCGACAGCGATATGAAAGCATATGTTTTGATGTTGCTCATGTCACTCACGGAGTGCGGTCACATACTTCAGAACGTGTGGGTTGCGGGTGGCGTTCTGTTCCGGTTCCTTCCTCATCACCAGTGAGGGTACGTGTCATTCTCTCTTTGGACCGCGTTCCCCAGCCAAGACGAAATCCCATCCTCCTCCATGCCTCGGTGGCAGCCGCCTCTCACCCCGACACACACGCCACCAGGCCCGGGCTTCGAACTTCCGTGTCTTCCGAAGTGAAGTGGCCATCTGTTTGGGGGCTGAATTTCCTTGCGATCGATACTTGCAGGGCACAGCCTCGTCTTGAGGATCAAAATTCATAACTCAAAAGCAGAAAGCATGAAAAAAGGCATTTGACGAATCCATTAACTGCACCTACCTGGAGCTACGAAAGCCTTCTTGTTGTCTCTCTCTACGATACCTCTCAGGATGCAGGTTAAACTGTTGACAGAAAACAATGTCTGAATCTGGGAAAAATGCTCCTACCGTGTTGAACACCTGAAGCATTATGGGGGATGATCCGTCTTCAGTATTCCATGGCTTTTTTCCCAACCATATCCATCTCTGCCGTGTTAAGTCCTACAGCTCAACTTCCCAGGCTTAAAATATATACTGTCATAACAACAACAATAATAATAATGATAATCATCATCATCAACAGCAGCAGCAGTAAATTAAGTATGTAGCATTTCTTATCGCAGAACCTGTATATTTTCAGTTAAGTAGTTGAGTTTTTCTCCATTCGCTACCATTAGCAATATGTAGCGCTCATGGCTAACTATCAATGGTGGCTAGCTGGGCAATGCAGTGTCATGGGATCTTGTCAACCACATATATTTCCTTCAGTCATATTTATTTGTGTTCTTTGTTTTAATGTGGTGTCTCGTGTTTATTCTGGACCTTTCTTCGCCTTTTGGACAGATTGCCAACCCCAGCCATTCACCTGTGAGGGAGTCTTTCTTTGCCTCGCACTGCGGTTCAGCCCCTTTTGTATTGCACTGGAAACCCCTTCAGTTCAGAGTGCTGTGAAGCTGTAATACGCCACCACTGAAGGTGCCATAAGACTGCAAATGCATGTGAAAAATAATGGGCAACCAAGGAGAGCACAACAGCAGTCATTCAGACTGGTAATACTGTACAAATCTCCTCCAACCAATCAGAATGAATGAGATATTGAGGTAATATGGGGTAGCAAGTCCCTCCATGCAGTAGCTATTGCTCTGCTCAAGCGCCATTTTAGTCATGATACACCCTAACCCTGAACGAGTCCACTTTGGTGGATGGCAGAGATACATACAGTGCGTCTTGGTTCTTCCACTAGAGAACTGAGGTTCCATGTGGAATCATTACATTTTCTTTCAGCCAGAATCTCATCGTAGCAAGAATATAAGAAATGCAATATGATCATGCCCGTTGGCCATGCCCATGGGTAGTGGTAATGTCTCATGGATATATGCAAAACCCCATCTGTTTGAACGAACCCACAGGAGAGCAAGGGGGCGAATTACCTGGGTCCTCTTCAGAGGTTAAGTGGACCCAGCTACACTGGGCACCGTGTGTCCTAAGACAGAGCCAGCCTCATCCAGGTTTTAAAGCCTGCTAAATGTATGTGGGTATGCCACTACCTGGTCCATAGCAAAGAAGAGGAGATGCTAGCTGGTAACAGCCCCACCTAGCATGGTACCACAAAAACCTAGTGAAGGACGGTGTCCAGACCTCACCTACGTTGCCTTTACCAGCCAATGGTGGCCTCTACTTGGGGAAGGGACTGACCAGGTGCACTGATTGGTTGACCTGATTAGCTGGCTGCATCCTTTGAGACATGTTTCCATGGGACTCTACCAGGGCACAAGGACTGAAGCATTGTGCCACTGAATGAGCGAGTGAAGGTGTTAAGCTGAGTGACATGTTTAGTAAAAGTCCACCCAGCTAAACACAGATATCTCCAGGTACTAATTGTCTGTTATTAATAAAGCAAACAGACTGAAAGATGAAAAATGAGACTAAATAAATAAGGAGACAATAATTACTGCATGTGCTGCTCTTCATGCTATGAGTAATAAGAACTCCGGAGAAGTTTCCGGAAAACTCTGGAAACTTTTTTTTACCAAACCTTGGATTTGAAAAAGCCAAGCTTACAAATCGAACAACGTTTAAGATGTTAGCACACAGACACACAGTCGCACACAAAGTGTGTTACACGTATAGTAAAAATTAGGCAAGGTTAGGCCAGCAAAAGATGCACTGTTGTTGGAGGCTGACTGTTAAATGAAAGCTCCTCAACGAACATCACATGGCACCGCAAGCAATTAATTAAACAGGCTCTGATGTGCAAAATACATTTATCCCAATGCCACCCACCAGTGGAAACAACAGACAAGCAGCGATTTTAAAAACCAAACGTGAAGGTCTACTTCCTATATCAAACACAACACGATTTCTGGTAGGAATGAAAGTTTATGTAAAGGTGGTCATTGCCATTCAGAAGATGAGCCGTTTGGTTTTGACTGTTTTTAGAAAACTTTGACTGAATTCCAAATCTTCAGTTACATACACATGTTAAATGAGTAAGACAAGGTGAAGCGCTTTCAAGTCTTTTCTTCCTGTTTGTGATGTATAGCGTATTGGTCTAATGGCTTCATTATGGACCGCGTCTGGAATAGCGTCCATTAATCCCGTATAATGTTAAGGAGGCGAGTGGATAGAGTGCTCTCGTCATCCCGCACGTGATGGGGGGTTTAGATCACTGTCCGGACACAGCGTCGACGGAGACTGGGAAGAGACTCTAATTTCACGCGGTGTCCTCATTATTCATGTGTCGGAATATGATTCTCCTCTAGCATTCTTCCTGCTCATAAGTGCTAATATTGAACCCTGTTTTGTTTTTTCGTGGGAAAATGAGGCACGTATTGAGTTACCTGGGATCTCGCATTAACGCCTCAACGCTGGGAGATGACCAGAAATGATTTATTCCAGGTTCACTGAGTTCCACTCTACAAATGAAAGTGTCATTAATATGGGTATAACAATATGCATGATCCAGTCTGCATTGTGTCTCACACTATGTCCCTCTGGGCTAGAGTTGACTATGTAATGAAATATAAAAACCATCCACAAATATACGGGTAGAAAAAATAATGGAAACATGCCACCGCTCCTTCAGAACAGCCTCAGTCCTCCTCAGAACGAAATCATTGACTTTTTAGACGGACATTTGACTATTCTTCAAGAAGGAAAGTTCCAAGTTCTTTGAGAGATGGAGGTGGAAGCCTTATCTGTGCTGTATACTCCAAAACACCCCATAAAGGTTCAGTGATGTTTTTCGTTTCCACAAAATGGCTGCCAGTCCATTGTGGATCAGCCACCATGTTTCCGTTAAAATGGATGTGGGGCTTTCATTGGCTTTCTTTGGCCGTAAACCCATCCACATGCAAGAAGAGCAAAAGACACCTCAACAGACCTTATTTATCTCTCCCACTGCTCCACCAAGGCTTTGTGATCACTACACAAATTTATGTGATTTTAAACTTTGAGCATGATTATAGGTGCTTTACTACCATAAACATCCGTTTTATGAGGCTCATAGCCTGGGTCATACATGTTTATATGAACTTCTGGTCATGGTTTCACACACTGTTCCGTTTGAATACACCTGCAAATTGGACACTTATTTGACCACGTTTTTCAATGTTTTAAATTTTGTTTTCAGTTTCCCCCCGTACTTATACTCAGATGCTTTTCCAACCAATCAGGTGTCAGAATATAGGGGAGCTCTTTACTGATTGGTAGCTGTCAGCCATTGTTTCATTTCTGAGTGTTCAAAACAAGAAAATGCAGCTGAGTTTTACTCATGACTAATTGAAGGTTAAAAATGAAGATCTAATTGTGCACATTGCATACAGACTGCAGCTACAGGCATCCGTACCTCTCAAGACTTCACGAAAATACTGTTTTGGTTTATTTCATAATCATTCTGTTTATTTCTCAGTCCAACTGAAGCACTGGGCGGGAGGATCCTCTGTCATAAAAACATCATTATGTTTTTATTTTTCAGAACATTCACATTTCTGTCTTTTAAAAGAAATCTTACAGAGGTACACAGTGCCCCAGTGATATTTATACCTTGAAGGAGATTTTTAAACTCAATCTCATATTTCAGTTTTTTCAGTGCTGAGTACTCACAAGGTTTTAAGAATTGATTATAAGGAAGTGTTTGTATTCCGGATTATGTTCTTAGCGGGCAAGTCTAGCCTATGAATCACTCCTTGTTAGTTTACATATTTTGGCCAATAAACAAACATCTATTGTTGTATGTCTTTTTTTCCCATTGTTTTAGAAAATATATTGGACTGTGACCCAAAAACGTGGATACTAAACTGAACCAATTGTACTCATAGTTATTAATGAATATGATTTCATTTTGTTGTTAGTTGGGCAAGTCTTTTGGGATTCTTTATGCAGTTATGTTTATGAAAAGCAAAATTATCTAACCTGGCCAAGCACGGCATCTTAACATAGTACTCATTAATGCAAAGAATGAAAGTCTTTCGACACAATGCAACATTTTTTTTTCCAAAGGTGCAGGTGGCTCTTACAAAATAACTATTTCAATATAATTTATCAGTCAAGCAGAAAACCATTCTGAGAGAAGAATATAAGTCTGACAACAATCTCATGTCTAAATGTAGTGTATTTAGAATGATTATTTTTACATTTCTGCAGTCCTTCATGCTTGTTTAACAATGTCATGAGTGGTACACGTCGGGCTAGATTTATCAAAGCCTTTGGTACGTGTTTAAATTTTTGCACATGCTGTTTCAGTGACATGATTTGTGATTGGATCAAATAAACTACCTCAGCCAATCACATGCTCTCTTAGTCTTTGAACCAGCAAAACAGTTTTGCACATACTAAATGTGCTTTAGTGAATCAGGTCAATAGTGCATTATGGGAAAAAAAATTAAAATGCAGTCATTCATTCAGCTAATGGTGAAATAATTTATGAAAGAGAGAAGGAGAGAGAAATATCTGGCAAAATTATTTTATGCAGTGAAGCCTGTAACGTATTATTAAATTGAAATTGAGAGAGAGAAATACTAAGGGCAGTGGAACTGGAACCATGGTATACATTTGCCGATCGTGGGGCATTGCCAAGAGGAATCACATTACTCACTGTTAGTCATTTGCTATACGCGTCCAATTTGGTCCAACACTGCCATGTACACAACACTACACAAAATAACAGAGGCAGAGAGGTTACTACATGCCAGTTTATGTGTAGACCTTTCAAACTCTTACACTGTAGGTCTATCAAGAGGTACAAAAACAAACCATGCGGGTCTTGGTTAAGATGTGTGAGATTGTTTGAAACCAGCCACGTGGAAAGTTATCGGATGTTCCAGTCCGCGCCCCTCTCAAAATTGGCACAAGTAACCCCTCCCCCCCTCCTCTCTTCCCCAAAAAAAACCTTCCATACCCCAGCCCCCTGCTAGAGGGTTTTTTTAAGTGGACAGGGTGGAAGGGACGTCTGAAGCAAACATGAAAGAGAGAGCAAACAAGGAGGCGATGGCCACTCAGCGACTTAACCTCTGTCATCGGAGCGCCCCAATACTACCCCCACCCCCTGGTGTCAGCGGCGAATCAAATCAAGACGAATGAGCTTATCACCGTGCTGGGGGGGCGGGGTGGGGGGGAGCGCCTCGTCGGGCCTAGTTTCATCAGGGAGAGTAACCACTCATATAGAGAGATTAATAGAGTATCCATGCGGTGGCCTGTGCCCGTACAAACGCGGCGGAATACCGATGGCGGCCCACGAAAACGGCCCGCGCGGTTGTGGTTATTCCGTGAGAGGGAGGAAGTGGGAAGACGTGGCTGGCTCCACTTTTCAATGTAATTGATAAAGTTGCTTCTGACGTGTTCATTTTTTTTTCTTTAGGAGGTCCGTTGTTTTGGTCTTGCTTACCCTCGCGCTGAAACTATTTCTGATACTTCCACCAACAACCACCCCCACCCCCACCCCGTTTCCACAACCAACCCCCTACCCCGCCCCATTCCACACCTCCCAGGGTATTTCCTTGTGCCCTCATGCTATATGTAATCCTTTATTTGTTTTTTTGTTTTTTTTATATTTATGCATATGTATATGATGCTGGTGCTATGCACATCCTTATTTTGAAACATGACAACTTAAACTACAATTTCTAACCATCATGTACTTCCCATTGTGGGGCATTAAGTGTAAAAAAAGCAAAACTGTACTTATATTGTCATACTGTTTGTTTGATAAATAGTTCAAAGGTTTACATTGCATTTATGCTTCATATAGAAGCATAACATATTGAGAATATGTAATAATTTAATAGACACATTTGGTGTCAGACACGTTTTATCAGACTAACATTTTTTCTGAACAAAATAATTTTTATGAACTAGATATTGCTTCTCCATGAATAAAAAAGTTCAGGAAATATGAAAGATTGTATGAAATATGAAAAATTGTTATTATGTATCATTAACTATTATTAAAATAAATACACCACACAACAAAAAATGGCTGTTGGTCTAACATTATTTGTAATATCATTTATATCATCTTACCTGTGATGTAATAACATAATGTAAAATAATTTTACAAAAATAGGTGTAATTTTAAATTTTAGACCTGATGCTTTGTAGATATATCTAGGGGAAAAAACTGGCTAGATGCATTCTGAATCATAAAAGCTGTTAGAAGATAAGAGTGTCTGTTGTCTAAAATGTGAAAAACTATCCAGTCTCCCTATTTCCCCAGCTGTTGTTTATGAATGTGGTCAGCCTCAATTTCTCTAACTTCAAACAGCACCCCAATCAGGAAGGTACAGCCAAAATCAGGGAAGCAAAGCAGAGGAGATAGAAAGCGTATGGCTGACACAATAACATTTATGAATCTTACTTTCATAATCTCTTCTTAACCAATTTATGAGTTTGGGCTTATTTATCAAAAAGAGAACAAACAGATCCTTTTTTTATTTCATATTATGTTCTCAACAGTTGTAAAAGTCCTTGGTTTGTTCTTAAATATATACAGTATTTGATATATAATTAGAGTAAAATTAATGTCTGACCTGAAATTATGTAGTATATTATCTAGGCATGTGTTTCTCATGTAGTTTATGTAATAAAAAATGGTTATGCTTGACCAGACCTGTTTGTTGCGAATTGTTTTTAAAATGCAGCGTATGTAAAATACTAACAAGTGTTTTCAAATGAAAACATTTAAATACTCATGTAATTGACCCAGGTCTGTGATAGACAGCTTATCAACGCATTCTCCACGCAGGCGCTGCCGGTAGCGCAAAGTATCGAGATGCGGCTGTCAAAACGCACCGACCTCAGCGCGACGGCGGCGTCTCGCTAGCGGCGGCCTTTTCGCATGCGAGGGAAGGGATTGATGCAACGCTGACCTCAGGAGAAAGAGAGAGGGAAAAAAGGTTAAAAGAAGCAGAGAGGGCTGTCTGAACCACCGGGCATTGTGTATTACAAGACCACACATAATCACTATGCAGTAAATATGATCCACTCTCTCTACGGCACCCGTCATAACTCTTCCGTGCCCGTGACAAGCTTAAGGACATGTTGTGGGGAGCGGGGGCCTCGCACGTTGGACGTGTAATTTTGTTTATGGTCTGAGCTGTGTACAAAAAAAAAAGAGAGGAAAAAAACATGTAATGCCAGGTCAATTCATAACATGTGTATAAGAATGGGGTGTTTTTTTTTTTTTTCAGATGATAAATCATTCATAAATTCCCTTAGGCCCTCAGGGATATTACACTAGGATTAGGACACCCCGCCCCTGTACTCTGTAGCCAACCCCCCACCAATCACAGGCTTGGCACACAGATGCTACAACAACCCACGCCACAACAACATAATTTGTGTCATCTGCATGTGTCAGGAATAAGTGTGTACTATGCCACCCCCAGCCTCACCACCCCCAGCCCCCACCACCGCCTCCCTCTACCACCCCCCACCCCCACCCCAGCCCCGTCGCGTACCAAAGCGACAGAGTGCCGTTTACCCAACCCCGCTGCCTCGCGGTAAGCATCGCTCCGCTCCTCTCGCAGTACCGTCGAGAGTGCAATTAACCCTCGTTCACGCAATGCAGGGGGGCCATCCATCATCTTTTTATTTCTATTAGGGTTCGGGGAGGATGCTTTGGTCTTACTCTTTAGGGAGGATTGCTTCCCGGACCGCCACCCTCCCTCCCTACAAAACATTTAAGGATGTCAAAACGCTTGACCTCCACACTCAAAAATGACCCCTCTGTACTGGGATGGTCACCCAGGAACTTACCCTGTGAGTTATTATAGGGGAACGGGAGGGAGGGACAGGATGGGAGAAGGGTGTGTGTGTGTGTGTGCGTGTGTGTGTGGTTTGGAGGGGGCAGGAGCATGGTGCAAAAGGGGAAAAGGCACTCTAAAACTCCATAACCTCTGCAGTAACAGCCCTGGGTGTTTAACATATTAAAGCACTTCATCTTCCCTCATTGAAGCCAATAACAGTGGCAGGTGGAAGGGGCTCTCCCTCACACCGCTCACCTCCGCGAGAGCGATCGCCTCCGTCTCCCCGTTCACCAATAGCGGGAGACCGCAGAGGTCCTTAATTACACCCATTAATTGTTTGACTGCCGGATTTCTGCCGCTGTTCGCCGTCACTCCCCTTTCTGTCCTGTGACCTGGCGGTTAGGAGCCAGATTAAGCAGGAAAATGACATGTCGGTTCTAACAGTCTATAAGGATACAGATAAACACCTTTAAAATGACGTATCATACAGAACAATTGGGGGGAATGACAAAGTTATGGCGTGTTGAATGTCGCTGCTCCCTAAAATATACATCTGAGAAAAGCCTTTCAAAGACTTACAAGGTTTTACTGGTCCACTATCTATCTATCTATCTATCTATCTATCTATTTTCATCAGAGAGTCACATTAATATAATTTTGAATAAATTATATTAATCTATTGTCACACCGTGGCATGTTTTTTTAGGAACAGTCCATTCAAAGACTACAAATTTTTAGTTCTTATTGGTGTTAACACTGATTATAAAGGTAACACTACCAAACTTGGAACATTCCAGTTCACAATTCCAGATTAGATGTTGCTTTTGAAGCAATAAGAAAAAGACACAACCACACCTTGCATTTTTATACAAAAAATAATGCATTTATATATGTGAATGTGCATATAAATAATGGAAAGTTTATCAAAATTGTTTTGGTTTGGAAAAGGGGTTGACTGACAGATTGTGACATAGTCCAGCAAAGCAGAGTGTTTTGTGAAGTGAATTTGGATGCCTTTGGGAAAACTTGGATAGATTTGGCAGGGTGTAAAGTAGCTGCTAACTAGAGGGCCATGGTTTTGGAAGACCTCTAAGAAAACAATTCTATTTCCCTTGTGTTTGTTTGTTGTTTGTTTCTTTTGTACCAGTTGTAAGGATGAATTCACACAGACGTGTTCCCCTCATACAGTTACAACAAAACGGCATTCTTGGCCATTATATTGTACTCAGAGTGTGTGTGTGTTTGTGTGTGTGTGTGTGTGTGTATTTGTCTAGTATGCACACCAACACTTATTATGAAAATAGCCCACCTAAAACGTATGGTCAAAAAACTGGTAAAAGATTGTGATATGTTGTCTGGCAAGAAAAATTTTGCTGAGGTACGGATTGTTTCTGTTTAACCTCTTCTTTTTAAAAATCTTGCTGAACGATCATAAGCAATCATGGCTAATGTGTTATACAAGACTGTCATTTATGCAAGATAAGCTTTTAATAAATGTTTACGAAGGACTGTCTGAGTACAAAAAATATGGTGTGTAACAGTATACAAATAAACAAAAACATCATTTCTTGCGATGATTTTATGCATTGTAGTCGGAGTTGATTTACAGTGTTAAATGTGTAGATGTGGAACAGTCTGGCACTCGGGGCGTTTGAGTGGAAAAGCACACTCAGACTGCACGCTGATGCCACCGTATGGGTGAACCGTTAACTCTGAATCTAAAATCGCAACTCAGACACAGGCACCGGACGTCCGAAACGCAGCTCCGCCGACTGGATTATACATCATATTTAATAACCGGCTTCATATGAAAACACTCCGTAAAATTGTACACAATCTGAAACGTTTGAATTCAGTTCTGTTATTAGAACAGAATGACTGCAAAAAAAAAGTGTACGAATCTGTTTGCGCTGACACTAAAATGTGAATTTACATTTAAAAAATGTATTTTCAAAATTTTAATGAGGAACTGATTTGCTGATCTGTCTTCCTGATTGGATGGGGAAACGGTAGGGCAAGGATTTCGGCCAATTGGCGCTTGCCAATGCTGAGACATCGTTTGATGTACAGTATTCAGTACGTGATCTGGGTCATTTTTAGTTTTAACTGCCTACTATTGTGAAAACATATGTCATTTTTTTATTTTAAATATATGCATAGAGGCCCTTGTTTACTAAACCCTACATGCAAAACTGTTTTGATAAAAAGCAAATGTGATTGGTTGATATTGTTTGTTTGCTCCAATCACAAATCATGTCACTGAAATTACATGTACAGAAATTTGAATAAGTGCAAAAGGCTTTGATAAATCTGGGAATTACATTTCTTTTTTAATCCACGGTATGTCTGTGTGTACTTGAATCCGGAGCTCTGAGTCCTTCCATCTCTCCTGTCTCGGTCTCCCTTTTCTCTGGGCACTACCTACATTATCTCACAGTATCCCGCTCTCTTTCCCCTAGACTGTGCCAGCATGCAGACTGACTCCTGGCACGTCCGAACTCCCCTCTCTCATAACGATTAGCTCCTGGTAACCTAACTTCCTCACCCTCTCACCCCTCTCTCTCTCTCTCTCTCTCTCATTCTCTCTCTCTCTCCTCCCTCTCTCTCTCTCTTTCCTCTCCAGACCCGCATTAATGAACCAAATAAATAAAGTGCCACAGCAGCCCATCCATTACGCACATTAATTTTAGAACAATGCATTAATCAATTCAAATTTATGTACTAATGCGGCGGCCCAATCAATTTGAACTTCTTATGACAATTAACACGGTTTTAGCCTCAACTCTAAAACACGCTGACCCATCAATTAGGGTTTCCATCAAACTGCCACTAATGGTCCCTGCCTGTAGCCTAGGCTCTCTGGCCACCACCTAACCATGGCTGCGGCGAAGTTAGCCAGTCAATTAATATAAATTATACATGCAAGGAAGAGCAGACTGATGGGTTAATATCAGAAGTCTGTTTGGTTAATTGCGTTTAATGAAATTCGTGGGAGGCGAGGGGTGAGGGGAGGGAAGAGCAGGGCGCCCGTTTCGTTAGCCTACTTAGCAACTGTCATTGTACCCGGAGATCTGTTGTCATATTGTCGAACATCTGTTCGTTGTTGTTTGTTTTTTTTGGTTTTTTTTTTGTGGGGCGGGTGGGGGGTGAATGTGCCCGTTTCATGTGACCGCCAGCGGGGGCGTGATCGGATCGGCGCACTGAGCGCGCCACGTGCGGCGTGATTAACGAAGCCGGCAGGCCGCGGTCACTCGGCCTGACCAGGGAGGCGGATGCACGCGCCGTAGCTGGACTGGGTAGGAACGGACTGCGTAAAGCTACAGTTAGGAGGAGCCAAGGATTAAAAATTAAAGACAATTTGGGGGGCGGGGATTGGTGTTTACTGGTTACAGTGCTTACGTGGGATTGGCTTCGTGAATAAAACGATAGGTTGCTGTTCCCCCAGCACCCAACTCGTTCCCAGCAGGATGTGACGTTTCTTCACATGCGGCTTCCTTGAACAGTCATGTGCCAAATCCAACGTCCACCCCCCAACACTCCCATCCAGTATTGACAGAGGTAAACTGAAAGCTCCTCACCTGGCATGAGGCTGTTACGCCCCCTTCCCCATCCCCCATCCCAAAATGTATGTCCCTATGGATCCTGGCAAACAAAAAAAAATTCTCTCCTCTTTCACAACGTTTTACATATAACCTCTTCAAAATTAATACATGACCACAAAATATACAAGTGATCTTTAAAAGACCTACCAATAAATTATTCAGCCATAAGATTTCTCATACATCTATGAAGTACAAATACAGGTTTGTGAATTTACATACATATATACATACACTGTACACACATATGACACACATGTTTGTATTGTATGACATACTTTTATGATCATTGACCTATTAATGGACCTTTATATAGACATTAAAGATTTATAGATTTATTTAATAAATTACTTGAGTTACAATTACTTCCCATAGATTCATCTTTTACACATAACATAACATAACCTTAGGTAGTACAATAAAACAGTAATATTGAGGTGTCATATTGAAGATTTGAAAATAAAATGGAACACATTGTGGTGTTTTTACACGGCACACAAACGCATGAAAATATACATACATCACATAAACGTACATATTTACATTTTTAAATGAGCGAATGCCCCTGTATGGATTAACTGTTAGCATGTACCTTTGACATTGAGGCTTGACTTGTAATTTACTACAGATCTGAAAAAAAAAAAAAAAAAAACAGACTAGCTGGTTAGCAGCCTTAATAAAGTGATAAAAGGTCCATTAGCGGGAATTCAGAGACTTGTGAGCGATGCGATCTCTCAAACGCTCCGGAATGACATTCAGCGTGGACGCGCGGATATAAAATAAAGGCTTGACCTCAACTGATTGATCGCCTATAGAAACGCATTCATGGAACGTTTGATTTATAGCGAACAGGGACCTATCAGAGGCTTCGAATGGGAGAGACTTTTTTTTTTTGCAAATAGGTACCGTTACAACAAAATGGCAGAAAAAAAAATATTTTTCCATTTTGTTAATTTTGCCTGATTGGTCCTTGTTGTTGTTCTGAATGACTTCAGCAATCAAGAAACGTTTATCTTTTAGACATGGACCTGATACAACATACATGTTACAATATACAACTTACATATGTTCTCCTTACATAATCTCCTTGGTTAATAGTTCTCTTAGTTTTTTACTCAAAAACGCACACACACATTCATTCGCAATCCGTGTGTGTATGTGTCCTTACGTGCATGTCGTGTTTGTATTGGAAACATTTCCGTGTGTTCGTAATTCGAAAAAAACAAAATAATTTACCATGCTTCCTATACCTTTTTAGATGAGGTTCATGGGCAGATCGAAAAGAAAAAATCTAATTGTGGAAGTACTACAAGTACTTTGTGTCCAGGAATGCTGAATTTAATGGCTTTGCATTCAAGAGTAATAAAAAAGAATCAACTAGGAAGACAACTATAACCTGGTGGCATCCATTTCAATTACCCAAATAAGTACCTTTAAATCATTCAAATGATGTAAACATTTGCCTCAATTTGCCCTGCGATTTTTTGCTGCAGGTACGCCTTTTTAGGGTATTACCTGTACATTTACATAGCAGCGCTGCAAAGTTCTCTCCTGTATTGGTTTTTATGTGTCCTAAATACAATTTAGAGGAATGTAAGGTGTACGGAGTATATTAGATTATATGTGCGATAAAACCATCCGCATTTACATATATATTTACTTGTCTCCTGTCACAATTTCTTAACCTCTATGTCTTGGTGGCTCTCGTAAATGAACCTGTCTGGAATCGTTGTTGTTCTTTTTTTTCCATCCCACCGTCTCTTTCTTCTTCCTCCTACCTCTTTTCTTCTTCTTCATCGTCTTCTTCTTCCTCTAAATTGCAAGCCTATATTTCTAGAACTCTGATGCAATTATGCTACTGCGATTGCCTCTCAGTGGAAAGGGATGAAAAAAGAAAAAAAGGAGAAGGGGAAAAAAACAGGCCAACAATACAGGGCTTTGTGTATCAAGAAAATAAAGGCTCGAAAATTGCCTGAGACACGCACCAACACAAAGACAGCCACACTTCTTTCCAAACCGGACAGAATAAAAGTCGACAGTTTCTATTAACAATAACAAGACAAAATACAGAGGGCCTTTATCTCTTAAAATGTAAATTTATACAACAGGCTATGCCTACCCGCTGTAAATATCAACCATCTCTTAAGCCCATAGAACTCGAATGAATTGATTTCACTCCCAGCCCTGACCATCTGAAACTTCTCATAGCTTGGCATTATATCAATGCTAAAATTAAAA